>CM052701.1:101801838-101853544 GCA_028551405.1 Uromys caudimaculatus
TCTCTCTCTCTCTCTCTCTCTCTCTCTCTCTTTCTCAAAAAAAAAAATGATATTCACCAATATATTGTCAGAAAGCCCCTGATCAAAGAGGGTGAGAGTCCCATAACAAGAGCACCCAAGATTCAATGCCTTGTTACTTCATATGACCTGGAACACAAGCACCAATATATCACTAGAAAAAAACATACACTAAGAAAAACAAGGAAGAGGCTGTGTACTGTGCTAAACTTTTGGCCAAAATAATGAAGAAAGCCAAAGAAAACTCGCAGAAACAGATTGCCAAGAGACATAGGCTGTCCTGTCCTCTTTGAGAGCTTCTCCTTCTAAGTATGAGCCCAGTTAAAAACAAGTCTGTAGGATTAACAAATAAGTAATCAGACCTCGAAATAAAATGAAACTTAATTCACAAAATTAAACAACTCTTAGCAAGAAACTGCCACCAATATAAGTTTAACATGGGAGAAGTATAAAAATATGTTTCTGATACGGACCTTCACATTAAAGGTTTATACTTATCTGATCTAATGTTTTCAAATTTTCTCCTTGGGGCTTGAGATATATAGATAAGTAGGTCAGAGTGCAGGCAGTGTAAGAAAAGGATCTGATTTCAGTTCCCAGAAGCTACTTAAAAAGCAGGGTCCAATGTGCCTGTAAGCCTGGCATTGTAGGGGTAGAGAAAGGAAGAGCATTGTGTCTTGCTGGCTGTCAGTCTATCACCAATCCAGATTCGGTGAGAGACCCTGACCAATATCACAAATCTGAAAGAGATAGAGGAGGATGCCAGACCTTCTCTGGTCTCTGAATGCAAAGACAGACACAGACACAGAAAAAGACATGCACGCACGCACGCACACACACAAGAAAGAAAACTCTAGTGAATCTAGTGATTTAATGAATAAACTATTAATTTAAGACAGATCTTTGAGGTGTTTCATCTGTTTTCCTATTAAAACACAAACACATGTTCTTAATAAAATACTAAAAACACAACAATTTAAAAGTACCTAAAACTCCTTAGATTCTACTGACATTGTTCTCTGTGATTCCCTGTTAGTCTGACTTTTCATCCCTGTAACAAATATCTGATATAACATTTAAAGGAGGGAAGATTTATTTGGGTTCCATCTTAGCAGTTTCTGTCCATCCTGGCAAAGAGGGCATGGTAGAGTCTAGCAGCTCACGGGATTTCAGCTAGGAAGCAGAGAGCGCATCTAAGCTATACCCTTCGCCTTTTCCTCCCTTAATTCCATCCAGGTCCTCAGCCTATATGGAAATATGAAGTAAGATAAGGCATTGGATATACCTATATTTAATTGTAGTTCAGTTATGTTTGTGGCTCTCCTATAAAACTTTTAAATATACATACAATTTATATGTCTTCTGCCTTATGTGAAAATCTCAGTACCTGAAATTAACCTGGATACTTAATTTAGAAAGGAAATACATAAATGGCTTTGCTTTCAATTAAGACCTTGCTTCAAGAGAACTCATTTCCCTGACCTCCTTGGCCACTTAATGATACACAATAAAGGCAGCTGTTCAGTTTCACTGTCTTGCATGAATTATGTTCAATGTGCTCAAATCACGACTGGGATGGCCAGCACCATGACACGAGTCTAATTTTCTTGTACTCTTTGTTTTCTGTGAAAGTAAAGCAGCAATTATAGGTGAGTTAAAAGAACCTTTAAGAGTCCTTAAAGGGAATTTGCCTGGCTCACTTTAGAGAACAAAAAGAGAGTGATCAAAGGCATGATGACAATGGAGTGGGATGGTTCTCTGCTCCTCGTGGCAACTCATCATGAGTCTTGCTCACTCTCTGCTGCCCAAGTCCATGTGTCTATATGTGGAGAGAGTACTGAGACCACCTCTGACCTGTTTTTACCAGTTCACGAAAAAGTGTTTTGTCTTTTTGTCTTGGTGGGTTTGTATCGTGACCTACAATTCTGAAAAGTATGTTTTCTTGTGTTTCTCTTGTCCCTGTTTTTCCCCCTCCCATCTACCCTGATATAGGTCCTGAACCTATTTCTGGCTCTATTACTGAGTTCCTTTAGTTCTGACAATCTTACAGCAATTGAAGAAGATACGGACGCAAACAACCTCCAGATTGCAGTGGCCAGGATTAAAAGAGGAATCAATTATGTGAAACAAACCCTTCGTGAATTCATTCTAAAATCATTTTCCAAAAAACCGAAGGGCTCCAAGGACACAAAACGAACAGTGGATCCCAACAACAAAAAAGAAAACTATATCTCAAACCGTACCCTTGCGGAGATGAGCAAAGATCACAATTTCCACAAAGAAAAGGATAGAATCAGTGGTTTTGGCAGCAGTCTAGACAAAAGCTTTACGGATGAAAATGATTACCAGTCCTTTATCCATAATCCCAGCCTCACAGTGACAGTGCCCATTGCACCTGGGGAGTCTGATTTGGAGAATATGAACACAGAAGAACTTAGCAGTGACTCAGATAGTGACTACAGCAAAGAGGTAAGGTCACTTTGCTTATATTGTTGCCCTAATAACCTGTAGATGAACCAACATTTGAGATGTCTGGTATCTCAGGTCTAACATTGGCCATGCAAAGGGAGAGATGGTGGGTGTCATTTCAACATCTTGCTGACTGTTCGGATAAGGTTTTCTTGCTGGTTCTTAATAATTGGTGTTACCCTGCTTAGACAATGGGTTCTTCTCACCCTCCATCTCTTTGTTGTCTCCAGTGCTGCAGTTAAACAGACTTTGTATCTCTCTCTTGTTGGACCCATTTTTCATCTCCACCACCCTTACGTCTGCACTTACTCCCTGCCAATTCCAACTCGTCCCTCTGCCCTCATTTTTCATCTACGCCATGCATTAAAGCTAATTTCACATCTGTGCCATGCAGTAAAGCTAATTTCCCTTCAGTTCACTCCTAATCAGTTGCTTCCCATGATAGAGACATGCATGGCTACCAGAGTCTCCGTAAGTGTGCACTCCATGTAAAGCTTCACACTAGAGACCCAAACAGCTCTGACCACTGCTGCTTCCTTCTGCTTTCCTGCATATCTACCCCTAAGACCAATATCTTTCCTTCAATACTACAAACACTTTCTACCTGTGCAACCTGGCTTGAGATTTCCTTCTGTGGACAAAATCCTGGATAAATCTTTAAAATTTGAATTTGATATCCTGTACAGTCATTATTACCTAAATTATAGCTTACATGATTGTATGCAAAGTTCTCCAAACACCTAACCTATTCAGTCCTTTCCAATCTCTGCACTAACTGACAGAAAATCATTTAATTTTTAGGCCTACATGATTTTATTCCTCTCTCAATTTATTATTTACATTTAAATTTAATTTTCTGAGAAACTTTGGGACACATTAAATGTTACTATGAGCTCAGAACAGGAACTTTAAAGACACATTTGTGTCTTCTCTTTCCACCTCAGTCAATGTATGTCTAAGCAAATCAATGTATGTACTGAGCTATATTTAATTTCTGTCAGATATAATAACCATAATGCATCATTAATTATTATTTAAAAATTATTTTCTGTGATATTTTTATAATTTTCTGATTTTATTCATACTAAAATTATTGGATACATTTATCAAGTATCATTAATCTGTTTAAACCTATTAAGACTTGCCATCTATCCATTTATAGTCAATATATCAGAATGGTTACATGGCATAATAATGGGCAATTCAGTCAGATAGATAGATAGATACAGATATATCTCCAATGTAGTCCATGTACATGTCATGATAATCATTTATTAAATGAATAAAAGATTAAATAAACATACTATGAATGTATATCACGAAGTAAATAAATCCTACCTGGTGACCAAGTCAGGAAGAAACCACATTATATATTTTAAAATCTTTCACATAGAAAAGTAATACAAAAAATTTTACTAATATCAGCTAGCAGAAAACACAACTCCATAAACGTAACTTTAGTAGCAAGTCTCTGAGTTTAGTCTCATATGGTAAAGGAAATTAACTCAGTGACCCAAGTTTTCTCCTAATAACAAGGGAAGTTATGAAGTTTCAATTGCCTAGAAGACAACTATTCTCTAAAATAAGCCTAAAATCCTAGTTGTCAAAGAAATATATAAGACAGGAAAGTCAACCAACACCATTTGAACTTGCTTACTAATATCCAAGGGAATTCTTTAACCCACAGTTTTAACCAGACTCAAGGAATATTCCAAATGGAGACACAACCAAAAGTACCAGGGTGATTAAACATGGTTTTATTTGGGGG
The DNA here is from genome assembly GCA_028551405.1 of Uromys caudimaculatus. Taxonomy (NCBI): domain Eukaryota; kingdom Metazoa; phylum Chordata; class Mammalia; order Rodentia; family Muridae; genus Uromys; species Uromys caudimaculatus. Next base: position 101,806,094 of record CM052701.1, read on the forward strand.
AAGGGATAGATACATTCCATGTAAATGCATTTGACTTAGAAGGATGGATGTATAATTATGGCACTAAAATATACAAAAGGCAGATACATTTCCAGAATTAGACAATTAATAAACTATACTTTAGGACATCCAAATAAGGCTGAGAGGTAGGTATGAGGAAACACAAGTCTACAAGGAAAAAGAGGATTCAAAGCTGCAGAAAGGTTGGAACCATGTATCGGTTGTTGTGTAAGTCATTGGAGACATTCATATAGAGGTAGCTGGAAGATCTGATGGCGGATGTTCTCTGGAAACACCTAACAACTACAAGATGTGAGATATACCACAGTGCTAGAGAGCATGCTAAGCAGCTGTGTTTGTAAGAGCCATCTCTCCTGCTCCTACAGAATCCCTGGTGCTACCGTAGCTCTTGGAGTAGTCTCAACTTAAAGCAAGGAGGTCTAACCAGTTTCAGATTCTTAACAACATGCAGACTCCACTCTGCCTTCTAAGAGAGAGAACAACACTGAGCAAGGCAGCTCACTTCTGACACAGCACTTTATATGGAGGAACTCAGCCTTTGGCATCAGGATGAATGAGCGGCTCACCAAAAGGGGGGATCTGAATATCACTCCACAGCATCTATACTACTCCAGCACCCATAGAAAAGAGAGTCATATGATCTCCTATGAAACCTGAAAGGTAGATGGAGAGAGACAGAGAGAGAGAGGAGAGAGGAAGAATATGCATACACTAACCAATCTGGTTGATCTGGTGCACATTTCTCTTCAGCATAGATAGTAGATATGATGTCCATATATATAGATGGCTGAGATTCTAAAAGACTAATAAAGCTTGTGGATTGTAGATGTTTCTGGAAGGTTTTTTTTGGTTCAGATGCCAAATCGATACCACAGTCCTATATGCCATAGAAAGGCAAGACAGTGAATAGAACGAGAATGACCTCATGCTACTTCCCTGCAACGGTGACATTTAGGATCACATATTCTGTCCAGTGGGATTTGGCATTTGCTGATCCGTTGGGAGTCTAACATTGCACTCGAATTTCAGGTGAATCCTTAATTCTGACTTACTACCTTAGACTGCACCTTCATAATCATTTTTAAACATTATATTTTACCGGCTAAAATTTGTTAGCTTATAACAGCCTTATTTCTGGATTTATTGAACTGATATTTAATCCTAAATATATTTTTCTCAAGACAACATAACTCTCCCTTTTCCATTTGCTTAGAATTGTCAGTATACACTATTAATAGCATAATGTACATCAATGATTATATATTTGAATAACAATCATCTGTTTTAATAATATACCTCTAATTTCATGTAAATTATTAATAAATATGGCAAACTCCTCTCGACCAAATTCAGCCTCTTGTGGTCACTCCTGATATGTGTTCTGCTGTGAGCACTGCTGGGGTAAATCTGGGCTTCTTATCCTAATATCTCAGGCCTAACAGTGAGGTTGGACTGTAACACAGAAGCATCCTTGGGGTCCAGAGTATTGGTTTTGCAGCCTCTTCTTTAGCTTCATGAAGATTTGCATTATTACACAAAATCATAAAACTAATTTGGCAAAGTAGTGTTTTACTCTAACAGACACAGGTCATGGATACAAGTGGAGAGCAAGAATTTCCCTTATCATGTTCTTTTATACAAAAATATAAAGTTACTAAGGAAATAAAAGTTAAATTTATTTCTTGAATTAGAATGATGCACAAAACAAGAGTATATGAAGGATAGGAATTGCAAATATTCAACAGTCTTTATATCACAATATTCAAAGTTTCATATGCTTCAGAATAACATAAAGGAAAAAGAAAATATGGGGGGAACCTTTACTCTACAAGTATTTTATTAATTTTAATTGCCTAAACATTATGTAACTAACTATAATAATTTCATCCATTTCTTCCATTCCTGTAAAACAGAGAGCATAGATTCCAATTTCCTATATGTGCCCAACATTAAGACAGGTATATTGTTTCCTTTCATAGATTACAGTCCTTAAATACTTTGACCCTTTTCAATACTTGATTTCCAAGTTGACACTAAATATTCATGTACTTTAAAGGTAAATATTAAATAATAGTTGATGAAAATAATGAAATAATTTTAACCTGACAGTTTACAAATGAGATAAATATGCAAACCATCACAACACAGGCAGGGTAAGCACATTCTGGAACAGGAACCTCACATGTCCCGTTGGAGGCCTACAAAATAAGAAACGTCTGACTTAAGGCTGGAAGAGGCGGCCCTTGAGCTGAACCCTGACACAGAGGTGAATTTGCTGGCCATCAGTAGACAGTACCACAGAAGGAAATCGTGGGCCAACCACCAGGCCTTCATCTCTCTTACCTGAATCACTCATCCCTCCTCTCATTCTCCTACTCAGTATTTAAGGCTGAAAATCATCACCTCTGAAGAAATCCTGATAGGAAATGCATTTACTTTATTGATTTGATAAAATGTTACTTAAATGTGTACAGCCATCAAAGTTAAATGTTTTATATCCACTTGGTTAATTTTTCCATTGTTATTAAGTCTGTATCAAAGGCTTTGTTTCTTCCCTCAACCTTTCTCTGTAGGGTAGTTTATATCTTCCCTTAGTGTTGAACTTTGTAAAGTAGCATCTTTAAGAGAAGTGCCCCTGACTGCCCAAACTTGATTCTTTGTTAGTTCATATTGGGGGACCTGCTCTTTGTCCCTGCCTTTCATGCATTAGCTCCCTAAAATCAATCACTCTTCTAGAAAATTCTACTTGGATCATTTCTGTTGCTCAGATTGGATCCAAAATCTTAGAAAACTCTTTCAATCTGTATTGGGGAGGATGAATCATTGATCTGGAATATCTAACAATTTCTTATTCTTTATGCTTTGATAGATTTGGAAGTGCTGCTTTCCTGCTGTGATGTTAAAAACTCTTGAATTTAATTAAACATGACCACTGAATGTAAATTGAGAAAGGTTTATTTTGAATATTTTTCTCACATTATATGCTGTTACTCTCACCCATGCCACACTGCTGATAATATATTTTTAAAATTGATTGCATTATAGGATAAATATGAAAATTTCTTAGTACATGATAGTATACTTGCTGAAAAATTGAGATTGTAAAACTGGATAATTATTTTTTAAGTCTACTTGAATGACATTTTATTTTTAATGTGTTCTAAATATATTACTTAATATTAAATACATAGCATATATTTCAGACAGATACTTAGTTCCTACTTGCAGGTAGAAGACCTTGCAGACTTCGAGTCACAGTTGACTGCTTCCTCATGCTGTCTGTCTCCGCCTCAGAACCTAACCTTCTCACCTCTGCAGGGTTAAAAAACACAGTGGAACGCCCCAGGATACAGCTCTGTGCTTTAACTACTCAGAGACACATGTGACCACTTTTACACAGGTTACCTAAAACATCATGCATATATGATTTTTCTTCAGTGTCTTGCATGCTGTACAGCTACAAACTCTCTCTGCCTGACCCATTGCAAGAAAGTAGAAAAGACATCCGGTTGTCCCATCGGTGAACCGACCTCACGGCATGTCACTGGGGTTATGCCATCTTTGTGTGTGTGTGTGACTTTCTTGATTACTCTCTTGGTATAGCTTTCATGTTCTGAACTGATTTCAAATGCATGACCTATAGAGTGTTATCAGATGGATTATAAAAGTAAGATACAGAGGAGAATACTTCGAAATCATATTTCAAATAAAAACCACTTTCTGCTTTAACAAGTTAATCTAACCCAAGTTTAGTGGGAGGAATATTTTAAATATAAACATTAAAATCATAGGAAGAAAAAGGATCATTTTCTTTCTAGCTGTGATTTCATCGAGTAGAAAGTTAAGACTCAGCATTGGCTGCTTTCATGCAGATCTGGGAAGGTAAGAGCCGAGCCAGTGGAGCAAACTTCCAAGTCTAGATGTTGAATAATTTTGAAATGATTTAGCAATGGTAGCACTTTATTTTTATAAGCAATTCAAAAACTCAGACATATATATTCATATTAAATACCATCAAGTTAATGTAATTAAACTATCCCTACCAATGAGAAATGTATTTTAAATGTTTCACTTAATCCCACTGATGAGAGTAGGTTTCTGATTCTATGCAGAGCTCCCTCTCCTTCTAGTGTTCAGTGAAAATAAGTGACCTATACAGCTTTATTTCACTATGCTACAGACATCCATGCTAAGATTATTAACCATAGTGGAGGCTGCCTTACCTAATATTTCTAAAGCATAGGTAAAAACTCTCTGATATCAAGTAACGTCTATTAATTGTAGGATAATCTTTGAAGGACTGAATAAGGAAGCCACCCTAAGACTCTTATTTTATAATCCAGTTCATAGTTTGACTTTCTCTGTCACTGTTGAAATGTTTGTATTATTTGTTGTCCATTGTGCAATGAGAAAAGCAAAGTATTATGCTGAATAGTCACACCCCAGGGACAATGACACTAAGGAAAAAGGAAAAAAAATCAACACCACAAACAACAACAAAAATCCCTGATGTTTCAGTGTTCTGTGCACATGAGTTATTAACAGTTTTAAAAAGAATATTCCTTTTTCAGTTGCTAGTGGTTTGAACTCAACGATCCTGAATAAGACCATTTCACAGTGTAATAAATATCCTTCAAGTAAATCATGAATAAAAATAAACGTATATCCAATATCACTTATATAAATATAGTAAAGCATACAATATTACAGAAAATTTTAGAGTACACTTACATGTACTTACATGTATTTATGTGTACATAATTTAGATAGATAGATAGATATAGATAGATATAGATAGATAGATAGATAGATAGATAGATAGATAGATAGATAGATAGATGGTGTATCGGTATAGGGTTATATTGTGAATTCATAAATTTCTTGCCAAACTAGTGTTAGAAAAGATGCAGTACATATGAAGAAATAATATTTCTGGGCCTGGAGAGGTGGCTCAGTGTTTAAGAGTGCTGGATCTCTGTTCAGTTCCTCGCATCTATGTCAGGTTTCTCACTCCTGACTGTAACTCCTACTTGAAGGATTCGCTGCCCTCTTCTGGCCTCTGTAAGCACAGCAGCAACATTCTCAAACAGACACGCATTAAAATTCTGACAAAGTGTAAGCTGAGCCCTTCAGCTGTAAAGAGTGATCTGGAGTGTGGTGCTTTGATAGAAGCTGCCTGTACAAAGGTTAGAAGACATTTTCGTGCATGAGAACTTTGTATTGTACATTGGGTGCTCAATATTAGAAATTCACATGTTGAGAAACCTGTAATTATTCTAGTCTTTGGAATTTTCCCCTCCTGATCTTCACTTAAGAGACAATGACATTACAAAAATATACAGATTATTTTTCTTTCTCATTTATTTTGAATTTATGAACTTGGGCATTGAATCTACACTTGGACACACTCTGTCTTCCTGTTTGCATTGCTTAAATCCTTGTTAACTGACTTGAATTTTTCAACAGGTGTTTGTCGAGATAATGTTTCCTAAAAGCTTTTGAAGTATTTCCTATCAGCCACGATCCTGGTCGTTTTATGATAGCACACAGAAACCTTGAAAAGCTTATTAAGGAATGCCCCTTCCGTTTTAGTTAGAATAAAGCTCTAAGATTGCACTACAGGATTTAAACAAACAACAACAAAAATGCTGCCTCCAAACTCTTTATGTTTCCAAATGTTATCTTTAGCTGTTCACGTTTTTTAGCCAAGGTCTTACCTCATGACTGTATCAGTTGTACGGAGGGCATGGAGTGTCCTTGATAGAGGATGCTTAGGAAATTAAGGACTCAGTAAAGTCATTGCTTTATTTTATGTTTTCTTATCAATGGCTAAGGTTGCCCTCATTATTTTTTTAACGTCTAAAACTATATGCCATGTTGACTGTGTGGGTTATTGCTGCTAAATATTAACACTGAGTACAAGGCTGTCCCTGGCATGCTAACGAGGCTTTCTGATAGCAAAAATGAGGAAAATTAGAAAAGAAAACAAGAAAAGAAAAATGTATCCTTACCCCATATTAGTAAATGAGCAGGAGTCTTAGCTGCTCTTACTGCAATTTGTCAATAAATTGAAAAATGTTCTGAGCTAGTGCGAAGGACGCAAACATCTACACAGGAGGATGATTCTGTTGACTTTTCTACTGTCTGGAAGGGAGTGTCTACAGTGTTTATAACTTCCAGCAGCAGCTTTTGGAAAAAATAATCTTGAGATTTCTTTGGTGATCAGACAACTAGCGGTTCTAAACTCTGAGTGAGATAGTGAAATTATTTAGCACAGGTGATACATCATAGCTCATCTCCAGTCTTAAGGGCTATAGGAAGCTGAGAAAAGACAGCCACAAAAAGGCTGAAAAGCTGAAAGCTGAAGTATGCTTTACCTTGTCCTTTGATCTTTTCTTCTGAACTTTCCCATTTTACTCTGCATTGTCTCCATAGAAATAAAAGAAATACTATTAAAATACACTTACAGTCAAGGTCATAGTTTAAAGAACGGAAGATAGACTCCAGCACACGTTCTCATCTCAGTGATAGTGAGGAAATACTGATTCTGTGTTCTCCTCACTTATCTTGTAAATAAAAAGTATCTTTGGTTGCAAACAAATAAATGATTGAGGAAGTATATCACTCGCATGATATTAAAACAAAATGAAATCTTAATATTAAATTTTTCATATCTAACTACAAAGAAAACTTCAAAAAGTGAAAAATAATTATAAGTGAAATAATTATAAGCAAGGTTGGGGTGATGTAAATAAAATAAATTTACGTGTTTAAAGTTAGAGGTGCTTGCTGACTCAGGTGAATATTACTTCAAGACAACACTTTTGTTATAGCCTTCACCTTTTGCACCTAAAGGTACTTTATATGACTCTATGAAGTGTCAAAGTTTACAAAAGCTGAATAGATTAGAAAAACACTCTGTATTTCTAGACCACACATATTACATATATGTATTTTTATATAAAGTACATAATTAATTACTGTATGAACAAATAATACATGCATTGTAAAGTTAAATATTGACCATAATAATTTGATTTGTTACATAAATTAATTACAATTCATGTCAGAGACGATGGCAATTTTTATTCCTGTGAACAATAATACCGTGTAGCTATTGTTTCTGAGCCAAACTCTAAATTTAATTGACAGAAAATCAATAGCTGTAAAAAGAGCTTTCAATAGAAAGAGACACTATATAAACTCTCATTACGTTTTTCTTGCTAATAATGTAACTTGGGATAAATCTTTATTAATGCTATTTTATTGAAATTATTTTTTCATACAATATAGGTTGATCATGGTTTCCTGTCTGCCAACACCTCAGTAAACTCGGTGCTGTGATAGGAAATATGCGATCACTATTTAGCCTGTCAAAATTCCCCCAAAATCCAAATGAGAGTAGATTTATTTAAAAGTTTCTGCCAGCTGAAGGGAAGTCGTTTTGACTACACTATTGTTAATATTTTGACTCAACACAAAAAAGTGCTTTGTATTCTTGTTGCCGGTAATTCTTCCCACTGCTTTGTGTCCAAATGAAGGCCTTGGATTTCTGTCACAGAGGTGTAAGGTTGGTGTCCTCTCTGTAGAGTTATGGTCTTGTCTTTGGTTCTTTGGTGACAGTTCACTGCAGCTTTGAAGTAAAAAAATCTAAGAACATCAGATAATTGTAATATTTTTTATATAGTACAAAAATTTTGTTTTATCAGAATTACCATGATATAAACTATTTAATCAGTTTAAGTGTCTTCTAAGAAGTATTATTAGCTGGATTAGTGTTTCTGTTGAAGCCTTAACTCCTACAGGACGTTCAATGTAATGTCTTTATTAAGTTCTTTCCCCTCTCCTCACCTCAGTAAGCCCAATATAGTGATACTAAATATGCTTTCACTAATTAATTCATATTTCTCTTCCTTTAAGGTATTTTAGATTAATTTAACCATTCTCTACAACCCACCTTTAAATGTAATTGTGCACTGATGCCCTTCATAACTGATACTAATTATGAAAGCCTTCATCTGATAAGAATAACATATTACTGAGGAATTCATTTAATAAGGTGTCTTTAATTCTTCCCTCGGGCTCTAAAAAGGGCATAACCAATATTCCATCTGCACAACATTCCCCTGCTGCCCTGACTGATAGCGATGTGTGATTAGTACAACCCCGAGTATTCAATTTAGTACTCATAAAAAATGAGGCAAAATCCATCTTAAAAGCTAACACTTTAGACTAAGCCTGTGATAGTAATACAAATTTATTGACAAAAGAGTCATTGAAATGAGTAGGTTTGTTTTTATTTTAGCAACTGCACTTGTTTAAAATATTCTCCCAGACTTAAATTATAATCTTACTAAGTAAGGCATTGTTACGATAAGTAGTAGTTTCCCGTATTCATATGTTGTCTAGCAAATGAGGATGAGACATGAACTCTTTGATTGGTGTGATGCTCTATGCTCTACAAACCAATATTAGATTTTTGGCGAGTTTTGCTACAGTTACTGTATGTACTGTATCTGAAATCTTCTGTGTATGTGTGCATACGTGCAGACATACTACTAGATCATAAAGTTTGAGGGGAGAATTCGTTTGTATTATGATCAGCAGAATGATCATAATGACGAGTCCGTTGCTCTCATGTGTGAGCCTGCCATGTTTAACTCCATTGAAGTTTTGTTTCAGCACTTGCATGTGATGCTCCTTAAGTAGCCATTCTTTTTCTCTTGAAAAATAATACTTTATGATCTTCTCTTTCATGCAGTAAAAGTTGAGATTAAAATGGGCAGTGTTGGTATGGTCTTTAACATTTGGATGCCAATACAAGTTTATGTTTAATATTTGTCTTGTTTAAAGACTTTCTATCTATAGTATCCTGCTAGCTATTCTGTTCTAAAAGTAAATAGAACCTATCTGGATATTATTGTATCATTTTTAAAATCCCAACTACGTAAAATCTTTTTCTGGAATCTATCAGCTCTGTACTTACTATAGTCATGTAGCAGTGACAACTTGACACTTGCATATTAGTGTTCCCTAGAGATCAGTTATCCCCAAAGAATAACTGCTTATAAGTTGGTATTAAAATAATATAATAATAAGTGTGGTGAATAATTTCCTAAATTATAGTTAACATAAAATTCTTCCTCTTGAAAGCTTTGTCCAAGTGTTTAATAGCTACCATTATGAAATAAATTATTTTTTTGCAGGATGTGTAGATAGAAAGACCAACTATGGGTGTACCATAGGGCAATTTGACCTCAACATGTGTTTCTATGTTTTTATGGCCATCATACTGTTAAACATCTTTCATGACACTTTGCATGACTGGTCATTAAATGAAGTTTGAATGTCATACTAGCATTCACTAAATAGCCTGTGTGGTGGTGGTGGTGAATTTCCTTTTAGAGACGGAACCGATCGAGTTCTTCGGAGTGCAGCACTGTTGATAACCCTCTGCCAGGAGAAGAGGAGGCAGAAGCTGAGCCTGTAAATGCAGATGAGCCTGAAGCCTGTTTTACAGATGGTAAGGAGGGAAACTGAATCTCTCACATTCACTAGTGCTTTGAGTTTTGTCTTTGTACATGGTATCTGGGAACTATTTGCCAGAAGAGAGTTTCTTGTTCTTCCAAGCATAGCACTCTATCTAAGTGCCCCATATGTCTGACATCTACTGACAGTAATTTCCAATGTCAGTGTATCTTACTGTAGAAGTCTTTACTAGTATGGGATCTTGATACTGCTCACTTGGAGCCTTAACTCTTATTACTAAGTGTTAGGTTTCGATTGCTGTGATAAAACACAATGACCAAATGTAAATCAAGGGAGGGAATATTTTAGCTTAGCACTCCACATCATACTCCACCACTGGGGGAAGTCAAGGTAAGAACACAGAGGTCAGTGACAAGGAGCGATGCTTAGGGGCTTGTTCCTCATGGCTTGGTGGTCAGCTTACTTTCTTGTAAAACCTAGGACTAGTAGCCAGGAATGGCACCACCCACAATGGACTGGGCCCCCTCACATCAATCACTAATTAAAAAAATCTCCACAAGCACACCTACAGCTTGATCTTAGAGAGGCATTTTCTCAGTTGATGTTCTCTCCTTTTAGATGACCCTAGCTTGTGTCAATTTGACATAAAAAACTAGCCAAGATCCTAAGATACAATATAATGGGGCAGGTGGTACTAGGATCTTTTCTTTCTTTTAAATATTAGAATGATTAAGACGTGGTAAATAATTTGATATGGCTGACTGCTATGTCTCAAAATTCATCCCTACCCTACATTCATAGGACACATAGCATTCCACTGCTGTTTCTTGTCTACTTCTCTGAGAGTTATAAATCTTTCCCTATTTCATTTAATGACCATGCTATATGCATCCCATAAATAATGCCATACTGAAATAGAATTCTTAAAGCCAGAGAGGTTTGAACCATGACTATGGCTTAAATGAGCATTTTGTACTTTATCCCTGATAATATCAGTGATATCTAATATCTAATATGATACTATCAGGGATATCAATACATGTCAATACATGCATCCTTAGCCTCACTTTTGAGAAATAAATCTGCTTAACAAAAGCCTTCTGGTCATATCATATATTGCTTGAAATATATCAAGTGTACATAAATAGATGGATAGATAGATGAATAGATAGATAGATAGATAGACATAGAAATATATATATGAATACTACTCAATTCTAAAGAAAATTTTAAAAATAAAGTTTAAAATTTGTAGAAAATGGATTAGCCTTCAATATAATATTAAGTGATATTATCCAATTTAAGAATGAAAAGAAAACAACTGCTTATTCTCTAGCACATTCAGAATCTTGTCAATAATATATGGATAAATGTGAAGAGACGAGTCTATGGAGACAGTTTAACATTAATACAGAGGACAAGAAGAGCTAAGCATAAGGTGCCAAGGTAGGGCCGGCTGCAGGTAATAGATACAGGAAAGAGGATACAAAGCTGAAAGTTTTCCTAGTTTGAAATCTACCATGATTTTCTTTTTGGTTTTGGTGGTGAATAAGATACAAAATATATTCAATACTGAAAGTATAAAATTTAATGAGAAGCTCCACAGCTTCCTTTCTTAGCACCTGTTCTAACTGTGCAGAAGATGAGGTGTACAGACTTTGAGTCTATTTAATTTTGATGGTTTATGTTGTTCTTTATTTGCAAGGTTTTATTAATAATAAAGCTTTAAAATTTAATATATGCATGTGTGAAAGTTGATGTGCCCTTCCTTACATATCTGTATCTTCTTCCAACTTTTAACTCATTTTAAAGCATCATGCTCCTACCAGTAAATTACTTAGAAGCCTTAATCTATTTCCATCTCTAGTTCACTGAAACGCAGAGGTAGACCCAAGTCAGAGCTGATTCTAAGGCATGCTATAAGTTGGGGATTTCTTGATCAATCGCATCAGAACCAGCATTTTCTTATTTCATATGGAAATCATGCTACATTTAGGCTGTATGTTTACTTTTTTTTTTCTGTTTTTCTTTTACTGAAAATACTTTTTTCATACAAGATAATTTGATTACAGTTGACCATTTATTTCTAACAAGAAGCCTTCTTATTCTTTTTCACATTCTGCCACCCTCAGTTTCATAGTATTCTTGGAATTTGCCAGGGATCTCATTCAAATTTTTAAAAAAAAAATTGATAGTGCTTTTGGAAAATATGCAGCACTTTCTAAATAAGTCTTATACCATCTAAGTAAAATCACAAACTGGGGGCCAGGTAACAGTGAGGTCTAATAATGTAAGGCACAACTTTGATCCTTGTAGACATGAGTTTTAATCAACTTGTCTTTAATTGCTGCCTCTGAGAAGGAACATATTTCTTTTAAATTTTAAATTATTTTATTTATTTATATTCCAGTCATTACTCACCCCACTTGGTCCCCCCTTCCACAGTTCCTCATCCCATTCCTCTTAACCCCTTGTGTCTGAGAGGGTGCTCCCCCCAGCAGGCCTCCCCGGGGGCCCTGGGGTCTCTTGAGGATTAAGCATATCTTTTCCCACTGAGGTGAGACCAGGCAGACTACTGCCACATATGGGCTAGTGGCCGTGGCCAGCCCTTGTATGCTCCTGGTTGGTGGCTCAGTCTCTGGGAGCTTCCTGGGGTTTGTGTTAGTTCAGACTGCTGGTCTTCCTATGGGGTCATCCACCCCTTCAGCTTCTTCAATCCTTTCCCTAATTCAACCATAGGAGCCCCCAACTTCAGTCCAATGGTTGAGTGTAAGTATCTGCTTCTGTCTCAGCCAGCTGCTGCTAGGGGCTCTCAAAGGATAGCCATGCCAGGCTGGGGGAGCATATTTTTAAAACATGAAATTTTAGATTTAAAGCAAAGTAGCATTAACATCCCTCTCGTGTAAATTGTGAAATCTTAAAATGATAAAATACTTATGAAATAGCATGATTCTTGTCTTGTTGGTTTTTTTCTTCCACTTTTCTAAATGTTTTCAAGAGTTCTCTTAAGAAAGTTTAGATAAATAATATTTAATGCATTCATTCTGACAGACAGATGGGAAATGCCTGCAATCCCAGTAATTGGGAGACAAAACATATAGAGAATACTTTTGTGCTTATTCTGAAACTATTAATAATTTCTAAATTTAGACCAATTGTAGAAATAATGTTATGGAATAACATGTTCAAGTCAACTGGGTTTGGACCAGTGAAAGTTGACTGTGAAGATATATATCTAAGTCATATCATGCAATGTGCTCCCCTAGAGGCTCTGCACTGCTGCCAGGACCTGTTTTGGTATGAAGCTTGGTGTAACAAACAGGGAAACTAATTTGCTCAGCCTCTGAACTACTTATTCAATCACTAAACAATTAGTAAATGTCTGCTGTACTTCATTGCCACTTCTTGACACTGCAATATGATAAAGTTGGGTAAAACAATGTCCTTTATATAACTAAACATCAACATGTAGATAAATCAAAAGGGAAAAGTGAATACTAAGGGAGGGCTAGGGACCTGTCCTATAAATAACAAGGCTCCTGAAGGTCTTTGATAAAGACTTGAATGAGATTAAGTGAGCTATGTAAATAAATGAAGAATCAGTATTTTTTTTATGGGTCAACAGAATCTCTTCTCTGTGGTGAAATACATCTAACATTTGAAGAAAATCTAGGTACCAGTACATAATGAAAAGATTGACAGAAAATAAATTGAAGAGCTCTAAAAATCTAATAATAAAGACTTACAGCTTCTCAAGAGAGAATCTTGGTAGAATCTTGATGATTTCTTGGGGGTTCTTGAGGAAATCCAGATGAGGGAGTTCATAGAGCCTTAGCCTAAGGTGGTAGAGTTGGGGATGGTGAGAATGTGAAATTCTGACTACTTTTATGGTAGCTGGAAGGCCTTGCTGTTGACTGGCAGTGAGGTGAGAAAAGAGGGGAGGAAAGATACAAACTCAGACACCGGAAGCATACCGGATCCCCCTGAAAATCTGAGAAGTGGATGTTCCCAAAAAGGAAAATAAAGAACATGCCAACGTCAGCTGGAAATCAACTCTTACAAATTTATGATGGATTGACAAGAGCTGCGGTAGAACCACTAGCAGTTCAGAGTAGCATTTGATGCACAGGGAATATTCTGTTGAGAACTTCAACAGAAAAACCAAAGAAACAAAAAGCTAAACAAGAGTGGTGCTTTCAGCCAACATGGGTGCTTTTTTTTCTGTCGTTTGCTGTAAAGCCATTGATTCTTCTCTGTTTCTTACTGTGGCCTTGCTGACAAGTTTTATCAATTGCTGTCTGTCTTCCTTTTGTTTCACTTTCTCCTCTTTACCTACATCTTTCCTTAATTCTCATCATGGCTTTATATTTCAAGACTTTCCATTCCTTCCATAGGTCTCATGATGTTATGCATTGTCCTTAATGTCTTAGAAATGAACTCATTATGAGTATAACAAGCCAAGTAATTATGGGTATGATATAATTAGGGTTCTACTTATTTCTGTATTGTACTTTTTGGAATTATTTGATTAGTAAATTTATAACACCAGGATATGAGTTTAAAAGGAACCTTGTTTTTTTGTTGTTGGTTTGTTTTTTTAATCATGGATTTTCAGTTACGTTTGTAGACAGAGCTAGTTTATCTTCTCTTTAAAATATTCTGAGATCATCAACTCTTTGTATAAATAACTAATAACCAATTCTCACTTTAATAACAGAGTAAACAATTCCATTCAGACCTTTTTCTTTCTTTTGAAAGGAAATTATGAACAAAGCATTTGTTTCAGATCATGTAAACACTTATAGTATTAAAAAACTTTTTTCTTAATCAGTTTTATATTGATTATATTGATTATGCTGTAGTGTTCTAGGGTAATCTGTCTTTATAGTTTCCTTGCTGTTGGGTATCATTGCTTTAACATGATGAAACCCAACCTAGACTTTATGTAATGTATCATAAAAGCAAACTAATGAACCCACCCAAAAGACAAAGATCTGACCCACCGGGACTCATTAGACTGTTTAGAGATATTGTTGTGTTTACATTTAATTAATAGTCATTCTACAGAGAAGGTATGATAACCTTACTAACCAGCTAGGTTGGGAATCCCTGGGGATTCGTTTTTGCATGAACAGCAGGCAGGTGATTGAGCACTCCTGCATCAAGTAAGAGGGAAATTCTCCATGGTACGATCCACCCTAGGGGCAGTGGTTATGAGGCTTCAGCTCAGACAAAACTTTCCTTGCTTTTCTAATTACAGTGCAGTTTGTTTTCCTTTCCATAGTCATAAAAAATGGTTCTTTCAATTTTAAGATGAGAAAAATTACATCTCACATAGCACATTCTTGGCTAAAGTTCATTTCCCCTCTGACAATTTTCTTTTTAAAAGTAATTCTGGTTGTTGGGTTTTTTATCAACTTGAACATTTTAATAAATTTTTAAAATTTGCAATGATGATCTTTCTGGCCCCTTGTGTTCACATTTCTTTGCCTATCCATCATTTCTCCTTTATTGCGTCTCTTGGCTTTCCATGAACACCGCTAACCACTCCCACGCTGTCTCCTCCTTCCACTGGTCCCAGTGGTATTCAGGTCAATGCATAGCAACTAGTTGTCCAAGAGAAAAAAATATGTTTGCACACAGCATCTTAGTATAAGAATTTCTGATATCAATATGTACAAAATTAACAATCATATTTGTTCAATACATATATTATTATATGTAACTTCCTTGCGACACATCTACATATGCAACCGTGTCTTCCAGAATGCTGCTGTTGAATTTTGTCAACTGCCTATCATTGCAGTTTATAAGTAAATATAATTTATGAGGGCCAGTCAGTGTCTTCATTTATATTAGTTACCGGAACAAACACGATTTCATTCCTACTTTAATGATTTGAGCAATTTTTTTTTTTATTTGAGCAATTTTTAAAAACCACATAATGGAGGTTGAGTAAGGAGAAAGCATTTTTCAATGGCTTCTGCTGCCCATACACACAACACAGATTTACTGTTTATCTACTTGGTTAACATTTCATCCATCATCTTATTACATATTCACACACACACACACACACACACACACACACACACACACACACCAAGTCCCTACAATTACCTATGATGGTTTTCATTGTGTAAAGGCTTGTGCCAGCTATCTTCACACCATGTCTGTGACCTTGCTGAGTGTATGATACACAGAAGCCAAATAGCATGATATGTTCCACCATTCACACAAAAAAACCAAAAAGCCAAAATGCAGCCTCAAGAATATGAGATAGAGAATAATAATTAGAAAAGGATAGATTCTTAACTCTGACCTCTTAGAAAGAAAGTGTTGAATTCTGTATCTAGTTACCTTAAGCTCTAATAATGGTACTTTAAACAACACATTTTAAATGTTTCTGACAGTTTCCCAGGGAGGTTTAATGAACCACTATGGTTCCAGCATACCACTTAATCCTGTCCCCTAGTGGTATTGACACAAAAAGTTCCAAATGTGATCTGTTCTTCAATATTTTATTTGTGGGACATCATGAAATGGTCCTGACCTCTGGTATACTTATCCTAATAATTTCTGCCCCACATTTTCCCTCTGACCTTCAGATTTAGACCTCAAACATTTACCATTTTCCAACATTTAGAAGTTTTACAGTAATCTCTAACTCATCATCCCTTAAGGCAGCTCATATTTTATGACCTTCACTCAGTCGCTAAACCCTGCTCATGATACAAGACGAATGTCTGCTGTTGCTGTCATTTCTCTTTCCCTCTGATGAGGGTGCTGTATTAGAGCCTTTTAAGTTCTAAGGACTTGAGTTTCTCTTCTACTTAGCAGCACCATAGACTGTTGAGGAGATCTATTGACATTGCCTATAAAATTCCTTCCTTATAACCATCACTTACTCATCAACCTTGATCTATGTGGTCTAATTATTTGAGGCATTATTTTGAAATTGCCTCCTAGTCTGTTCAAGTTCTCTCACCGTGTCTCTCACACTCACCTCTAAGAACATCGCTTTCATAATTCTGAACTATTATAATTCCCACAAATGGCCTTCTTTGTTGCACTTTTGCAATGCATCTCCTTCCAAACTCTGGCTTTTCCTGAAACCAAACTCTTTCTGTGACTGGTATATTGATTCATTTCAGGCTCTGTCTCTTCCGGGAAACCTCTTTCCAACTCTTTTTAATATATAAGCCAGGTTATATGGACGTCTTCCATTCTTCCAAAATGACCTCTACATATCCGTTATTTTGATTGCCTTATCCATTTATTTCATTAATATCTGTGCCTATTTAACCTAAATAAAACCAAAGCCAATTCTCTGTGAAGATGAAGCTATATACAAAGACATACTAAAATACTTGGTGTAAAACTGAATGAATAAGCATAAACATTTTAAATAAAATTGCCCTCGGTTTTTCATAGCAAGATAGTTTAAATATGAGGCCTAATTCAAATGTTTCAAACTTAGAGCAGATTGCAATATATTTATTTGCATTTCCTAAGGAGGTTTGCCTATTTAAAGTAATTTTAACACTTACCATTACGTTTTCCAGTATTATTAAGAATACTGTTTCTCAAAACAGTTTGCGTTGTGTTTGTGTTTAATCCATCAAATTCTATATATTACCAAGGCTATCATTGAACTGCTGATTCTCTTGCTTCGATATCAGGTGTGCAGGCTTACCACCCTCACATGGTTGTATCCAGTTCTGAGAACCAAACGTAGCTTCCTGCTTGCTCTGCAAACACTGTACCAACTGAACCACACTTCCAGTCCCCTTAAAAGTTCTAAATTCAGGAGTAGACATGTGTCCAATTATATTACTGTTAGCAAAGAAAGCCTTAAAATTAATTTTGCCTCAGTGTTACATTTGTTCCGTTCATTCGTTTCCTCATTAAATAATTTAAATGGTGTGGAAGAAATCAAGAAATTAGAAAATTACACATGATAGTATATTGTACTAAAAATAATGGATAGATACTAAAAGAATGCCATCAAAATTAGACAATGAAAGAAAGTCTTACAGCATTAGAAAAAAGAAATTATGCCATGTGGGAGAAGGTTGTCTCTTAATGATATTTTCTAAGCTTTTACTCTGAGTGTCAAGGTGTTCTACACATGTCCTTCTTGCCAGGTTGTGTGCGGAGATTTCCATGCTGCCAAGTTAATGTAGACTCCGGGAAAGGGAAAGTCTGGTGGACCATCAGGAAGACCTGCTACAGGATAGTTGAACACAGCTGGTTTGAAAGCTTCATTGTTCTCATGATCCTGCTCAGCAGTGGAGCTCTGGTAAGTGAGCTGATAGGTGGACTCATCAGTTAAGATCTTTACACACATACACACAAAAGGAAGGTAAGTATGGCAAACTTTGCTGAAAATTAACCCCTAGGCTATCATAAATATGGTTCATTCTGATTTCTTCCTTAGCATTATTGTCATTGGTATATAAAAAGGCTACTGACTTAAGATTTATTTTACTTTTTGATCATTGTGCTGAATGTACATGCACACGCATGTGAGGATGCAAAGCCCACCCACAGGTACCAGGAAAGGGCATCTGATTCATCGGAACTGGAGTTACAGATGACTGTGAGTCACCCACTGTGGGTGCTGGGAGCCAAATTTAGGTCTTCTGCAAGAGTATTATGTTGTTAACCTTTGAGTCATCTCTCCAACCCCAAAGCTATTGATCTTTGTGTGTTAATTTTGTATTCTGCCATGTTGTTTGAAGTGCTTATCAACTTTGAGAGTTTTGTAGTAGAGTCTGTTAAGGTTAGTTAGCTAGAGAATCAAAATCATCTGCAAATTGGGATTCTTTGACCTCTTCATTTCCTATTTGCATCTCTTTTATTTCCTTCCTTTGCCATACTGCTTAAGGAAGTATTTCAAACTCTGCATTGTATGGGAATGAAAAAGCATGGGTTTGTGGTCTTCCTGATTCTAGTAGGGGAAACCTGAGTTCTCCTATGTTTAGTATGATGCTGACTAACAATTTGAAAAATGCATAGTATTTATCATGTTGAGGGATACTTCCTCCATCCCTAGCCTCCATGGCTTTTAGCATGAAGGGATTTGGGACTTTGTCCAAGATCATTTCTTTGTTTATTGAAGCATTCATGTGATTTATGTCTGAGTTGATTTATATGATGAATTACATTTATTTATTTACATAAATTGAGCTAACCTGCATCTGTGGAATGAACCCCAATTGGTCATGATGAATGACTTTTTGATATGGTTTTGAATGCTATTTGAAAATAATTTACTGACAGTTTTTGAGTTTATATTTATCATGGAGAAAGACTTGTGGTTCAGAATTTCTCTGTCTGTGGTATTTTGGGGAACCCTATATTCTTGATATACTATATGAGAACAGTCAAGATCCACAGAGTAATGCCTTTCTTAACAAGTCTAATCTCTTAAAAATTAAAAATAGAATGTGCCTTCAAAATGGAAATCAGAACTCTAATACTACATATTATAGATCATAGCCTTAATGACTAATAAAGTCTCTCAAATTCATCTTAATCTAACTCATATATGGCCAGTTATTTTAAAGAATATATTTAAAAGGTTAAAGTTTTAGATAAACTTTTGCTCAAAATGTCCAAAAAGGAGACTGGCATTTTGGAAGAAGCCATCTCAAATGAATTAAAAGAATCTCATGAAGAAAGGAAACAGGTTTGCATTTAGTTGGTGGTTTTGCTCAGGGAGTTTTCCAAGTAAGATAATTAAGATTTTGAAATTCCTGTATGTAAAACAAATGTGAATAATAGCTATAATATAGAAAAATACCATATTTTATAATTTCAATATATATTTCTCTCATTAAATTCTGAAAACTATTCTGAGAAAATATAAAATTTCATCACTTAACAAACAAGAACACTAAATACAGAGTTTAAAATGTTTCCTCATGTCTCAAATATAGTAAAGGTCAACATTATAATTTTGAAGCCCCTTCTTTAACCCAGACATAGGAGAACACACCAAAAAAGAAACAGAGAGACAAGTAGTACTGGAAATGCGGAGTAATGAAACCTAAATCCCAGCTCTTCCCTTGCTTTTATGCTTCCACATCCACAAAGTTCACCCAGCAAACCGAGACCCTGCATCTGATTCCGCCACCTGCTCCAGTCACAATGAGGTCTACCAAGCAGAGCATCTTACCTCGTCACCAAGACCTAAGACTCCTCTCTCTGAACCTGTATTCCAATTCTAAGAGAAGGCTTCTTCTTTGACACCAAATCCCTTCCTTTCCATGTTTTGCAGTTTTAATTCTACTTGGTCGGTTTTCATTAATCCTCTAGAACTTGGAGAAAGGCACAGGAAAGTCTTGAGAGCTAGACTCCTTCCTTTCTCCATGCCATCCCCACCTCAACCCTGCTTATTTTCAGAATGTCCACAAGTGTTCTGCATCTTAGCATGTCTGTCCATTCTTTCTAACCTAGATTCTTGTTTTGCTTTAGTAGTGCGGTCATCAGTTGAAAAAATGTGCTAAGGATAATTTTTAAAGTATTGGCACAGATCTGGCAGTAAGGGTGGATAAGAATTGATCAAATCCATAACTGTGGACAGGAAATATGATGTTAATCACCAAAACTATGTTATTTAGCTCTCTTTTCTTCCACCAAGGTGATTAGTGCTTCCATATGAGAAAACTCTAGTAATTCAGATCTATTTTGATCAGCAGCCATTTAAAATATCCCCATTATTCCAATTCTCTAAATGTATTTGAGTTGTTTCCCAAAGAGCTTCTGGCTGTCAGTCCCCTGACTACCTTACCCTTGTCGCTTTCTTAAATGCTTTTGAAGAGTGTAAATGCTACTTGCCTGGAGTAAGAGTCAAAGGACTTTCCTAACCTTATGGGTGGGTGTGAATTAGAGTGTAGCATTACAAAGGTTTACAAGAGAGGCTGACCCAGTAATGAAGTCTGAAAAAGATCAGCACTCTCCATTTGAAAGGAGGGAAGGTGATATAGAAAAACAACCTTAGGTTTTAGAAACCATGATTCTCTCAGAACATTGTATGTAATTTCATTCCTTTGCATTATGACTGCCTCTGGTAACAATGGAAGAGGATGTTAGAAGTAAAGAATATTTTATGCAGGAGCTGAAACTCTAGCCAAGTTGTTTTCACACCATTATTTTTTGTGATGACTCCACCAGAATAGTAATTTCTTCTTCTCCAGTGAAATATAAATTTAATAATGTACATCAATTGAAATGTGAATGTTTCCACAGGCTTTTGAAGATATATATATTGAAAAGAAAAAGACCATTAAGATCATCCTGGAGTATGCTGACAAGATATTCACCTACATCTTCATTCTGGAGATGCTTCTAAAATGGGTGGCATATGGGTATAAAACATACTTCACTAATGCCTGGTGTTGGCTGGACTTCTTAATTGTCGATGTAAGTATTTTAGAATAAAGTTTACAGGGTAATTTATTCTAAGTATTCTGTTTTCACCAATGCTTTTCTAGATTGCCATTGTGTCATCTTATTTTACTTTAAGGTCAGAAGTTTATATTTTTAAGAATATTAATGTAGTCATAGAAATCTGATCAGTAATCAATCATTCAACCATTGTAACTTCTCTTCAATACCACTCTGATACTTGTAACCCACCCTTGTATATGTTTCCCAAAATTCAAACAAAACTGTGCTTCTAAACTATACCTGATCTGAGGCTGGAAAAATAGGTCGAAGGTTAAGGCACTGAATTCTCTTGCAGCGCACCAAGCACCCTCTTAGTGACTCACAGCCCTCTACAACTGTTACTGATGCCAACTTCTGACCTATGTGGGTAGTACATGCACATGGTGAACAGGCATACATGTTGGTAAAATATCCACACATAATTCAAAAAAATTTTTTTTCTTAAAAATGCACATGATTTGAATATCATTCCAGTTAACATTGGCCAGAAGAAAGAAAGAAAGAAAGAAAGAAAGAAAGAAAGAAAGAAAGAAAGGAAGGAAGGAAGGAAGGAAGGAAGGAAGGAAGGAAGGAAGGAAGGAAGGAAGGAAGGAAGGAAGGAAGAAACAAAGACCAGAGGATCCTTGAAAGATAGAAACAGAAAAGGGCAGATGAATACCTCTAAGGGACAGGATGCTGGTTTCACAACATTAATTTCAAAGATGACGGAGAGATATTCAAGTTGCCTCATATAGTGGTTAAATCTTAGGTAGAATTTCAGGATTAAGACTAGTTCTATGCTAGAGAGAAGGAAAGGCTAGAGAATATTTATCTAAATCATAATGATGGAGAAAAATCAAAATGAGTCTCCTTTTCTGAAACATTCAATTACTGCCCACTCCAGAAGGCCAGCAAAGCACAGAAGTCACCACTAATTACCTCAATAAATGCAGAAAACATTTTAGGACTTGGATGATGTAAAATTCATAAATCACTTTATTTTATTCAACAAAGGAAAAAATGATTTGGGGGCTAGGGACAGAGCTCGATTGTAGAGTGTCGTCTTCCTAATGATTTGGGGGCTAGGGACAGCTCGATTGTAGAGTGTCATCTTCCTACCATGTGCGAGGCACTAGGTTCAATATTCAGCACAGAAGAAATAAAGGAGGAAGACATAGTGAGTTTGTGTTATTTCTTTCTTATTATTTTAATTTGTTGACACTTTTATGTGCATATATCCTAATTACTCCCCAACCTTTCTTATATTCTTAGTTGTCTGTAGTTCTTTGGGTGAGTTGAGGGCTGCTGCGCTCCCAGCTTCCTTCCAACATAGTCCACAGTAGAACGTCTATTGTTGTCTTGTTCCGCTCACAAGTTTAGGCAGCCGTGTTGTTAAAACTTTCTGGTGTGATCTCTAACATTTCCTAGAAAATATATGCATTCAGGAATATGTAACAATGGTTGATGAAAAAGAGAGAGGGGAGGGGATATTGTCAAGCCCACAGATTTGATGAAAAAGATCATTGACCCAAATCATCATAGTCAAAGTAATTATGGCAAGCAATTAATTGAAACAAGCTAAAAAAAAAAAAAAAAAAAAAAATGCGTACATAGCTTTCCTCTTCCTAAAAGCAGGGTTCCAGAGGTCATCCTCGGACCTGGTAAGATGAAGACTATTACAGTCCAGGAAGAGGGGGTTTCCAAATCGGGAATTTGGCGGACAAATAGGTAGTGTTACAGAAACAGAATATAACAGTTTCCTGAAATAAAGAGTAACCATAACAACAGAGGTCATAAGAACCTTTCGAAACAAAGGCATGGTTGCCATTTCCTGGAACACGTTAGCCCAACATTGAGAAACAGTTTAAATTATAAACAGGAATTAATCTACCTTGTCTTCACTACAAAAATGACTTTCAAGTCTATGATGGAGGCAGGGTGATGGAGCAATATGAGAGGGTTTGGAGGGAGAAAATTGGAGGGGGAAATTATTTAATTATTATCATCTCAAAAAATAAAGGAAATACTTTTAAAATTAAAAAGAAGCAATATACATGTAGGTGCATGCACGTATGTTCCCCGTTACAGACTGGCGTGTAGAGTTTCTCAAGATTATCACACATTCACTATCAGAACCTTCAGCATCAGTTTAAAGGACTGCTCTATTATTTCATTAAAGACTGCAAATTTTATGTAGCATTTTTAGAATATCTCTTATGATAAAGAAGGCATACCTATTTTCTTTTGTGGGAAATAAGGGGCATGCATAACTGAATCAGTTTAGGAGTGAGAAGAAGAGTAATGAGTCCTACTAGCTTTAGGTTATTAAAAATGTATGCTCCATTTAGTGGGATATTCTGAAGTGACTACACGAGGACATCTATTCCACAGAGCATACCTGAGCGTACCTGTCTCAGGCAGCAGCCATGAACTTCAAAGGAATGAAGTTTTTATTCTCTGAACTATTCAGTAGAAATTGACCCGAATCCACTCTTCTCTAGAAGTACTGAGTCTCTTTGGCATTGCATCAGCTTATGTTGAAGGCATTGTTCTTAGAAAAACTGCCTGCTACAGGAAATAGTAAATGAAACTTCCTCAGAGACGGAACGCACTTAGAGATGCAGATCTTTGTTCACCAGGGACTCACTGTTCTGTTCCAAAATGGATGTTGATTTCCTTTCTGCAAGGGTGCTTTCTTTTGAGATGATTTGTGAAGAGAGTACACATTCCTGTAGCTTCGTCATCATGGTTGCTAGGCCTAACATGATGAAATTATTATGTCTTTAGGTTGACAGGTAGTCAGTGAGTCATCCAGCCTCACTCTGTTTTCAATATAATTCAAAATTCCTTCTGTAAATTATTACAGACAGATCTTCCGTGACAATCTTGACAAATCGAAGGCTGTAAACACTCTTATTTTGAAGTTGTCCCCATCTCAGTCATGAATCTTCAGATGGCTCCCAAACATAGGCTAGAATCATGTTTAGATCTATTTAAGTCTTTAACGTACATTTATTTACAGCTTTGGAAGCACACTTAGGTGTGCCATGGGTTTCATTTTAATAAAACATTTATAAAAGATTTATTAAATCTGAACTGTTATGTTCAGATTTAATAAACAATTAGCTAGCCAGTAATTATGAAATACAAAAATTGTGCATGTTGTTTCTACTTGAGTACGGTATCAGTAACTTTTCTTCCTCCCATTATTTCATCTTTTGATTAACCTTCCAATACATTTATTTATTTTTTCCAAAAACTTCCTTCTTACCTATTAGGGGGAGGGCTGACTAGAAGAAAATTACATTCTTGTTGCTTTCTCTTAGTGCAATTTAGGATTGAATTTTCATTTCTGTATCTTGTCACTTCATTAAAATCCTTACTGAAAATATCATTTCTTGCAGGTGTCTCTAGTTACTTTAGTAGCCAACACCCTTGGCTACTCAGACCTTGGCCCCATTAAATCTCTACGGACACTGAGGGCCCTCAGACCCCTAAGAGCTTTGTCTAGATTTGAAGGAATGAGGGTAAGAAAATACCAAACTCCTCAATGTAAAATTCTTATTTTTTAATTATAGTTTGAAATAATACTAAAACAAGTGTATAGTTATTATGGAATATCACTGTATATGTACATGTGCATACACATGTTATATGTTTATATAGAATAAGGACACACAGAATTGTAGAGTACCTACTAAGTAACATACTATAGCCCTTCCTTTATATAATATTGATAGAAAAAATTATATATTTAATAACTAATAAAAGGCCTTTCTTTTCAAAACGGAGATTATCCTATGCTAGAAGTAAAGGATGAGATCACCGTTCATCCTGATACGACTTCTCATACACATATCAATAATTTGCCTCATCGAATGTCCAAATGATTCTTGATTACAAAACAATCTTAGGTAGGGATCATAAGAAATGATAAGAAGGTGAGGTAACATTAGTAATCATATCTAATTTCATGCTCAAAATAATGATTCAAAATCATTGGAATTATACCAAAATTGCATTAAAGGAATCTAAGCCCCAGGAATTAAGTTCTTTTGCCATACGCTGCATAATAGCCCCCAAACAGAGTCATTCCATAGAAACAAAGTGAAACAAACAGCAACTACACTCAACCTGGTTTTAAGGGCTGTGTTGAATCAGCAACTTCTTCATAACACCCATAGAGGGCAATGCCTGTTTTTCTTGCATTTAGCACAAGTCATTTGCTGCTATTCATCTTGTATTTCTTCTCCCTCAGATCTATGCCCGATCCTCAGCCTCTATACTTCTCTCACCTAGGAGTGCTTCTATTTCCTGTTTTGATCCCTAACTCACCAACTTCAGTATAGCAGTCATCAATGCAAATACCTCTTACCATTAAATTGTCCAAGACAAGACACACTTGAGCATCCTTTTATCTATGACCACATACCCACAACTCTCATCATGTTATACTCATTTGCTTCTACTTGCAATCTCTGAGCAGTTTAAAATAGAAACACATCTGGCTCACTTATTTTAAATATATGAATACTGGCATTGCCTGGGGACTTTTTTTTTTAGAAATGCAGACTTCTAACTCAGCCTTCCCAGCTACCTCCAAAAAAGAAGGTCATGATTTAGAGACTACCCTAGTCCATGTAATGAGACCTAATCACAGAAAAACACAAGCCTAAGATAGTTCAGTGATAGAGTACATATCTATCACTTGCCTTCATAAGAACCTGGGTCATTGATACCCAGGGTAAGCACACACAACACCCACCCATACACACACACACACACACACACACACACACACACACACACACACACACACACCCCTCAGGTCTAAAGTCCAGCAAAAGGATAGATTCTGGATTTAATCAGCCCCTTGTAATCATCAGAGAATGACCTGATCTTTCAGCCTTTGTATGATTAGCTCTCCTTGCTTAAGTACCACTGTAATCTTTTACTAGTTCATGCAAACATTAAATGATTGCCAAGTATATAAGACATCACTATTTCAAAAAGAGCTCCTAAGCAAAACACAAACAACACAAGAATGCAAAACTCCCATTTCACTTTGTGCAGATAGACTATATTAGGATTTTTACATTTAAGTTAAATTTTTGAGCATTAGTTGAATATTATATTTAAACTGGATTGGCCCATGGATTTAAGCAATGTTTATTACATTTCCATAAACAGAACATTTCTTTTACTGATAAAAAATGTCTACAACTTACAGGGTTTTTTGTTTGTTTGGTTGGTTGGTTTGTTTGGTTTGGTTTTGGGTTTGGGGTTTTTGGGGGAAAGTTGGTTTTTGGTTTTGGTTTGATTTGTTTGGTTTGGTGGTAGTAGTGATTTTTGCTCATCTTTATAGAACAAGTTGGTCTGATTCAAAATATTGTAATATGTTTATAAGATCCAAATATTTGTTTATGTTTACCCTGAAAAGGAAAGTATTTCTTCAAGAGGCAGGGGCAAGCACTTTGGAAGAATAAAGAAATAGTAGATGTGAGACATTTGAGTGTAGTTTCCTCAGACTCCTGAGGCTCCACCCCTTCCCCATCATTCTACTAAGACACATTTTAACATCCTTGTTGTGCTGGGAAAAAATGAAGAGTATAATAGTACATAGACCATCCCATCCTAATAGACAGCAAATTGTCCAGGTCAAGGAAACAGCATTCTGTGAAACCTTCTAGGCTTGTTAGCACTTAATGCTACAGGAATGCCACAGGGGCTTTACATCTGTGATACTTTAAGATTTCATAATGTGGTAACATTGAAGCCATGACTATGGAAGAAAGTCAAAAGCCACAGGTCACTAGGCACTCCAGACATGGATGCTATGTTTACAGAAAGAGTTGAGTATGTAAGGCTCTGGGGTTAATGACTACAAGGTACAATGTATGCCAATGATAAACACAAAAGGGGGAAACTGACAAAATGAGGATGGAGATGTAAGTCTGGTGAGGAGCTGGTAACCCTAAAGCATCATTCCAGCCCTGTTCTTTCTAACCATTTGGGGGATCACCTCTATAGTACTATCTGATAAAATGTGCCATGAAGAGCAACTGTGAAGCTTTTCCTCCATGTACCTCATTCGCCTCTGAAATCTGCCTACAGTCCTTCCTATTGTTCCCATTTGGGGGATCATGACATCACCATCAGTGCACTGACTTTGTAGTGAAGGAAGTTCTATAGAAGCAGAATCAGACCCTTTATTTATGTGTAAAAGATGGCTACAATGGCAGTAGAAATCATGGAATACATACTGGCTAAACACACTGAAGCCTATCTCGATTCCAGACTATATCACAGGTGGTCAGAGAGCCCACATGTGTCCACACTTGGAAGTGTCTTGAGATCCTGTTTAATAAGTTGAAAAAAAAAAAAAAAATGCTAAGCTATTATCTAACAATCCAGTTCTAACTGATTTGTACTCAAATGTGGATGTTATCTTAAGAGTAAGTAGAAAGACAGGTTTCTGAAGAATAAGATAATTAAGAAAGCCGGGAGGAGAGAGACCTACTTCAGAAGGTGTGGTGCAGGAAATTTGAAGCAATGAAATCACTGGATCAATAGCAAAGAAAAGGCTGGAAGGTGTAATGAAGAGAGAGTAATCTAAGCTTCACCTAGGGCCTGCTTCCGCTGAGGCCAGCACCACCTATATTTGGCCGAGCACTTACATAAGAGCTAATTTTAGAGTTAGAAAGATAATTTCAAGAAAATTACCTTCACTTTGAAGAATCATCAAAATCTAAAGAGTAGAAACCACTAAAAGACTCCCCAAAATTTAATCCAATACAAACTAGTAGGTTCACTATATGGGAGAATGCATTTCCAAAAGCTGGTGATTTCAAGATCATGGTACTATAGATATACACATCCTTTATTTAGGTTTTTTGTTTGTATTTCTTTGGTTTTTTGTTTGTTTGTTTGTTTGTTTACTTGTTTTACCATTTATGTTTCTCCCTTTTCAAAAGTTTGTAGATTTATAACTTTGTCTTAGCAAGATCAGGTTCTTTAGAGAGGTATTTTTTGGGTTTTTTTTGGGTGGTGAGGGGGTGTTTGTTTTGCTTTGGTTTTTCATTTAATTGAAGTACATTATAATCTTGGTCATTTACTCCTCTGTGTATGCTAGTAGTTTTCCTGTCTTAATCATGAAACTGGTAAATCAAAAATCACAGGGCTTATGACACACCTTGTATTACTAAGTACGCTACTGATCATTGTATATTGATTGCTCAATATAGAACTGTTGGTTAGTTGGGCTTACACCTTTAATTCTGCATTAGTGTTTGTTCGACATTTTCTATTGATCCTAACTAGTCTTGTCTTTCTTTTGGGTGTCAGGTAGTGGTCAACGCACTCATAGGAGCAATACCTTCCATAATGAATGTGCTTCTTGTGTGCCTTATATTCTGGCTAATATTTAGCATCATGGGAGTCAATCTGTTTGCCGGCAAGTTCTATGAGTGTGTTAACACCACAGATGGGTCACGGTTTCCTACATCTCAAGTTGCAAACCGTTCGGAATGTTTTGCCCTGATGAATGTTAGCAGAAACGTGCGATGGAAAAACCTGAAAGTCAACTTCGATAACGTTGGGCTTGGTTACCTGTCACTGCTTCAAGTTGTAAGTGGCTCCCTTCGTGAATACTCGGTACAGAGTGGAGGGTGTAAAACACTGTGTAAATGTGCTACTAACTACAAATTAAGAGGCCATATGATTTTTCAAATAGATTTAATATTTTCTTAGAGCACATGCCCTTTAAGCATAGCTAAAGAGCACAGGTTTCTTGATTTTTTAAGATTTATTAATCCAGAATTGACAGTTTATTTTCACTTGAATCACCATCACTGCATCAACAGACAATTTCCTTCCAAGCAGTCATTTTGGGACTTCTATGTTTATCTTACAAGGTAATAGGAAGATTTTTCTTAAAGGAATAGTGAAGCCATGAGACATGGAGATAAATTATTTCCTGCTTTAATGATAAAATTCTCTTCCACGAAAGTAGAAGTTCATATGTAAGATACACAAGTATTTGTAACAGTTTGGAAATTCTTAATTAGGAAAAAGCTTAGCCTATGTTCTTTTAAAAAATTATAGTAGTTTTCACGTGGTTTTTACATCTGAAATAAGTGTGTGGCGCTCTCGTTTTAAAAAACAATTATAACATTTTTTTATGTCAACTCAGTATTTTTAAAAATAACAAAACTAATTTGATGCTGTTAGTACTGCCGGAAGACTAAATAGATAAACTGTGTTCATGATAATTTTAGAGTCTGAGCTTCACATACAATTTCTGTAAATGCATTTACAGGCAACATTCAAGGGATGGATGGACATTATGTATGCAGCAGTTGACTCTGTTAATGTAAGTATTGACCAACCTAAAACTAAGTTGTAAATTTTATTTATTTATTTTTAGTTTAGCTTTAGAATTTGAACTCCAGTTCTCTAGTGCCCTGAATTTGTACAGATACAATGAAAAGCGGCCTCCCTACTGATTTCAATTACTTAGGAGTAAAGCATTTGGAGATGGATCCAGTGTAAATTCTGGGTTTGCTATATTGTTCATATTCTAAAACCAACTCTGATGAAAAAAATGAAATAATTCAGTGTCTCCCTCACAGGTTCATTGTGAGGACCCACCATCTGGCACTTCGCATAAGATAGTGGTTACCAATGAGCAGCAAATACTAGCTGATAAAAATAAATGTGAAGTGATTTTTATTCATTGTTTTTACTGTTTTTATGCCTTAAAACACTTTTGTAATGATATCTTTGCCAATAAGCCGTAAAGATTACTGGCTGGTTTATGTCCCTGTGAAATCCAGTAAAGACATATTTATAAATAATGTAAACATAATAAAATTAATATGACTCCAGTATGATCACATTTACAATTTCACTTGGAAATTAAAGGAATTCTTTCAGTCATTTACCTGGTGACTTGTCCTATCAGTCTGAGATCAATCACTGCCTATGATAAGGTCCTTTATACATCACTTGAAGGCTGTGTGTATACAGTGTAAGCATCTATTAAACACATGCTTATTGCTGAAGACACGTGCTTTTGAAATATTAACTTTTTCCAGCCCCCACACAGCTGGAAATAATCAGTGTTACTGTCAACATGCTATTGAATTTTTCCGCAGGTAAATGAACAGCCAAAATATGAATACAGCCTCTACATGTACATTTACTTTGTCATCTTCATCATCTTCGGCTCGTTCTTCACTTTGAACTTGTTCATTGGTGTCATCATAGATAATTTTAACCAACAGAAAAAGAAGATAAGTATTTTAAGTGTTTCCTTCATTGCACTGAGAAAGAATGAACTTCATGTAAATGGATTATTTTGCACTTATTTTTCAAAATAATTGGTCAAGTATGCAACTGCTTATATGTATAATCTTATCACTTTGTTGTGTAGTTTAAAACATATTAATAGTTTTAATTAAAGTATTATATTATATTTTATATTGTTATATATTATTATATATTATATTTATCATTTATTTAGACTATTATTTATTTATATACTATTATATATATATGTATTAAAAGGAATATACTGGTAATTAAACATAATAATAGGGTTTTTTTAATTTATTCTTTTACTCTCCAGATCTTATTCCCACCTCCCTGTCCACCATCTGATTGTTCCACTTCCCATACCTCCTCCCTGCACCCCTGTCTCCACCAGGATGTCCCCACCCCCTCCTCCCATCCCACCTGACCTCTAAACTCCCTGAAGTCTCCAGTCTCTTGAGGGTTAGGCGCATCTTCTCTGACTGAACACAGACCTGGCAGTCCTCTGTGGTTTATGTGTTGAGGGCCTGATATCGGCTGGTGTATGCTGCCTGGTTGGTGGTCCAGTGTTTGAGAGATCTCCAGGGTCCAGGTTAACTGAGACTGCTGGTCCTCCTACAGGGTCGCCCTTCCCCTCATCTTCCTTCAGCTTTTCCCTAATTCAACCACAGGGCTTAGCAGCTTCTATCCATTGGGTGGGTGCAAATATCTGCATCTGACTCAGCTGCTTGTTGGGTCTTCCAGAGTGTGGTCATGCTAGGTCCCTTTTTGTGAGTGCTCCATCATCCAGTGTCAGGCCATGGGACCTCCCCTTGAGCTGGATCGCACTTCGGGCCTGTCGTTGGACCTTCTTTCTTCAGGCTCCTCTCCATTTCCATCCCTGCCCTTCTTTTTGAGTTTTGTGGACTGTATCTTGGGTATTCTGTACTTTTTTCCCTTTGTTTTTTGGCTAATATCCACTTATTAGTGAGTACATACCATGCATGTCCTTTTGGGTTGAGTTACCTTACTCAGGATGATATTTTCTAGTTCCATCCATTTGCCTGCAAAACTCAGGATGTCCTCATTCTTAATAGCTGAGTAGTATTCCATTGTGTAAATGAACCACACTTTCTGTATCCATTCTTCTGTCGTGGGACATCTGGGTTGTCACAGGGCTTCTGGCTATCACAAACAAAGCTATGAACATAGTGGAACACATGCTCCCGTGGCATGGTGGGGCATCTTTTGGGTATATTCCCAAAAGTGGTATTGCTGGGTCTTCAGGTAAATCTATTTCCAATTTTCTGAGGAACCTCCAGACTGATTTCCAGAGTGTTTGTGCC
This sequence comes from Uromys caudimaculatus, assembly GCA_028551405.1. Classification (NCBI taxonomy): domain Eukaryota; kingdom Metazoa; phylum Chordata; class Mammalia; order Rodentia; family Muridae; genus Uromys; species Uromys caudimaculatus. The sequence goes on from CM052701.1 coordinate 101,837,677, forward strand.
AGTTTGCAATCTCACCAGCAATGAAGGAGTGTTCCTATTTCTCCACATCCTGGCCAACATGTATTGTCACCTGAGGTTTTGATCTTAACCATTCTGATTGGTGTAAGGTGGAATCTCAAGGTCATTTTGATTTGCATTTCTCTGATCCTTAAGAACTTTGAACATTTCTTTAGGTGCTTCCCAGCCATTCAAGATTCCTCTGTTGTAAATTCTCAGTTTAGTTCTATACCCCATTTTTTTGATTGGGTTGTTTGGTTTTTTTGGTGGTTAGCTTTTTGAGTTCTTTATATATTTTGGAATTTTTCCCAATCTGTAGGTTGCTGATTTGTCTTATTGACTATGTCCTTTTCTTACAGAATCTTTCCAGTCTCATGAAGTCCCATTAATCAATTCTTGATCTTAGAGCTTATAAGTAAACATAATAATAGTTTTAAACATATTAATTCTCTGCTTTCTCTGATATTGCTTATAGAGGAATGAACAATAAATATACCAGTAACTCAAAGCATTGAACTTCCTTGTTCAAAGTAGTTTTATTTATTTATTTCAGAGGTATTCTTTTTTTCCTGCTAACTGTTGTTCTGTGGTGTGTCTTATGATGGAAGTTGGGTGACAGTTACTTAGGATACGGCTGCTGAACTCAGGTCACTTATGTTATAGCATAAGAAATAATATAACTAATGAAAATAAGATCTGTTGAGTGTGTGTGTGTCAATCATTCTTCTTAGCTTTTGAGCTCAATAATTCACATATCAGCTTTAGATTCTTTCAACTGTCATAATAAAATACAACAAAGAATGTGACTTAAAATAACAGTAATTTATTCCCCACACATCTAAAAGTTAAACGTCCAAAATCAAAGAGTTGGAGGAGTCATGTTTTTTTGATGGCTCTAGGAAAGGAGCCATCCTTGTAACCTCCCATCCCTGTCAGCCCAGGCTGCCTTTCTGGGGTGGGTGCAGTGTAAATCTAATATCTATCTATATCTATCTATCTATCTATCTATCTATCTATCTATCTATCATCACATTCTTTTCTCCCTCTATATATCCTCCTTTAATATCTGATTATAAACCTGCTCTACTCCATTTGGACCTCCTCTTAATTAAAAGACACTAGACAATAACAGTATCTTTAATCAATGCCACATTCTAGGGTGCTAGGAATTAGGATTTCCATATATATTTGAAGGGAATTCAGCTCATACAGTCAACCATTATGGTCCTAATTGTTCCTACAATGTCCTAGGAAAGAGATTATGGAGTTGAGGATTTAAAATATGTAACACACTTACTTAGGAAGCACAAGGCCCTGTATTTGTCCCAGCATGAAAATACATAAATAACCAAATAAAATTAGAAAAGTAGAAAAGAGGAAAGGCACACAGAACAAGGAATTACTCCAAATCAGATATCAGACTAAGTAGAATCAGTAATATATTTCCTATCTGTTGGATATTTAATCAAATCTTTTATTCCATCTGCTACACTGGACATATAAAATAGTAAAAAGCGCAGTGAGAACATTTTACCAAAATGCACATGAGCAGTCAGGAAGCTGATGCAGTTGGATGTGGTATTTGATTTGCCTTTTGAAGATAGTTAAGAGAATATGCAGCAACCAGGAGGTCAGAAGATAGACTGTCTTCGTGAAGGAGAACAGAAATAGGTGAGTGTAATGTCTAGTCCTCACAAATGAGGCAGCTATTAAGGATAAACAGCAGCTCACTCTGTTAATATGGAGTTTAAATTTGACGATAGAAATTTAAAGAAATACATGATGTCTGTAGCTTTGGGAGAGCAGATTTAAAAGCCCTTATGAAATATCGTTCAGTCAGAGATGATATATCATTAGGTATTTCAATCAAGGAATAACATGCAAGCACAGACATCTTTGGAATTTTGTTGTGTCTGATACTGCATAAGATGCCTCATGCATGTAAATTAGAGGAATGATACCTAATTAACTTCTTAGAAAGGTTATGTGTCAATTACAGTCTGACACTAGAGAGTAGCTTTATCAAAAACCAAGCCCCAGAATTCTTTCAATCAAGATTATGAAACTGGGTTTTAGTAAACGTGTCTGTGATTGGGAAGACACAAAGGTAGTCCAGATCCAGTTTAACCTGCCATCTGAGTTGCTCTTAGAATATCCAAAATAGCCCACCCTGACAATGGGTAAAGGGAACATATTCAAACAAGACATTCTATCAAGGAGTGTCTATACAAGGTTGTTGTGGACTTCATGATAGCAGAAACTATGTCTTGGGTTTCTTGATGATTAGCTGATTTACTTCAGTTTGGGTACCATCTACAGAAAAAGAGATGTTCAGAGAATTAGGAGTAGGATCACTAGAGAAAATTATTCCAGGTTCCAGGTTGGTATCTATAAATACATATATGTATGTATTGGCATGTATGTAGTGCACAGAATTTACTACCACAAGTGCAGGAAGATGTTTATTTGATGCAAAGTCCATATGTATTCTGAGATTCAAGGTAGCCTCTTAAATATCTTAAATGTAAATATTTTAATTACAGTTTATAGCTTTACCAATTCCTTTGAAAGAAACACATTTTAACAGTTTTCTCAATAATATATCATCTCTGTTAGTACTGTCCTCATCATGAATACATTCATGTGACATTTAAATTTGTATATTAAATCATAAGCACACAATTGAAGATGAGTAAGCAAGTTATGAATAGGTTCCAGCTATACAATGGGAAATTTATGAAGGTAACAGGTGTTGACTATGGATGTGGGCAGCTATGTGCAAATTCTAACAACAACCATTTTAATAACTACAACCTTCTGAGGAAGATGAATGCAACTACACTAAACCATCTCTCATTCAAAACTTTGGGGTCCCAAATATTTCAGATGTCATATTTTCTTGTATTTTAGATATTAACATATATAATAAGATATTGAGGTATGGGGCCCAAGCCTAAACAAAAAGATAATCATTTATGATACATAGACATAAGATGAAGATAATTTGACATAAAATATGAAGTGTACCTACATTTTCACTAAGACCCAAGCCATTGAGTTATGAATGGAATTCTCTGCTTTGGGTATCATGCCAATTCTCAAAACATTCAGAATTTGAAACATTTCAAGTTAATATAGAGCATTCATAAAGTGTTCCTCTATCCTAGTTTTACACAAAGTGTTTGGCAAGTTGGTCATCTCAGCAAATGAATGATATATTTGCTATATAACAGTATGACAACAATGCCTTGGAGAAATCAAGAAACTTACATATGGACAAGAAAGATAAGATTCGAACAAAGATAAGAACCTAGTCTTAACTGATATGCAATGCAGTTTCGACATTGACATCCAATGAACATTCAGTTAGGACAACCTGACCTATAGAATGTCTGTCTGGCTTTTCTGGGAGGCTATTTTGCACAAGGCCTACATCATCTGTAGTAAAACACAACAGTTCAACCCTGTGGGTTGCACAGTCTTCTCTAGGGTTCACCATACTCACCATGATATTTTGCAATCAGAATATCTTCCCAGGAAAACAAAGTCTGCAAGATAATTATGGGCTTCAAATTTCTTTTCCATATGCTGTTAGCAATTTTGTTTGGTTTCTGATGTGTGAGGATAGTCAGTCACCACTAATAAGCATTGAGGACCAAGGCTGTTCTTAACATTAGCATGAACTCTCTGTCATCAGATGAGTACCAAAATGAATGACATAAAGACTGTGGACCAACTAGGAAGAGTGAGTAAAATCTAAGAAAAAGGAAGTGGAGTTACTGTTAGGCATATGACCCATAAGAGATGAACCCAAAATGGAGCTGAATATGACTTAAACCAGGAAAGCAAAATGGAAGCCACAGCCAGGCTGTCCTCAACTTCAAGACATAAAAGTTAAGTAACGGAGTTGGAACTTCAAGCTCTCAGAAATGAATCTAAAACACACACAGTATCCTACATTATGCTATGAGTTTAAAATGGCAATAGCAAAGGCCAGGGCAGAGTCCATACAAGTCTGTGAAGATTGTAGATAACCTTCAGAAGTCAGCAAAGCATCAAGAAGTAACCAGTGTTTCTAGCCTTCCTTTCTGAGATTTCATCTTGTCTGATGAAGAAAGGGTTAAATGTGATTTTGACATCAGTTTTTGCTGTTTAATCTTGGTGACTGCATTTCTTTTTGTTTAATTATTTGATAATAGTTCAGATTGCTCAAAAGTGAACACTGGTAACTTCCTTTGTACCTGAACTTTATAAGTATAATGTTGATACCCAATAAAATATTTATATTGAAACCAGAGAGGGATTATTAAAAATGCAGTTTCTTTACATGGAGACAGACACAGACATAAAGAACTGCACAAGCATTTCTGGAACTGTATGAATGTCATTGGGAAATAAATATAAATTAATAGAAAATTAGTGCTATCTTAGTTGTTATTTTAGAACCATTCTTGTGATTAGAGTCCTAAACATCTGCCAACGAGTGAAAGACATTTTTAAATCTTCCTAATCTATTTGTTACTCAGCACAAGTATTTTCTAATAAGAGAGATAGCAAAGGAAATAAAACCTCAACAAATAGGCTAAAGTAGAACATATTAGTATATCAAAGACAATGGAGCCAGTCATGATTATATGTTGTATATATTCTACATATTTGAATTACAGTATATCCATGTTTATACATGGGAAATCCTTTTTAGGCATCTTATGTATATCTCTTAGGTATTAGCAAAGTGAATATCATCTCTATGTTTATATATTTAACCTTTTTATGAAGTAGAAGAGAGAACTACACTTTGGCTCTGGTATTAATTGGATTTTCTTTTTATTTCTTTACCTTGGAGGTCAAGACATCTTTATGACAGAAGAACAGAAGAAATACTACAATGCAATGAAGAAGCTGGGGTCCAAGAAACCACAAAAACCAATTCCGAGGCCAGGGGTAAATACAACACACACACACACAAACACACACACACACACACACACACACACACACACACACACACATCTTCAATATTCATTCTCCTAACCATGTTCATGTCCTAAATTTGTAACATATTTTTATTCTTTTATAAAATTTATTAATTTTTCATATAATATATTTGGTCATAATTTTCCCCTCTCTCAACTCCTCCCAGAAACTTTGTATGTTTCAAATTGCAGATAATACTTTAGAATTTTATTTATCATTCTGTCTCACTTTTGGTTTCTTTTGCAGAACAAATTCCAAGGATGTATATTTGACCTTGTGACAAACCAAGCTTTTGATATCACCATCATGGTTCTTATCTGCCTCAACATGGTAACCATGATGGTAGAAAAAGAGGGGCAAACTGATTACATGAGTTATGTTTTATACTGGATCAACATGGTCTTCATCATCCTGTTCACTGGAGAATGTGTGCTGAAGCTGATCTCCCTCAGGCATTACTACTTCACGGTGGGATGGAACATTTTTGATTTTGTAGTAGTGATCCTCTCCATCGTAGGTAAGGTCACTTACTAATCAAACCTTAATTTTGGATAAAGTCCACATGTGTTCTAAGAAGCATCTGCATTGAGATCCATTTTACTGTCAAGTAAATTATTAGCATGATAGAAGGAAGAAGACTTAGAAGGAAAGCAAAGTTCTGTGCCCGAATTCCAAGTTCAAATCCCAGCCCTGAAAGCCAAAGCTGTGGGTCTGTCAGAAAGAATTGCTATTGAGATTAGTCTCCAAATCTTCCTCAAGAAGCCTGATTACAGACATCTATTCACAGATGTGTCTTGGAAGCCAATGAAGAATATGCAATTATTTTTAGTTTGAGCAGGGTCGAGGCTAATTGATAAGGATACCAGCTTACTTTTGAAATTCATCCCAGACTTAAAATGTCAAAAAAGTTGGTGTTTCATTTCTTATAATTAATACTTGATCAGATGGTAAAATCGGTTATTTCTCATCTAGCAGTTGTGCCGTGTCACATACATGATTTGCATGTCTTTTCTTTCACTGTCATCTCTGTCTTGTTCTCTTTATCTCCAGAAGCCAAATGTCTTAAAGTCACATTTAATTTTTAGTATTGAAATTTCTTGGGAAGAAATTGCAGGATAAAATGCACAGATAATCAAACAGAGCCATAAACATCTAAAGATTATATAATCCAGAACCACAATAAAAAATGCCAAATGACTTAAAACCAGTTTTAAAACAATATTGTCACCAGAGGTGACATATCCAAGCAAATTAAAGTGTGATGTCATAAAGTGTAATGATGGAAACTTTCCCATGCAGTCAGGACAATGAAGGAACATAGTCTTAGCAATGCTTGCCAGAAGTTCAAATAAAAGAACGAGGAGGTGTATGCATTAAAACCCTCATTGTGTCCTGACACTCTTCCAAAGGGAGAGAGTTGACGGCGGCCATGCACACTTCTCTGCCATTCCAGCATTTAGGTTGCTGTGGCTCTGCACAACTATCTGTAATCCCAGCAGTAAGGAGGTTTTACCAAAAGGATATGGAGCCCCAAACCATCCTAGGCTACCTTGTTAGACAATCTCAAACTTCAAAATACCACTACTACTACTACTACTACTATTGCTACTACTACTACTACTATTACTACTACTAATAAATGATAATAATAATAATAATAATAATAATAATAATGATGATAAATAAACTGGAGTTCAGAAAAGCCAAATTATGAATTTCACTTCAACATTGATAATTTTCTGAAATGTTGACCACAAAAATAGAAAACATATTTGAAGAAAAGTTTAATTCAAACTTATAATAAAAATGAGATTACAAATCTAGTAATAAATTTACCAAATAATGCATCAGATGTCTACGAAAGAAAGTGAAGGGCAAAAAAAAAAAAAAAAAAAAGCTGAAATAATTTGAGGTTTATCTTATGCATGCTTCCGAAGGCTTTCATTGAGATTATAACTTTCTGAAGATTTGTTCATTTTTATTCATATGTATGTGTGTATCTGTGTTAATGTATGTCATGGGTGTGGGCTCCCAGAGAAGCCAGAAAGAAGGTGCTAGAACCCATGGAGCTGACGTTACCGGCAGTTGTGAGTCACTAGATATAGGGACTGGGAACAGAACTCAGGTCCTCTGCAAAAGCAACAAGAAACCTTAACCTCTGAGAGACCTCTCCAGCTTTAGTGACCACCTTTCATGGAAATGAATTTATAATTTCAATAAAACTATCAGGGGAACTTTTTATATGGTGGTGGTTATTGACTGAAAATACAGTAGTGAGAGCAGCTGCAACAGTGTGTGAACATAAAAGTTCAAAGAATTCTGAGCAACTAAACTCTAGGCTTTAATACACAGTAGGAATGTATGCAGTTTGATATCCATAAAAATCAAAGGATGATATGTAAAACATGGGCAGCTGGAGCGAGACCCACCCTTAATCCCAGCACAGGAGATGCACAGGCAAGCTGATCTCTGTGAGTTCCAAGCCAACCTGGTTTACATAGAAAATCCCATTCTCCTTCCAAGGGCAAAGGCTACATAGTCAGAATCAATCTCAAAAATAAGAGAAAGAAAGAAAGAAAGAAAGAAAGAAAGAAAGAAAGAAAGAAAGAAAGAAAGAAAGGAAGGAAGGAAGGAAGGAAGGAAGGAAGGAAGGAAGGAAGGAAGGAAGGAAGGAAGGAAGGAAGGAAGGAAGGAAGGAAGGAAAAGAAAAATGTTTTAAGTTACAAATTTTTATAAATGATTTTATTTAACACATACATATAATCTCACACACACAGACAGACATATGCACAAACATACATACATAAATATGTGTGTGTGTGTGTGTGTGTGTGTGTTTATTTTATTAGTAGGATTTAGTTTACACATAGTTCTAGCACTGAGCTCTATTCTGAGCCCTGGAAACAAGTTTTTGAGCATGAGCATGCATAACTTTTTCGTTTTACAACACAAACTTCAGTCTCAAGAGAACGAAAAAAAGAAAATCTTACCAGCCAAAATAGAGAAGAGTGTGTCCATGAATTTAGTTAAGATGAAACTATGTCACAAGCAGTTAATAAAATATCAAAACATGATAGAACAGCAATTCTGAATTTATCAGATGTCTAATGAAGCAATTTAGATTCATGATATTTTGCCGCATGGATCTCTAAACATTTCTGTTTATTTTTCCTGCCAATACAGGAATGTTTCTCGCTGAGATGATAGAGAAGTATTTTGTGTCCCCTACCCTGTTTCGAGTCATCCGCCTGGCCAGGATTGGACGAATCCTACGCCTGATCAAAGGCGCCAAGGGAATCCGCACACTGCTCTTTGCTCTGATGATGTCCCTTCCGGCGCTGTTCAACATCGGCCTCCTGCTTTTCCTGGTCATGTTCATCTACGCCATCTTTGGGATGTCCAACTTTGCCTATGTTAAAAAGGAAGCTGGAATTAATGACATGTTCAACTTTGAGACCTTCGGCAACAGCATGATCTGCCTGTTCCAAATCACCACCTCTGCGGGCTGGGATGGACTGCTGGCCCCCATCCTCAACAGTGCACCTCCTGACTGTGACCCAAAAAAAGTTCACCCAGGAAGTTTAGTGGAAGGGGACTGTGGGAACCCATCTGTGGGGATTTTCTACTTTGTCAGTTACATCATTATATCTTTCCTGGTTGTGGTGAACATGTACATCGCTGTCATCCTGGAGAACTTCAGCGTTGCCACAGAAGAAAGTACTGAGCCTCTAGGCGAGGACGACTTTGAGATGTTCTACGAGGTCTGGGAGAAGTTCGACCCCGATGCCACTCAGTTCATCGAGTTCTGCAAGCTCTCTGACTTCGCAGCTGCCCTGGATCCTCCCCTCCTCATCGCGAAGCCAAACAAAGTCCAGCTCATTGCCATGGACCTGCCAATGGTGAGTGGAGACCGCATCCACTGCCTGGACATCTTATTTGCTTTTACAAAGCGAGTCCTGGGTGAAAGTGGAGAGATGGATTCTCTTCGTTCACAGATGGAGGAAAGGTTTATGTCAGCCAATCCTTCTAAAGTGTCCTACGAACCCATCACAACCACACTGAAGCGAAAACAAGAGGATGTATCTGCAACTATCATTCAGCGAGCTTACAGACGGTACCGCCTTAGGCAAAACGTCAAGAATATATCGAGTATATACATAAAAGATGGAGACAGGGATGATGATTTGCCCAATAAAGAAGATATGGTTTTTGATAATGTTAACGAGAACTCAAGTCCAGAAAAGACAGATGCAACTGCTTCTACCATCTCTCCACCTTCCTATGACAGCGTCACAAAACCAGATCAAGAAAAATATGAAACAGACAAAACAGAGAAGGAAGACAAAGAGAAAGATGAAAGCAGGAAATAGATCTTTGGTTTTGATACACTGTTTACAGCCTATGAAGGTGACGCACTCGTGTTAATAAGACTCTTTTAAGGAGGTCTATGCCAAACTCTTTTTATCAAAACATTCTCAAAGGCAGCACAGCCTCTAGCTCTGATCCAATAAAAGAGAGCAGCATTTACACATGGCTATATTTTTTGCATTGGTAAATGATTCTTTAGGGATTGTGAGTGTAACCCTGCAGGGAATAAGCAGTACAGCAATCAACGGTGATTTAATCATTTTTAAAAACCATGTAGAAGAAATTTTTCATTTGCCTCCGTTTCTTTTCTCTATATTCTAAGTAAATGTGTACCCATGTGAATATAGAAATTCAGACGTACATGCATACATGCGCACAGTCACAACTACAAACAGGATTAGCTATGATTTGGAATTCAATGTAAATATTTTGCCTGTGGTTTGCCATGAAATTCCTTGTAAAAGAAATGGGAATTAATGATGAAGGTTTTGTCAAAACATCTTGTCCATTAGGGAGTCAGAATCTTTATCCATAAAGAGCTCAGTTTATATTTTGAGGTGCTGAAACTTATCCTACATTGCATCAAAAGCAATTTATATAGGTATCTATAAAATGTCATGGGGATGAAAAACATATGTAGGCTACTTGAGAAATCACTTTCATTCGTATAGATTAGCATTCACCTTGGCTTATGGACATCTTCCGCATTTTGTGCTCACATGATTCTCCCACAAAGTTGCTTAGCTGGAACTTCAGACACACATCACAAAGAACAGCTACCCAGTCTCATGCCCCACCCTACAACAGCCACAGACCTTGAAACATTATTTGAAATATAAATATCAGGTTTCTCAATATAAGCATATGGATATTATTAATCAAAAAATTAATTTACAGAGTTTTATTTATTTACTAATATTTATCCAATCTAGTGTGCCCAATGAGACAGCTCATGACTCATCTCTAAAAGCCAGTTGCCACATTTATCTTCTTATGTGATTTTGGTTTGTCATACTTTATCTCTAAGCAAATTTAATGTTTCCTTTTTAATGAGATGTATCCTGAAATGCAATTAGCTACTTGATACTTAACACTTGTTTGAGCAGATGACTGGAGCACTGTATGTACTGCATCTCTTAAATACAATCCTTAATGTGTTTGGCAGCTTCCCAAGTTACAAGGAACACCAGGCTTTTATTAGGTATCTGTTCACCAGGTGTTTAGTATGAATGAAACGGCATTCAGTGAGTCTCATTGACTTGCTTTATTACCAATGACTTTCCTAAATGGAGAAGTAGTCCTCTGAAGCACTATTATTTCCCTCTGTAAATAACGTAGATGTCATTTCCTTCTTAATATTCTAATCCATGGTGTGAAATCTAGTTTGCATTGAACAGTAAAATAGAGCATTTTGAGATAGTCGTAGTTAACCTACCCAGGATTAGAAATCTACTTCATGTTTTTAAAGTACTTGTTAAAAACGAATGACCCTGACACATTCTCTCATAATTTTATTCCAGCAATGTGAAATCTTTCTTCCAACACTTTATCCTTGCAGAGAAAAAAAAGATGAGCCGATGGGCCATGTAAACAAAAGGGCTTTATCTAGAAGATTCTGAGGGGAACTTTGAAGTAAATATATAAAACATACTTTATCAATTTGCCTTTGAAACTAAAAAGGAACACAAAAATATGGATATAATAAGTCATTAAAACACATTCTTTATCTCTTGCCCGGTTTCAAAGAAAGGACTAAACTTCCCTAGAGAGAGGAAGAGACATGGAGAGAGAATGGCTAATAAAAAGAGGGAGAGAAGAAACAAAGCTCTAAGGACAAAAAGAGATAATTAGACAGAACTTGCCCAGGTTTTCACACTATGTGCTTTGGCCAGCATCCTATAGAAGAATCTCTTTCCAAATACTTGTCTTAAGAGATCTAAGAGATTAAAGGCAAGGCTGAAGGTTGTTTACATCTATCATTAATCACTAACAATTTGGGGAGCTACTTATTAAATTTCTATGGAAGATGCCAAGCAGTACTAAGCTAAACAATATAGAGCACTGTGTATCTGTCAGGCAACTGAAGTGTGTTTGGGCAACTTAATTAGGGAGCCACACAAAACATTCTATTTGTGACAATTTTAATATACTCAATTAAAGAATCAGGATTTTTATTATTTCCCACCCATAAAATATAACTATATTGTCCATTTTTTGATATAGTATGTGTGGATATTTGTTATGGGTTATCTGTAATTTACTATTAATGTTTTTACAGTGACTGATTTTTGTTTAAATTTAAAATATGTTGGCAACTCATTCCTCAACACAATTTTTTTAGCATTACAAAAGAATGAACAGGTCTAAAATTTCTCATTTTTCTACATCATGTTGAACATATTTCATTCTGAATTACATAGTTTTAAATGTAATATTAAGTTTTATATAAATATATGTTTATCTTCAAAATCACTACTTATGCTATTGTATCAATTAAAAATGGTATTTGATACTAGGTTAGCAATTAGTTAAAGCTAAAAAGCTTACACCCCATTTCATGTTGATTAGTGTTTGCTCTAACTGTAAAATGTTACCCACGGAAGCTACTAGTCACTGAAATTATCTTACCTATTGGCGTAGAATGACGACTACCCAGAAAATATGTTAGGGTTAAATAGAAGAAAGCATATGTGACCACAAATCCATGCGAGTAGTTTGCGTGAAAACAGGAGAATCACATTTTTCTGTTTTGTCTCTTCTCACTGTGTAAAAAGTATAAGAAATCTGTGGGCTATTTCTAAATTCAAATTGTCACAATTTGCAATCACACATGTTTAGCATGACTTTGTAGAATTTTGATAGTTTTATAAAAGATTGGAAAACAAATTCATATGTAAATAAAGCAGCCCATACTAGCAGATTCATCAAATGTTAATATGTAAATAAAGCAGCCCATACGAGCAGATTCATCATATGTTAAGGGAAGTAATGAAAAGGAGGCAACTAAATAAGGATGGTCAGTAATTGATCTGGGTTTAGAACTTGTGTTCGGAACCATCAGTTTTTAAGTATATGTTCTAAGTTATTAGTTTTCTGAAGAAAGCAACCAAGAATTGCTCCCAGAAAATAAGTAGCCATGAATATATGAACGCTGTTTACAAAACCAATAGACCCATGAATGCTCAAAATGTTTGAGTTTGTCAAAAAATTACACTGTAGTTATACTTGTTACTTAAAAACTGTTAATAGAATCTTAAATAAAAGTCACTAAAAATAAACTTATGTTGTATTTATTTTGTGCCCCAGTGAAAATGGCACTTTTAGAGGTAAATTCATTGAAACTTTAGTAACAGTTGGTATTTTTCCTTTTGTTTCTCTCTCTCTCTCTCTCTCTCCCTCTCTCTCTCTCTCTCTCTCTCTCTCTCTCTCTCTCTCTCTCTCTCTCTTTCTCTCTCTCTTGCCAATCTTTGTCTTTGCAATGAAGCATTTTGTGTAAATGACTCCTGGGTGCAGAATTTAAGAGAGCAAAGTCTGGAGTACCAAAGTAATTCATTCAAATCAACGACCTGGTGTGTATAGTGAGAAGAAATTGAGACAGGCAGCCACCAAAGGCAAACGTTTAGCCGCACACTAATGTCTGCTTGTTCTTTTTGACTTAACATAGGGAAGCTGCATAGCATACAAAACAGGTAATAGTGTGTGTTAGAGTCAGAGCCGTGTGTAGATACCAAACAAATCGTAGCCTTCTTCATGAATTTCCTAGATGCATTATTTCTCCTACATGGATCTCTGTTCCTCATTGAACACATGAGAGGGTCCTACTTCGCACATGGTAGGAAGGATAAGGTACAACAATCCACATAAAGTGATTAGAGCCATACTTGACAACACAGAATCACGAATCAGCTTCAGTAGTGGTACTAGGGTAGCACTGCATGCGCTTCCAAGGTTTCTAGGAGTCCAGGCTACGTGTAGGTGGTGCAGAACCACAGTGTAGCCCACATACATGGTCAATAATGACAACAGTTCCTGTTTCACATGAGAATGGATGAGTATACTCCTAGAAGAGTTCCATGTTCTCTACTGTAAAGAATGAATACTTACTGATGTGATGTTTACACAAACATTCCATGTTTTAGATATTTTTTTAATGAACCAAAATGTTAAAGTAAAAAACATGGACATCTACAGAAGTTGGAATCATTCCAAAAATGTTGCTATTTGTTCTAACATTTAGTTATACATTTAGTACAAACCACTGTGTTTTATTTTAGTTGTGAGCATCCTGTGTTTTTGATGATCTTCAAGTAACACAGAGTAAAACTAATAGCTTTTATGTTGTGTTATTATTTCAACCTTGGAAATAATATAATAGTGTTAAAAATAGTTTCGAAACATTCCAAGGGACCTCTGCAATGCTATTAATATTTGTCATAGTCACTCTGTAAAATAAAGTTATAGGCACTGAATGATAACATAATTCATTCCAACAATGCTGATTGGCATGGATAGAAATTTCCTCCCACAGAAAAGCTCGACTCTTCCATACTGTAAATTGCACTAATCTGTAAATCAAGCAAAACAAGATGCTGAACCCATGACAATCTGCCTCACAGGAAGGGATTATACATCAGCTGGAGCAGTAGGGGTTCTGCTGAGACAACACCTCATGAACACAGCAGAGGAATATGAATAATTGACAGTTATATGCAAGAGAGCAAACATGCTTCATTTAACGCCAATCTATCACTACGAGAGTTGTTCTTTCAGTAGTGGTTAATCTGTCTGTGGGAAGCTAATTGGAAAAGATTCGAGAAACTTCTGTAATGTTTGTCTTATGGTCTAGCTGGAAAATCAGAGAATCCTGTAAATACCAAACAATCTAGAACAAAGCAAAAAATACCTCGCTTGTTCCACTTGATAAGGAGTCCTAGATTGTATTGTTTTCTTATTAAAGCAGAATACCCTTAAAGTTATATTCCCTTATCAAAATATAATTCTCTAAAATACTAACATAATTCCTATATAATTCAATAAAATATAAAATGTATAATTTATCAAAAATATATCTCATTAATATTAAGAGCATTCTCCAATTAAGTTATAATTATTTCCAAATGCTTCTAAACTTAACCTAGGTTTTTATATATTCATTAAACAAAAGCATTCTTTCACTTATGGTTGATCCTGCAGTTGTTTGTGAATCCCAAGATGTATTTTCTCTACTTTTAAGGTATATTTCCCATTCCTTTATCCATTAAAAAATGTTTATATGTGATTTTTTTCCAGAACTTGAGAACACAATGTATTTATATGAGAACTTTATCTCACTCATACGAGAGGTCTGAGGCAGCTGTAACACAGGAGCTTCACCTTACAGAACCAAAGACAATGTCCTCATTTTTGGTGACCTGACACACTACCTCATAACCTCCCATCCTCTGCCCCTATTTCTGCTTAATCCTTAAAGCTTTAATATTCTTTCTTCTTCTTTCTTTTCACAAGTGTTCCACTAATGCCCTCCTTTTTTAAAAAAAAAAATGTGTCGTGAGGTAGTAGGATTCCATGTCTGTTCACATCTCTTTTTTTTAAATTTTTTTTATTTTTTATTTTTTGATACTTTATTTATATTTCCAATGTTTCCCCCTTTCCAGGTCTCCTCTTTGGAAACCTATCCCTATCCCTCCACAACCATTTAGTACAGTTCCTCATGTTGCAATGACCACCTAACCATAAAATTACTTTTGTTGCTACTTCATAACTGTAATTTTGCTACTGTTATGAGACATAATATAAATCTCTGTGTTTTCCCATGGTCTTAGGCAGCCCCTGTGAAAGGGTCATTTGACCCCTGAAGGGGGCACAGCCCACAAGTAGAAAACCACTGATCTAATAGATCTCTACTGAAATAATGTTGAGGCACTAAGTTTTGGTGATCCGAATGGCACTGAAACCTTTCATCTATGATTAGAAAGATATAGTTTCGATTTATAAACAAAAACTCAATCTCATGAACTCAGAAGTTCACATTCAAACTCTAACATAGGAGCTGCCGAGAAAAGTAAAATAAGACAGAAAGCGAGTAAATGATGCCGAAGAGCTGGGCTTTTGCTATCATGATTCATGGTTCATATTCTAGAAACTTAATCCTCTGTGCAACAGTGTTGAGAGGCTGTACTTAGTAAGAGTTGGGCAGATAACAAGAGCTTTGCTCTCATGAAAGGATGATTGCTATTATGGGAGTTGACTACTTATCAATAAACAAGAATTGGGTTAATAAAAAAAAAAAGAAAAGAAACCACCTATCCCCTCCCCGTCCCCCACCTCTATGAGGAAATTCCACCTCCCACCCACCCACTCACCCACTCCCATATTCCCACCTTGACATTCCCCTTTACTGGGGCCAATCCTCCCCCTGATGGCCAACGAGGCCCTCTTCTGCCACATGTGGTCACACCCAGGGTTCGCTCCATGTGTATTCTTTGGTTGGTGATCCAGCCTCCAGGAGGACCGGGGGGGGGGGGGG
>CM052701.1:101863351-101874425 GCA_028551405.1 Uromys caudimaculatus
ACATGTAATAAAGGCACATGCTCCACTATATTCATAGCAGCCATATTTATAATAGCCAGAAGTTGTAAACAACCCAGATGTCCCTCATCAGAGGAATGGATACAGAAAATGTGGTACATTTACACAATGGAATACTACTCAGCTATTAAAAACAATGACTTAATGAAATTCGCAGGCAAATGGATGGAATTTGAAAATATCATCCTGAGTGAGGTAACTCAGTCACAAAAGAATGAACACGGTATGTACTCACTGATAAGTGGATATTAGCCCAAAAGTCCAGAATACCCAAGTTTCACTTTACAGTAACCGCTGGACTGAGAGTGAGGTCCCAGATGGAGGAGTTGGAGAAGGGACTGAAGGAGCTGAGGGAGTTTGCAGTCCCATGGAGGGAGCAACAGTGTCAACTGGCCTGACCCTTCCCCCCCCACCAGTCCTCCTGGAGGCTGCACCACCAACCAAAGAATATACATGGAGGGACCCATGGTTCGGACCACATATGTAGCAGAGGAGGGCCTTGTTGGCCATCAGGGGGAGGAGAAGCCCTTGGGCCTGAGGATGTTAGAGGCCCCAGTATATGGGAATGCCAGGGAGGGAAGAGGGGAGTGGGTGGGTAGGGGAATACCCTCATAGAGGCAGGGGAAGGGTGGAGCGGATAGAGGGGTTGCAAAGGGGAGACCTGGAAATATAGAAACATTTGAAATGAAAATAAAATATCAAAATAAATAAATAAATAAATAAATAAATAAATAAATAAATAAAAACAAACTTTTATTGGGTTTTTTTTTGTGAGTTTCACACCATACACTCTGATCCTACTCTTCCTCCCACCCCTTCCTGTCTGCCTTTTGCCCTTACAACTTCCTCTCCTAAAATAAAAAACAAACAAAAACCCAAACCAAAAAATCTTGTTTTGGAAGCTGTGATGTGTCATTGTGTGTCACACAGCATACCCTTTTGTCCACACATCTTTGATTGAAAATGTTCATTGCAATGAGTCATTGGTCTGGTTTGAGGCCTCTGGCTTCTGCCGCACTAACCTCCGTACTGCATCCTCACTGGGGCTACCCTTGGATATACTATTGCTTTCCTGTGTCAGGAAGATGCTGCAGCTTTGGATCTGAAAAGGACTGGCCCTTTCACAGACTCTAGCAGTGCATAGATGGTTAGATATTGGGGTGGGCCAACACCCTGGATCTGGGCCTGGGTGGAAGCTCAGCTGGGCAACCTGTCAGCTCTCCTGCACCCACACAACCAAGGCAAGCTCTTCAGCACTGGCTAGACAAGCTCACCCAGTGCTGCAGACAGCAAGGGGCAGGGCCAGCTTTCCCATGTTCAGCATATCGGGCTAGCGCACCCATTCCCACACCACCATGGCTTTCTAGGTGGCATGCTGCCCACTCTCCAGAGTTATGCAGGTCTCTTGCTCCTGCTCTTGATCTTGCTCTCATGCCATCTGGGCCAGCTCTCCCAAGATACCCCGGCAAAGGAACATCCTCCTGGGTTTTGGTGGTAATAAACACCCAGTGCTGTAGTGTCACAAACACAGAAATGGTCATAAGCAATATAAGCACAAGCCTGGACCTTACTTCAGGTGGCACTGACAGCTATTCACATCAGGCTGTTCCTCACCACCTTCACGTCTCCAGGTCTGCCTCTCTTCCTAGTGCAGACCATTTGTCTCTTTCTCTTCTGTCTTTTTACCACTCACTTGTTCATCTAAATAGTACCTGAGGTCTATGGGAGTCTTGGATGAGCTTAGGAGTGCAATGCCCTGCCCATGATGGGAAGCGCCTAGGGGAGGGTTCATCTTAGGCTTGCTCTGCCCATGCACTGCATGGCACTGGGCTGAGGTTGTCTCTGATGTGTTCTGCTTACCTGGGCTGTGTAGCTTCAGGTAGGATGGTCTTCTCAAGTTTCCTCTGCCCAAGCAGGTCTCATGACACCAAGCGGGGATCATGCTTTTTCTTAATATCATGACAATTTTCTAAATATTCTGTCTTTCTCACAGATTATGCAAAATTTATTCCTACTATGGAGTATATGAATGAGATCCTTAAAATAAAAATTCAGAGGATATAGCAAGAACATCTTGGAAGTAGGCTTTGTGGTTTACTTATTCCTTCTTTGTTAGCTTCCATTTATTTAAAAGAAAAAATCTATAAGTTTAATGCCTTAGACATCAAGGAATTCATTGAAAGAAAAGATACTGAAGAAAAATAACTGAAGGTGATCCTCCTATGATGCTGGCTAAAATAACCAGCAGACATTGTCCTCTGCCTGCTCTTTGTCCTTAAGTACAGATTAGCATGGAGAATAAATAAAGGAACTTAAAAATATTCAGGGAAATTTAAAGTCACAGAGAATTGGCATCAAAGGCTATAATGACTTCGGTGCTTAGACATGCTACACAAAGAGGGAAAAGCATATTATCTCCTGTTTTCAAAAAATACTCCCAAACTTCCTTATTATAGAAAAATTCCAAATAAGGATGCTAAAGGGGGCCTTGTGGCTCAAGCTCATGGTCCTAACACATGGGAAGTGAGGGTTTCAGAGTTATCCTGTATCCCAAGGCAACTGTAGATGTTACCTGCTACCTTCTCTTATAGAACTCATCTCCTACAAACAGAAGGAATAAGACTTATAGTCTATAGTCCAACTAACCCAACAATGGTCAACTGTGAATGGGAAGTCCAAGAATCTAGTAGTTGCTCACTCCCATGAGGCTAGTTGTTTCAGCTGGTCTTCTGTAAAAGTAGGTTTCAACAGATGTAATGGCAAGTAAGTGCAAGCAGGTGAAGAAGAGTGCATCTTTCTTCTTCCAATGTCCTTATGTAGGTCTCCAGCAGAAGATGTGGCCCAGATTAAAGGTGTGTACCACTATGCCTGAATCTGGAACTTGCTTTGTCCCAAACTGACCTTGAACTCAGAGATCTCCTTGCCTTAGTCTCCTGGGATTAAAGGTGTGTACCACCTTTCTGGGCCTAAGCTTTTCATGGCCACTGTGCCTCAAGATCTCCATGCCAACATCCAGGTCAGAAATTTGTGTCTTCCAACCTCAAGATCTGGATCACAGAAGAGCCCTCCAATGCTATATTACAATTCATTCCAGATATATTCAAGTTGACAACCAGAAATAGCTATTGCAGAATGTTTCTCAGCAAAATAGAGGCAATGAATAATAAGTACATGACTAGCAACAAACCCAAAAAAGGAAATTGAGAGTTTTTCATCTAAATGTTATGAGACAATCACATCAGAAACTAGAATTGGACAACAAACTCGGTATCACCGTTCATTTCTACTGAACATGAAACTAGTAATCCAATTCAGAGAAACTGGGCAAGAGTATGAATCAAAAGTTACCAAGTGAAAAAAAAGCACCAAGAAAAATAATTACATTAAAATTATTCTTCACAAGTAGTTTAAATGAAAGTGCACGGGGTATGCATGTTGGCTACTGTTGTGACTTTATCTGAAATCCACAGAGAAATCATTGCTAACCCATTCTGTGCAAGCATTATGCAACAAAATCTCTTGAAGGTCTAAGACGTCATTATGTCTTTCACAGTCAGTGTCTTATTTCTATATTCACTGTCAACATCTCACTTAAAGTTCTCATCTCCTCACACCTGGGTTACAGCAAGGCCCTCCTATTTCCAATGAAGTATGCATAATGTTCACAAATGAATCTCTCTTATACCTAATATTAGTATAGATCGTACCTACTAAAGGTATTTAATCTGTTCTTATTTCAAACAAGGTTAACCCAAACTCATTATTCTGGTTCTATTCACTTATAAACTAACTTTGGTTGGCCTGATCACTTCGGTCCTTCACAATTCTCCCATTCAGCCCAGTGACCTCAGTCAGTCCTGCTACCCTACATATCTTTCTGCATCCGCACATTGGATATGTTTTGTCACCAGTACTTTGTCATTCTTGACACTTTTCCCACTGTCAATCCAAGCCTTCCCAGTAATTTGAGTACAACCTTTGTGGTCTGTAATGCAGAGAAGCATGGTAGACAGCCAGGACACGCTGCTTAAAAGGCAGTTTTCCATCAGGGCTGGAGCTACTCGAGAGGCTTGGCCAAGGGATACTTACAGATCAATATCACAGGACGCAGACAATTCTCAGATTACGTGGAAATTGGAGAAGCAAAGCCGCTGAAACTTGATCATTTAAGACATCAAGTCAGGTGATCTGAGCAGATGACAAGTTAATAAGGTAAACCGAGAGTGAACTGGGGAGCAAGGCAGCATCCATGCCTCAGAGCCCAGTTCAGTACTGTGATGATGTGTCCTCTGCCACTGTTCCCTTCTTATGGTATAGCATGCTTTTCAGGATCAGGGGACATGGAGTCAATGTCCTTCTTGAACTGGTTCAGTATAATATCTAGGATATCCTCAGAATGCCTCAGCACATGGGTTTTGTAGCTGCCTCTGATATCACCACATTCGCATCTTGATTTGGCAATGAGCCAGATGGTAGCGGTGTGGTGTATTTGTCTTGTGGTTTTATTTTAACTCAACCTTTTATACTTTATTTAATTTTATTTAATTTACTTTTATCTAATATGCCACTTTAAAATCTCACCTTAAAATGTTCTTCATTATGAAGATTATATATTTTATTACATCAGCCTCTAAATCTGGCACAAAAACATGTATGTGTTCTTCAAAGGCATCTAAGCACTTGTAGCATGAACAGAAACTGATGTATTATTTCATTTTTCTTTTTAATTGGGCCTAAGTATAAGATAGTATCAAATTCCGTTGCGGAACAGTCCCTGAACATGTCCTTACCCAAAAGAATAGTTTAGAAATAATGCTCATAAAATTCCATTAAAATACTGACTTATACTTGAGGAAATGCTATATCTCAGTTAAAACTATTCAGGATAGGCTGAGGAAATGGTTCTGTGGGTAAGAGCACTGGATGTTCTTCAAGAGGACCCAGGTTTAATTCCCAGCATGTATTTGGTATCTCACAAATGTCTGTAGCTTCAATTCCAAAGGATTAGATGGCCTCTTCTGGCTCCCACAAGCACCTGGCATGCATATTGTGCACAAATGCACATTGTGTACAAAAAAATTCACAAAAAATAAATGTAAATTTAAATTTAAAATCTATTCAGAATTAGAAATCAACTCTGGCCCACTTAAGCAAATGTATTAAATCATAGAATTATTTTTTAGTTCAAAATTCAAGGGAAGTCTACATAAGAAGTATCAGGAAACTTGGATTCTACCAGTCCAAGTAAAGACCTAGCAGAGCTCCATCATAAAGGATAACAGGTTCTGGACACTTTTTCTATCCACACATTCAAGTTTTCAGTTTCTTATTATTGGGAGACAAAAGCTGGCATAAACAGAATCATTTGCTCTTTTCTTTGGTAAGCAGAGAACAAAACATCTTGCTTGTCCAAAAATCAGGAGAAGTGGTTTGTCCATTGAATCTTATCATTTACTGGAGGATGACCACTGAAGTTGGCCTCCACATAAAGAATTTAAGAAGAACCTTTGAGGTTTTGAAGATCAGCAATCAATCTGGGAGCAAAGTTTATAAATCCGTTTACAAAAGTATTCAGATGGCTCATGCTCCAAATGGTCTATTTCCATTGGAACTTTATAATAAACATTGTTCTTGAGGCAAGACCATTCCCACAGCATGAGTATGAGTTGGGGGGATGAGTATGAGTTTGGGGGCAGGAAACATGTCTGAGCCAATTAGAGGTACACTCAGTGGGCATGTGACTAAGTTAGGCTGCCTCCAGTGCTGACCTTGACTCCACTCAGACAAGCCCTTCTAGTTCACATTGATATAAACTCTGAGTGAAGAGGCATTTCACAATGGAGGAAAGAAAAAAACAAATAACCAAAGCATGGCCATGTGTACCTGACAAAGACATCAATGTTACATAGACATAACTGGAAACATAAGCACTGTGAAGTTAAGTTGCCTTGATTGTCATCAGCTATCGCCAAAGAATTACAGATCTCTCTCTCTCTCTCTCTCTCTCTCTCTCTCTCTCTCTCTCTCTCTCCCTTTCTCCCTCTCTTTTATTATTTGGATACGTTTCCAGTCTATAAAGTATTTTCTTGCTGATTTTTACTCTAAAAGAAAGTTGGAAATACCTTCAGATTAAGAATGATGAAGCAGGGGCTGGAGAGATGGCTCAGAGGTTAAGAACACTGACTGCTCTTCCAGAGGTCCTAAGTTCAATTCCCAGCAACCACATGGTGGCTTACAAACATCTGTAATGGGATCCAATGCCCACTTCTGGTGTGTCTGAAGACAGTGTACTCATATAAATAAAATTAATAAAAAAAGAATGATAAAGCAAATCTATATGTAGACACAGAAGAATTCACACTGTGTTTCTCACCTTTACATAAGTTGTCAACTTCTATTCTCCTAAAGAGTTCTGAAAATAAAACTTACTCTGTAAGAACATTATACCTACCCTGCCCATAGCAGTGGAGCATAAATCTTTTGTGTATTCTTGGAAAGAAAGGGAAAACCTTAAGTAGGTTACTCTTAGAATTTAACAATCCAAAGAATATAACTCGAATGTGTTGTCCAGAACTGAGGAAGATGACATTTTACTTTTCATATTATTTAATTATTTGTTTGTTTCTTTGTTCATTCACTGATTCATGTAACACACGTGTGTGTTCATGCATGTATGCATTTGCATCACATGTGTGCCATGCCCAAGAGGAGAGAAGTCCTAGGATTATCTAAAACTGTTGTTGCAGGTGGCTGTAAGATGCCTAATACCAATGCTGGGACCTAGACAAGGGTTCTCTACAAGAGTAGTCGGTTCTCTTAACTACAGAGCCAACTCTCAAACCCTCGTCCCTTTTCTTTTTTTTTCTTTTTTCTTTTTTTTTTTTTTGTTTTTTTGTTTTTGTTTTGTTTTGTTTTGTTTTTTGCTGCAATCACACGAGGTTTATTCGGGGGACCATTGCACTGGAGTCGAGCTCATAACCCACACAGGGGCAGAGGAGTTCAACCCTGAGCAGCTGAAGTCAGTGGCATTTAAAGGAAAAAGCCACAAAGCAAGGGGTGGGGAACGGAAAGAATTTGCATTACGGGGAAGTACAGAATGTTCTAAGTCAGTCACAAGGCAGTTGCACAAACATTTTTGTGGTTAGCTAGTTCCTAGACCATTGTGCCTCTGGCCCTGGGGCCAGGCCAAGGTCACCCGTTTCTTAGGGGAAAGAATGCAGCCAGGTGGGGTTTGGCCAAGCAGGCAATTTCAGTCCTATTTCTGTTTCTGGCTCCAAGTGTGCTAGGGGTCTAACTTTCCTCATAAGGGGTCAGGTCTTTCATTCCCCACTTCTTCTAATGCCTAGTTCTAATCTTAGAACTATATTTCTGTATCATCATAGCCTGTTTGTCATGTTCCCCCAAAGCCTGGTATTGCTGTCTTAACATTAGAATCTGTACAGCACTTACTCATTCCCTGACAAAAGCTGTTAATCCATTAACTAAACAGGGTCCAATAGTGAGCAAAAGGAATAAAATCAGCAGGTGTCCTGCTAAGGCAGAAAACAGAGTCATCATCCAAGGTGACTTGCTGAATCATCCTTCGAACCACCCCTGTCCAGCCTCGTGTTCTCTCTTGCATCTTTCTAGCCTTTCTCTAAGCTTGCTCATGGAGTCCCTAATGGCCCCTGAGTGATCAACATAAAAGCAACATTCTTCTTTTAAGGCTGCACATAATCCCCCTTCTTTTAGGAATAGCAAATCTAACCCTCTCCTGTTTTGTAGAGCTACTTCTGATAGGGAGGTTAAGGATTCTTCCAGGCTACTGACAGACTTTTCTAAAGCTTGAAGGTCCTCATTCATGGCGGCCTGAAGCTCACTCAATCCTCTCTCTAACTGCAGTGGTCCACTGACCAGGACTGTGGTCTCTGTTCCTACTCCGGCCGCTACCCCGAGCCCAAGCATGACTGCTAGGGTCAAAGATATAGGTTCTCTTTTGAATCGGGTGGGTCAGAAATCATATTCATCAATGACCACTTCTTCAGGATGATAATAGATTCAAGGAACAAGCTGCACCATAATACAAAAATCAGTAGACTGGTTGAAAACAGAAGTAGAGACACAAGGGGTTAATTCAGTACTGCATATCCACCATTTGTTATATCCTGGCAAGTGGTTCAAAATATAGGGGCCAAAAGTCAACAATAGGAGAACAATTAAGGTCTTAACAAGGTAAATATGAGAGCTGTTAACTAAGATGTTAAACCAAGACTTGAACCAGCCCTGACTCTGTTTCCTCTCTCTCTCTTCCATTTGGCTAGCCCTACTTACTCTCACCTTGGCAATTGAATCTTTAACAACCCCAGAATGGTCTATACAAAAGCAACACTCTTCAGCTAAGGTAGCACATAGCCCTCCTTGCTGGAGGAAAAGTCTAATCTCCTCCAATTCTATAGTATTACTTCTGATAACGAAGTAAGTGATTCCTTAAGATGACTAATGGTTTTTTCTTTGTAAGACCAAAGCTGAGGTCATGGTGATTGCCCCAGCCACCCCAATCACAACAGAAGGGAGACAGTGAGTGCTGTCTAAAGGTACTACAAACAGTCATGATAAAGGTCAAGAGATCCTGAGCATGAGCAGGTTGTCCATCTTCTGTACTGTCTAGCGGGGGTCTCTGGGGAGCAGGGCTTCTGCAGATTTCACACAAGAAACGTACACCCAGGCCTCAATACCGTCTACCTTGAGGACTGTGGAAGTAACTAGCAGTGCCAGGAAGGGTCTCTTTTATCTGGGTTCCAGCGACTGTGTCCGAAGTCTCTTTACATAGATCCTGTCACCAGTCTGGAAGCGGTGAGGGGTCTCTGGCACCCCTGGAGCACTTAAGGCAGACAGTTTGGGTCAAATCTCATGCTGTGGGATACCTCTTGGGAGAGCTCAGAGTACACCAAGGGAGTTGGGGTACCACACAGGATCTCAAAAGGGGTCAAGTTAAAATGGTAGGGAGTGATCCAAACTTGGAACAGGGCCAAGGGGAGGGGCACCACCCAGTCCGAACCAGCCTCCAAGGTCAATTTAGTTAAGGTCTCTCTACCTGCCCTGAGCTTTGGGGACGGTACTCACAATGAAGTTTCCAATCTGTCCCCAATATTTTTGCCACTCCCTGGCTTACCTGACAAAAGCAGAACCATTATCTTATCCACTTGCCTTGGGCACTCTAAACCTCAGGGAAATTTCTTCTTGGAAACCATGGCAGCTGCTTCCTGCTTGGTGGGGAGTGTTTCAGCCCATCTAGAGAAAGTAGCTATGAACACCTGAAGGTATTTGTAACCACATTTTCCTGGCTTAACTTCTGTAAAATCGACCTCTCAATATACTCTAGGCTGTTCCCCCTAGGTCTTTTACCCTGTTTATTCTTGGCTGTATAAGCACTCACTTGCTAGTATATCTTACACTGTCCTACTATCTTTCTGGCCCAGAACCTCAGTCTTATATACTCTAGGTCCCTTAACTGCTTGGACATAGACAAGCTTTTTA
Source organism: Uromys caudimaculatus (assembly GCA_028551405.1). Lineage (NCBI taxonomy): Eukaryota > Metazoa > Chordata > Mammalia > Rodentia > Muridae > Uromys > Uromys caudimaculatus. The sequence goes on from CM052701.1 coordinate 101,872,886, forward strand.
ACCCATAAATGAGTCCATCTGTGCATTTGGCCTAGTAAGTCTTTTGCTTGCTTGCTTGCTTGCTTTCTTCCTGATGTCCTGGGCATGAATAATACTCATGGTTACTGGCTTCATTGGGATATCTAAGAGATCCTGGATTTGTTTGTTTCCTCTGGTGTGAGCAGTCCTCTCTCTTAGCATATAGCTCTGTGGTAGTGAGATGTGGCAAAGGCATACCTGTTATCCATATAGATGTTGATTTTCTTGCAGGCTCCAAGTTCTAAGTCCTTGGTGGGGGCAGTTAGCTCTACTTCCTGTGTTAACGTGTCAGAGGATAGAGGTTCCGCCCAGATGACGATTGTGCTGTCCACCACAGCAGCACCTGCTTGTCTCTGACCTTCATGAAGAAAACTGCTCCCATCTGTAAACCAGGTAGCCTCGGCTTTTGGTAGGGGTCAGTCAGAGAGGTCTCTCCTTTTGGGCCAGCTTATTGTGGCCCGTTGGGAAGGAAATGTATCTGGGCTCCTATTTTGGAGAGTATGTCTCACCCCAACAGAGGGTAGGGACAGTCAGGGTAACCTTAAATGAATGGGATACCCAGCCCATCCCTAGGTCCACTGTTCTTCCAGTAGTCCATGAATATATTTTTGTGCCAATGGTTTCTTGGACCAAAGATCTTTTCTTGAAATGGAGCCATCAGCTTGGAGGATGAGTGTTGAGTCCCTGTGTCCACCAAGAATTGAGTGGGTTTCTCCTCCACTCTCAGAGTTACCCTGGGTTTGGGGAGAAGGTCTCCCCTAATCACTGTCTTCACTCAGGGCTAACACCTTTTGCTGCTTGGGGGGAGCTTTTCTCAAGGCCTGGGATTCCTTGCTCCCAACTTCTGTTAGGACACTCTTAGGCCTCAGTCAGTTCTGAGACTGAAGGCAGGTATATTTTTCTCCCAATCTGCTTTTATACCATTTAAATTACATGCAAGCAATAAGGTCAGTTCTAGGTTGCAATACAATAAGTGCAAATAGCCAAGGAATGAGCAAGGCAATAAGCAAAAGTCCGTGATCATTCCGATGATTGCTGTTTCTGAGGGCGTGTCAGGATGACTGAAGTATCTGAGCCTACTTCCTTGTCCAAGCCCCAAATCAGATTCTTGCCTGAAGCCTACTTCTTCTGTTACACCCTAAAATTAGAATTCTTACCTGAACTTACTTCCCTGTTCTAGCCTCCTTCTCTTCTCCTGTCTCCCTGCCATCTCAGACATTCTTAGCAACTTGCACTAACTCTCTTGACAGCACACTCTGTCTTTCTAGCCTCTGAAGCTTTTTCTGTAATCTCAAGCTATTCCCCTGAGACCTGCCAATGGAGCCTGGTGATGGACCTTCAGGTTAGATGCCCCTTACCTTCTGCCACAGTTAGGAAAAACCAGATGTAGATGACAGCCTGGTCAATCGATGGTGTCTGAGGGGGCGTTCCTTCTAACTTCATCTTAGGTGGGCTGATGAGTAAATAATACAGTTTTAGAGAGATTAATTGGCCCCTTAGAACCTTCTGCTCTTCCCTCCAG
>CM052701.1:101881269-101897355 GCA_028551405.1 Uromys caudimaculatus
CTGGAGTCTAACTGCTTGAGTTCTTTGTGTATATTGGATATTAGCCCTCTATCGGATGTAGGATTCATAAAGATCTTTTCCCAAACCTGTTGGTTGCTGTTTTGTCCTATTGACAGTGTCCTTTGCCTTACAGAAAGAAGCTTTGCAATTTCATGAGGTCCCATTTGTCAGTTCTTGACCTTAGAGCATAAGCCATTGGTGTTCTGTTCAGAAAGATTTCCCCTGTACCCAGGTGTTCAAGACTTTTCCCCACTTTCTCTTCTATTAGATTCAGTGTATCTGGTTTTATGTGGAGGTCCTTGATCCACTTGGACTTGAACGTTGTACAGGGAGATAGAAATGGATCAATTCCCATTCTTCTACATGTAGACCACCTGTTGAATCAGCACTATTTGTTGAAAATGCTGTCTTTTTTCCACTGGATGGTTTTAGCTCCTTTGTCAAAAATCAAGTGACTGTAGGTGTGTGGGTTCATTTCTGGGTCTTCAATTCTATTCTGTTGATCTACCTGCCTGTCAATGTACCAAATGTCATGCAGTTTTTATCACTACTGCTCTGTAGTACAGCTTGAGGTCAGGGATGCTGATTTCCTCAGAAGTTCTTTTGTTATTGAGAGTAGTTTTTGCTATCCTGGGTTTTTTGTTGTTCCAAATGAATTTGAGAATTGCTCTTTCTAAGTCTATGAAGAAATGAGTTGGAATTTTGATGGGGATTGCATTGAATCTGTAGATTGCATTTGGCAGGATGGTCATTTTTTACTATATTAATCCTGCCAATCCATGAGCATGGGAGACCTTTCCATCTTCTGAGGTCTTCTTTGATTTCTTTCTTCAGAGACTTGAAATTCTTGTCATACAGATCTTTCACTTGTTTGGTTAGTCACACCAAGATACTTTATATTGTTTGTGACAATAGTGAAGGGTGCCATTTGCCTAATTTCTTTCTTAGCCTGTTTATCCTTCGAGTATAGGAAGGCTACTACTGATTTGTTTGAGTTAATTTTGTATCCGGCCACTTTGTTGAGGTTGTTTATCAGCTGTAGCAGTTCTTTGGTGGAGGTTTTTGGATCACTTAAGTATATGATCATATCATCTGCAAATAGTGATATTTTGACCTCTGTCAGCACATACTTGCAAAACCCCCACCATACACATGTATACAATTAAAAATGAAATCTTTTGCTTTTTTCTTTCAATAAGAAGAAGCCTCTATGCTTCTCTAATTTAGGCAAGCTTAAACTGGCTGACCATGCTGAATGTGTTAGGATTTTACAAGAAATACAAACTAAGGTAAAGAGAATGTATAGGAGAGTGTTCTGGGTAATCTTGATTGTCAGCTTGACAAGATCTGTATATCACCAAGGAGACAGTTGGCTAGGAATACCAGTCAGGAATTGGGCTAATTAAGATGAGAGGATCCATTCTAAATGTGGCCACTTTCCTGGGCTGAGGTCCTGTGCTGAGGAAAAGGGAAACATCTAGCTAAGTCGGAGCATTTATAACTCTCTGGGTTCTGACCTTGGACATCATGTGACCAGCTAGCTGCCTTAAGCTTATGTTACCATGCATCTTTATACTGAAACACTGTATCCCTTCTGAGTATAAACCAAAATTAACTCCTTAAGTACCATCTTGTCAGGTGCTTGGTCACAGCAAAGACCCAAGTTTCACTGGGATGCGGCAACATCTTAGCAAAACAAACAAACAAACAAACAAACAAACAAAAACAAAGAGTTATTCTGGACACTCCTGTGGAAGGCATTTTTCACAGTTAAGCATCATGAGATGTAAGTTAGTCTCCAGATGGTCCTCAAAAAATATCCTTAGAGAAACAAAGGAACTGTTGGTACCTAACACCTATTGTTTCCCATTTCTCTTTAACTACATTGTAGTCAAGCTGCCAGTGGAGAGACAGCCATGCTGAGGCCATCGGGCAACAAACAAGAAGAAGAAAGCTCAGAGTACAGCTCAGCAGTACAGAGATCGCTGAATATGTGTGCAGCTGAGTTTGACACCAAGTGCCGTTAAAAGCAAACGAGAACACATCAGAAGATGAAAGTCATAGGCTGAGAATGGTCCAAAAGAAGAAAACTGAGTTCAAACCACTAGGCATTTGCTGGACTGGCTCTACAGTCCTACCTCCATATGAGTACATCACTGTGGGAACCCCAAATTCCTTTAATTAAACCCTGTACTGCCTCTATCCCGTGGGAGAATCTTTACATTAAACATTATAAAAACAGTTTGTGAACAAGTATTTCAGAAGCATCAATTTGCATAAGAAGTTATTAAATTAACATGTTAATAAATGATTTTATAGACTCGACTAAACCATAGTAGATGCAGCTTTCCATACATTGAATACATTGTGAATGCATTCCACCATTCATTCATTCAGCAAATATTCAATGAGGTTCAGTAAGCACTGTCCTAATAGCAAGAGGCACGAGTGTGAAAATCAGTTTCAGACTACAAGAGGCTTAGTGTTTTTCAAAAAATGTAAGACGGAACTTTTTAAAATGATATGTATATTCCAAATCCTTGCCTCCTATGTGGTTTATTCCCAGGTCATTAATGCTTCAAAACACAGAGAAGCCTACTGCATAATTCACATCAGTAGCATCTAGATCACTTAATATTCAGAACACAGCTTAAGGCTTTGAAAGTATAACTCAACACTATGCCAATATGTTCTTTACAGTTCTGGGGAGGAAGATGGAGGGATTTGGAGATTTCTTATTCTATTTACTATAGAACTTGTTTTTCCCCAAATTATACTGCTGGAAGAAAAAAAAAAAAAAAAACAAAAAACAGATGTTTAGCGACATTACAGTCTGTCTGGAGAAAAAAATTGACTCTGTAAATCCAGCCCAAGTTCTAGTATAAAACAAGTGAAAATAAGTTTTTATTGTACTGTGGTAGCAAAAATGCCAGTGAATTTGGGGAAAACCTCTTCTCCTACATTAGCTTAGACACATCTAATTTCTTTCAATACCTATTTCCCTACTCATTAATTGACAGGAGGAAGTAGATCACCACGTTCTTTCCTAGACCTGCAGTATCTCATTTCTTCACCCTGGTCTTAATGTGGCTGATAGCAGCAAACTCCCTAGCTAAGAACAACAGAACGTTGTGATTATTTTTAAGGAGTGCATGGCATTCTCTCTATTTCAGTCACCTCCAAAACTAGATAGTTTTGTCCACAACCCATGAAAAACCATGATTTTACATATAACTAAATAGTATGATGTCATCTTATGCTCATATGAAATCATCATACTCCGAATCATGATGGAAGACTGGATTTACTGTTTGTAGGTTTGAGGACTGTAATTCATATTGCATACACTTGAGATAACTGATTGCTAATTAGGCAGTATGGATATTTTTTAATTTGCTGTTTAAATATTCTCCTAGGTATCAAGAAGTAAATCTAACAAGGACCATCTTTAAAACAAAAAAAAAAAATAGACAAAGAATTCCCATGATGCATTCATAGCGATTGCTTTCAAAGTCTAAAAAAAACCACATAACCTGTTTTTCAGTACAGACAGTAAATTGATCAGATCTGACGTTTATCTGCAAACCACAGAGATGTGTACCTGGTCTTATTACTTGGTTGAACATTAGGACTGAAAATGCGTTAAATGGTTTAACCCAGCACAGTCTCAATTTGATCTAGAAGAGTAATTCTACTATCATCTTGTTTATAAAAATGTGTTTAAAGTATTGAACACTTTACAAATCTTTTGGCTCTTACTCTGCAAAGCCGCCTACATCGCCTCCTCTCATTTCATACTGCTATAGCCCCCTCTACTCACCACAATGAGTTAAAGCAGACCAAAGCTCACCGCAGCATCCTTTGCGTTCTTACAAGGTTTCACCAGCGCCTTCACTCCAGTTGTGATGGTTCAGGAGTTCACAGCAGGCAAAGTCCTCCCCTCAGGTTTACTGCACACTCCAAGAGAGGTCCCCTGCACTCGCCAGAAGATTTAGCTTGCATGCTTCTGGTCAATCTTCTTACCCACAAAATGAGACCTATTTCTGGGCTGTTCATAACTCTCTTTCCAAAATGTTTCAAAAACGAAAAGCAAGGCAGGGTTCATGATTTCCATGCAAGATCCCAGCCTGCCCGCCTGCTTGCTGCTGCCAATACTTCTTACACTTGCTGGTGATGACATTGTGCAAGCTCCCCAGCACTGGTGCTTCATTATGTAAGTCTGTCTAGGTCAAGTGTAGGAGACTCACTACCGGCCTGTGGAAACTCATGGAACTGTTTCTTCAGATTAATACTTCAGGGGCTATGGAGGCTGCAGGAAGCTGATCTTTAACTACATACATCTTTTGGGGGTAAATATTTTTTTTGCATGATTTGATCTTTTTTTTGTTTTTAATCCTTTGGCGGGCTCCTATCAGTCAGGCTGATAGGTGCAGGTAGGCAATTCTAAGAGGTTCCAATTCTGTCAGCATGCTTGAATAAGCATTGACAGTCTTACATTGATCCTAGCATTAAGACACGATTAAAAACATCCTAAGTTGAAATTGGCTAATGAAGCATTTTTATGGTGTTGATTTGGTGTTTAAACCAAGTAGGATCCGTTTGATCTCAGGCGTTGCAGGAGAGCATTGTTAGATATTGCTGTGAGCATGAAAAGATTTACTGCAGTTTCTGCTGCCGCGCTGCCCTTGTCTCTAACTGTGAATTCGCTTGTCTTGGAAATGAGCTCTGTGTCTGCAGCACTTGTCTTCTGTCGAGCCTGTTTGTGACAGGAATGGAGCTTTGAATAACCTGGTAGTTAGGGGACTTCTGCAGATAATAAATCCTGCCTACTTAGTCTCAGGATGAATACTGCAGCAGCTTGAGTGTCATTTGATACTAGCACTGAATGAGGTAGGATTAACTGCATTGGGTTAGGAGGGGCTGCGCTTAGGAGATCTGGAGGATTGAGCCCTGGTTTGATGTGAACCGTTACTCACCTAAGAGTAAAAGTAAAAACAGAAGAGAACTGGTCCTATTTCAGACCATCTCACCTTGTGTCCTGCTGCAGGAACTAGTTAAAACAGCAGACTCAGACTGCACACTGCAGAACTTGCAGGACAAGTTGGCAGGACATTTTCACACAATTAAACCGGAGATGATGACACAACAGAGAGCACCTCATTTAAAAAGACAGAGAGATTTTAAAAGTTAGAGGTAAATGCAGCACTTTTGAGTGTTTGACTTCCTATATGTCCTTGGCAAGCCAGGTTGTGGTTGGGACTCAATCATCGTCGGAGTTAAAGGCATAATGACTCTGTAAACTGTCTCCATCATCTCAAAGGGCAGAGTGGAAAGTTTCCTGCCATTTGCTTGGGTGTCTTCAAATGAGCTCTAATGCAAAGCAGGCCTACAAGATGTACTCTGGGTAGATCATTGAAAAATGCCTTAAATCCTGTGCACCATTGAGTTAAAAGAATGAAAGTAAGTGTTATGGAAATCAATTTCTCTGGGTGTCATTTTCACACTGCTAAGCATGACGAACAGGGTCATGTTGATCACTTATGATTGGGTGAATTTGTGTCTTATTTAATTGATTGAAGATGTGTACACATTTTCCCAAATCATTTGAAGAGACAGTGCTCCCTAAAGGCCTGATTTTATATTACTGATGTCAATAGCAATGATCCTTATAGATACAGCTTGGCTTAGCAGTCCCAACAGATCAAGGTTACTTAGTCTAGTAGAAATAAAATGTTAAAAATAAGGAATATATACAGATTAATATTTATATTATTTGCTTGGATTATTCCTTAATGTTATCTCTGTTGGCTATTATAAAATGGATTTTTTTTTTTTTACTTTGGGTTACAAACTTAAAAACCTACAAGTTTCTTTCTTTTTAGATGTTTTAGAATTTGAATTATGTCTAAATTAGTTTGGAGCTTACCACTTATGTGATTATATTCCTTTGTGGGAATTAGCATTAAGCACTCTATGTTAAAGAGAGATTACATGAAGGGTGAGATTCAAGTTTAAACACCTATACTCTTTTCTTTTTTAATTTTTTTTTTTTTTTTTTTTTTGGATACTTTATTACATTTCAAATGTTTTCCCCTTTCCAGATCTCCCCTTTGGAAACCCCGTATCCCATCCCCCCTCTTCCTGCCTCTATGAGGGTATTAGGCCAGCTTTTGCCATTTCCCCATCAAATGTTAGACAGTGGTTCTCAGTGGTCTGAGAAGGCTAGCTCCATCAGCATCTGAATGTTTCATTTACAAATGCAGATAGATCTTCGGACCTCCAGCAGACACACTTAGTAGAACTTCTCTATGTAGGTTCTAGAAACATACATTCCTATAAACACCAGGCAGTTGTGAGATGTGTGAAGATCCAGTACATAGGGCAATAATTTGGTCAAATATGAAAATAGCTTTTGTATGATATCTGAATATGTGTTACATAATTAAATTCTCTGTGTTTCTTCTTGCCTGGCCTAACTAACATTAGTAGTGGCCTGATGTTGGCAGTGCCATGTTTTAAAGGTTTGTGCAGTTATGTACTGTATCTGAAATATAACATGTTCACAGCAATATTTGCTTTTCAGCAGTTCCATGTAGAATACTAGCTCTTTGAAGCTAAGTGACATGATGGAAATGCACTAGAGAACCTCTCCTGTTTGTTCAATGCGAATTTGCACCAGTCACTGGCCCCCTTTGATGCTCAATTTCTCTCTGCAAAGTAAGTGATTGTTCTAACACAAGTTGAGGCTGGGCCTAATTAGGTGTCTTAGTCAGGGTTTCTATTTCTGCACCAAACATCATGACCAAGAAGCAAGTTAGGGAGGAAAGGGTTTATTCAGCTTACACTCCCACATTGCTGTTCATCACCAAAGGAAGTCAGGACTGGAACTCAAGCAGGTCAGGAACCTGGAGGCAGGAGCTGATGCAGAGGCCATGGAAGGGTGTTGCTTACTGGATTGCTTCCCCTGCCTTTCTCCGCTTGCTTTTTTTATGGTATCCAAGATGACCAGCCCAGGGATGGCACCTCCCAAAATGGGCTGGGCCCTCCCTCCCTTAATCACTAATTGAGGAAATGCCTTACCGCTGGATCTCATGGAGGCATTTCCTCAAGGGAGGCTCCTTGCTCTCTGATATCTCCAGCTCATGTCAAATTGACAAACAAAATCAGCCAGTACATTGGGGTTTTGGGTCAGGAATTCTTAGCAATGGGTCTATCTTGTGCATAGCAGAATTCTGACTGCAATCACTGACCTGTACTGATGTGCTGGTAGAGACCAACAAATATCCCCTAAGGGTAAAACTGATCCCACATGCCAATTTAAGTGCAACCAATTTAGATTATGTTTCCTATGAACAATTGTAGTAAACAAGACAACAAATGTGTTGCTTCTCCTACTGGTAAATTAAATTGACATAGAAATAAATATATGCCCACATATGTAATACAAAAGAAATAAGACATCGAAAAGCCGCCCAAATTCTGTTGAAACAGTCCCATGTGGGAACATATGAGTAGAATGGGTGTTAATCTTCCATATGACATTTCCTAAAAATAGTATCATGGTCTTGTAATGTTGGAAAACATGAAAGGACTGGTAATAGTAAAGGTACTCTGGTTTACAGTGCCCACATTCTAGTGAAACTGTTTGAAATAACTTTGCATTGATCTAGGACAGAAAAGCTATTGGTTTGTCCTTCCAACTTAATAAACTTTGTCCTCCTAGCAGCCAACACTCTCCCACCAATATAACTTCTCAAACTGTGATTTAAGAACAATTTAGCCAATCAGAAGAATGCTACTATTATGCCATTTCCTGTCAAGAAATAGAAATCTCTCTCTTACTGTTAGAAAGGAACAATACAGTAAGTACTTGGTATTATCTTCTCAGCACAGTTTTTCTGATATCCATATGAACATGGTTCCAGTTTTCTGTCTTTGTCAGATGCTCTGGGCCCATAGGATCCAGACCTCAGCCCTCCTGCCCACCTCTAGTCAAGTGCTTGGATCTGACTTTTTTTCTTGTGTATACATAACTGTCACCTGATTCTACCAAAAGCCTCAGGTAAATTTACAAGCAAAATCAAGGCGTGTTCTAGATGTCCCCTCCCAGAAAACAAGACAAAACTGTGTGAAGGAAAGGTTACTGCTGGAGTATTAGATGGTGCCACACCTTGGCAGGGAGGCTGATTGGAATCTATCAGTGTTTAATAGCATTTGTGGTTTCTGAGAATGTCCTTTAGAGAAAATTTTATATACTGGAAAGGTGCTTTCAGGTTAATAACAGGGAAATAAACGAGGTCATTTAAACCAAACAAGTTATGTAGCTATATATAGTGAAAAAGTGTATTTCATATACTTAAATATATATAAAGTTTCAGAAAAATGAATTGTTTACATCTACTGCCTGTGTAGAATCTGCTTAAGCAAAGAGCACATAGAATACTGATTTCTCTCTTTTATTAATTTATTTTTCCCTCATATATTTCATCCAGTTCACAGTTTATCCTGTCTCCTCTCCACTCAGTCCTTCTCTTGAATCTCCCCTCTGCCCCCTACCTCACCCACTCCTTCTCCATTTCCCTTCGGAAAAGGGCAGCCTTCACAGAGATGACATGACATATCAGGTTGCATTAAGTCTGGACAAGGTGACTCAGTGGAAAAAAGGGGGTCCCAAAAGCATGCCAAAAGAGTCATAGACACCACCCCCTGCTCCCACTGTTATAAGTCCCACAGAAGACTAAGCTACAAAACCATAACATAAACACAGAGGGCATAGGTCAGTCCATGCAGGCTCAGTGGCTGTTGATTCAGTCTCTGTGAGCCCCTATTAATCCAAGTTAGTTGATTCTCTGGATTTTCTTGTGATGTCTTTGACCCCTCTGGCTCCTACAATCTCCTCTCCTTCCAGGTTCCCCTAGCTCCACCTAATGTTGGGCTGTGGGTCCCTGCATCTGTTTGCATCAGTTACTGGATGAAAACCTCTCCCATGATGCTGCTGCTAGGCTCCTGTCTACAAGTATAGCAGAATATCATTAGGAATCATTTTATTGACTTTTTTTCAATAGTGTTTGGTTCTATTCTAGGTGTCTGGGACATCCAGCCTCTGGGTCCTGACTCTCCAGGCAGTATCAACCCTAAGCTCCATCTCCATGAGTTTCAAGCTAAACCAGTCATTGGTTGGTCCCTGCCCCAATTTCTGCATCACCACAGTACATCTTGTAGGCAGGAAAAATTGTAGGTTGAAGGTTTTGAGGCTGGGTTGGTGTTCCAGTCCCTCCACTGGATATCTTGCCTAGTTACAGAAGATAGCTAGTTCAGGCTCTGTTTCCCCACTTTCTAGGAGTCTTAGCTAGGTCACACTTGTAGGTTGCTGGGAGTTTTCATTGTGCTAGGTTTCTGCATCACTCTCAAAATCCTTCCCCTCATTCCAGTTGTCTTTCCAGTTCTCTCTCTCTCTCTCTGTCTCTCTCTCTCTCTCTCTCTCTCCCTCTCTCTCCCACTCTCCCTCTCTCCCTCTGTCCCTCCCCATATCCCTTCTCCCACATGATCGCTCTTATACCCATCCCTAGCCACCATAGTCTACTCACAATATCTGTTCTATTTTATCTTCCGTGGGAGATTCATGAGTCCCTCCCTGAGCCCTCCTTATTACTTAACCTCTCTGGGTCTGGGATCCTTTACTTTACAGCAAATATACGCCTATAAGTGAATATATAACATGTTTGTCTTTCTAGATCTCACTATGGATGATTTTTTTTTTAGTTCCATTCATTTGCCTACAAATTTCATAATAAATCTGCTATAAACATAGTTGAGCAAGTCTCCTTGTGGAAGGATGGACTGTTCTTTGGGTATATGTCCAGGAGTGGTATAGCTGAGTCTTAAGGGACTTCAAGACAGATTTCTCTGTATAGCTGTGGATATCCTGGATGTATCTCTGTAGACCAGGCTGGCATCTCACTCAGAGATCTGCCTGCCTCTGCCTCCGAGTGCTGGGATTAAAGGTGTACGTTACCACACCTGGCTATACCCCATTTTTAAATTGGATTATTTGGTTTGTTGAGATCTAGTTTCTTGAGGTTTTTTGTTTGTTTGTTTTTTTACATATTTTAGAAATTAGATCTCTGTCAGGTGTGGAGTTGGTGAATATCTTTTCCCGTTCTGTACCCTGATACTTTGTCCTTTTGACTATGTCCTTTGCCTTACAGAAGCTTTTCAGTTTCATGAAGAACCATTTATTAAATGTCCAACTTAATGCCTGCACTATTGATGTTCTGTTCAGGAAGTTGTCTTCTGTGCCAATGCATTCAAGGCTATTCCTCACTTTATTTTTTTTATCAGGTTTAATGTATACGTTTTGATGTTGGTGTCTTTGATCCCCTTGGATTTGAGTTTTGTGCAGAGTGATCTATTTGCAGTCTTCTACTTGCCAACACCCAGTTAGACTAGCACCATTTGTTGAAGATTATTTTTCCATTGTATAATTCTGGCTTCTTTATCAAAAATCAGTGTCCATAGGTGTGTGGATTTGCATCAGGGTCTTTGATTCGATTTCATTGATCAAGCTGTCTGTGCTTATGCCTGTACCATGTGGTTTTATTATGATAGCTCTGTAGAAGAACTTGCAATCAGTGATGTGGATGCTTTAAGTTCATTTATTGTACAGGATTGTTGTAGCTATCCTGGGATTTTTGGTTTTCCATATGAAATTGAGAATTGTTCTTTCCAGGTCTGTAAAGAATTTTGTTAGAATTTTGATGGGGTTTGCATGGAATCTGTAGATTGCTTTTTATTATGTTAATCTCACCAATCCATGAGCATAAGAGATCTTTTCATCTCTGACATCTCCAATTTCTTTCTTCAAAGACTTAAAGTTTTTATCATATAAGCTTTTCAATTGCTTGGTTACAGTTACTCCAATATATTTTGTATTATCTTTATATTATCTTGGAAGGGTGTTGCTTCCCTGATTTCTTTCTCAACCCATTTGTTGTTTGTAGGGCTACTGATTTTTTTTTTTATTTTTATTTTTTGAGTTAATCTTGTATCTAACTGCTTTGCTGAAGGTATTTATCATGAGTAGGAGTTCCCTGGTAAAATTTTATGGGTTGTTTGTGTATTCTATTATATCATCTGAAAATAATAGTACATTGACTTATTCCTTTCTGATTTGTGTCCCCTTGATCTCCTTTTGTTGTCTTACTGATCTAGCTAGAACATCAAGTACTATATTGAAGAGATATGGTGAGAGTAGACAGTCTTGTCTTGTTCTGGATTTTCATGAAATTGCTTTGAGTTTCACTCCACTTAATTTGAGGTTGGCTATCCACCTGCTATATATTGTCTTTGTTATATTTAGGTATGCCCCTTTTATCCCCCATCTCTCTAAGACTTTTATCATGGAGTGTTGTGTTTTGTCAAAGGTTTTTACAGCATCTAATGAGATGATCATGTGGGGTATTTTCTTTCTGTTTGTTTGCATGGTGAATTACATTGACAGATTTTCATATGGTGAGCCATCCCTGAATCTCTGGGATGCACCCTACTTGGTCATGTTGAACGCATCTTTGATATGTTCTTGGATTCAGTTTGTGTGTATTTTATTGAGTACTTTTGCATCAATGTTCATGAGGAAAATTGGTCTGTAACTCTCTTTCCATATTGAATTTTTTGTAGCTTGGGTATCAGGATGACTGTGGCCTCATAAAATGAATTTGACAATGTTCCTTCTATTTCTATTTTGTGGAATAATTTGAGGATTATTAGTATTAGCTCTTGTTTGAGGATTTCCTTTTGGGGGATGAGGGGTTAGGAGACTTTTTAAATGACTGCTTTCTTGTGATTCCTGCCTTACAGGTTATAGGTCTATTTTAATTGTTTATCAGACCTTGATAAGTGGTATCTATTGAGAAAGTTGTCCATTTCTTTTAGGTTTTCTAATTTTGTGGAGTAAGTTTTTGAAGTATGACCTAATGATTCTTTGAATTTCCTCGGTGTCCCCCTTTTCTTTTTGGATTTTGTTAGTTTGGATATTTTCTCTCTGCCTTTTAGTTGGTTTGGATAATGGCATGTCTGTATTGTTGATTTTCTCAAAGAACTAATTCTTTGTTTCGTTAATTCTTTGTATTGCTCTCTTTGTTTCTACTACCTATTTCAGCTAGGGGTTTGATTATTTCTTGCCATCTAGTCCTCTTGGGTGTGTTTGCTTCTTTTATTCTAGAGCTTTCAGGTGCGCTATTAAGTTGCTAGTATTAAATCTCTCTGATATCTTTATGAAGGTTCTTAGTGCTATGAACTTTCCTCTTAGCACTGCTCTCTTTGTATGCAGTAAGTTTGTGTATGTTGTGCATTCATTTTCATTGAGTTCTAGAAAGTCTATAATGTCTTTCTTTATTTCTGTTTGACCCAGTAGTCATTCAGTAGAGAGTTGTTCAGTTTCCATAAGTTGGTAGGCTTTCTCTTGTTTCTGTTGTTAAAATCCAGCTTTAATCCATGGTGGTCTGATGAGATGGGGGGTCATTGCTTATGTATCTGTTGAGAGTTCATGCATCTGTTCATGTATCTGTTGAGAGTTTCTTTGTTACAGAGTATGTGGTCAATTAAAAAAAACAGTTTCATGGGGTTCTTAGAAGAATGTATATTGTTTTTATTTGGGTGAAATGTTCTATAGATATCTGTTAAGTCTATTTTAGTCATAACTTCTGTTAGCTCCATTATTTCTCTGTTTAGTTTTTGTCTGGATGACCTGAAGTCTCCCACTGTAAATATATGTGTTTTGAGGGATGGTTTTACAAATGTGGGTGCCCTTGCTTTGAGGGGCACAGATGTTTAGAATTGAGACATCATCTTGGTGGGTTTTTTCCTTTGCTGAATATGAAGTGGCCTCCATCTTTTTGATTAATTTTGTTTTGAAGTCTATTTGTTCTATATTAGAATAGATACACCAGCTTGCTTCTTGGATCCATTTGCTTGGGAAATCTTTTTCCAAGCCTCAACTCTTAGGTAATGTCTACTTTTGATAATGAGGTGTGTTTCTTATATGCAACAGAAGGATAGATCCTGTTTTGGTATCCATTCTGCTACCCTGTGTCTTTTTATTGGGGAACTGATTCCACTGATTTTAAGAGATACTAATGATTAATAACTGTTAATTCCTATTATTTTGTTTATCATAGTTCTAGTGTGTGTGTGTGTGTTTGTGTGTGTGTGTGTGTGTGTGTGTGTGTGTGTGTGTTTCCCTTCATTTTTCTGTATGAGATTATTTATTTCTTCATGGGTGTAGTTAACCTCCTAGGGTTGTAGTTTCCATTTGTACCTGTATAGGGCTGAATTTATGGGTAGATATTGTTTAAATTTGGCTTTATCATGGAGTATCTTGTTTTCTCCATCTATAAGGATTAAAGGTTTTGCTGGGTATACTGGTCTAGGCTGGTATCTATGGTCTCTTATCGTCTTTAAGGCATCTGTCCAGGCTCTTCTGACTTTTAAGGTCTCTGCTGAGAAATTAAGTATAATTCTAATAATTCTACTTTTGTGTGTTATTTGGCCTTTTTCCCTTGTAGCTTTTAACATTTTTCTTTGTTCTGTATGCTCAGTGTTTTAGTTATTAGTTGACTAGGGACTTTCTTTTCCAATTCAATCTATTTGGTGTCTTAAAGATTTTTCTGCCTTTACAGGCATGTCCTTCTTAAGGTTAGGAAAATTTTCCTCAATGATTTTGTTAAAAATATTTTCTGGGCCTTTGATCTGGGCAATGAGCTGTGTGGGTGATAAAACACAGAAAGGATGTCTACAGAGTGTGCCTTAGGGATCCAAACCAAGGGCATAGGCTTCTGAGCACAGATGGGGTTCTTACTTGTTCTCATTGCCTGGCCAGCACCTGTGCTCTGGATATTCACCTGTGTAGGGGCAAGTGCAAGAAGTGGGAGCAGTCAGTAGTATGGTGTGTCTTTAGGTTCTGAACCCAGGTAGCAGGAGAGTTCAGAGAGCAGGTGGGGCTCTTCCCTTTTCTGACTGGCATGGCCTGTACCTGAGCAGTAAATAGGAATGCTGATTTTTACTTAAAAAGCCACCATGGTGACCTGATTTTCAAACTGTTACCTCAAGAGTAAATTAGGTGATAATGTCTCTGGATTGGAGTAGGAGTGCCCAGGAAATGATGAGAAGGGACAAATTGTTGAATTGGGTACAGAAAAATAGGTAGCCTTATAAACATTAGGTCACATGGGGCACGAAATTAGAAGAGAGGTTTATTTTGGAGGAGAAAGGAGAGCAAAAAGAGGAGAGTGAAGAAGGGTAGGGCAGTAAGGGGAAACAAATTTTCAAGAGCAGATTTGTTATGCAAACACACATAAACACACACATATAAACATTATACATATGTATATATATAAAGACATTATATATGTGTATATGTGTGTATATATGTGTATATGTGTATATATGTATATGTGTTTATGTGTGTGTGTGTGTATATATATAAAATGTCATAATAAAAAAACATTACTTTGCATGCCAAATTAAAATTTAATTAAAAATAAAAGAGCTTAGGAGAGGTGTGAAAGTACTGGCTACTGTTGTGGTATATCTATCAGAAAAGACTGTAAGGACAGGGCTTTAAGACAATAGAAAGTCTTTACTAGCTGGCTGGTGACTACATTGGGTATTCATGATCCTGTACAGTCCTGAACCTTCTCAGAGTGAGTTTTTCAGCACAAAACCACCTCCTGAATTAACACTCCTCTGTTAGTAAGAACAGTTAGCCAAACGCAGAACTACAGAAGTCAAAAAGCAAGAGCGGTGCATTTAGAGACTGTCCTAGACCAATGAACTTTGATGGATCAGGTCTTTGTCTTTGTTGTGGTCGGTGGTACTGTCTATGTTCTGAGATTTTCGGGCCTAAATCGGTAGTTCTCAATCTGTGGGTTATGATCTCTTGGTTGGGGGCAAAGGGCCCTTGTACAGGGATTGCTTAAGACTATCCTGAATATCAGATATTTACATTACAATCCAAAACAGTAGCAAAATTACAGTTATGATGCAGCAACAGAAATAATTTTATGCTGAGTATTAAAGGATTGCAGCAGCACTAGGGAATGGTACTTGCATCATAGTATCAATTATGCTGAGGTCTCGAGGACCTGTTACAATGGTACTCTACAGCACCACTTTTAAACAACAGCGTCTACCAGAATCACATGGGGCATCTCATCAAAATGTACTTTCTGATCTGGCAGATCATGGTTCAAAATTTCCCCAAGGCCCTCAAAGATGGAGGCGCTGTTGGCCGACTGCCACATTCTGAGAAGAAGCAGGGCTTTAAAGTTTACAAAGTTTTATGTTCTCATGTGCTCTGTGTCCTCACAAATATCCAACAGAGCCAGAAAGCACTTGCCTTTTCAAAAATGTGCTGAGCAGAAGAAAAACACAACACTGAACATGATATTTGAAACATGACACTATGTCAGAACACCCTCATTGTCAACCTATCGTGCTCAGAAATTCTGCTCTTGTAGTTTTCTTATTTTCAACAAATATAGACTTGTGGATACTAAGGCACTGACAGATTGAGAGATTCTTCTCCCCTGAACATTCATCTGGAAGTTATTTGATGTGTTCACTTGGTTAGAATATTTCCAAACAGTCATATCCTTTCATGTGCTATAGGAGATCTGAGACTCCAAGCCAAGTAAGACGTGGTGTCATTTGCTTCTTTCTTTCTTTCTTTCTTTCTTTCTTTCTTTCTTTCTTTCTTTCTTTCTTTCTTTCTTTCTTTCTTTCTTTCTTTTTGATACTTTATTTACATTTCCAGTGTTTCCCCCTTTCTAGGTCTCCTCTTTGGAAACCACCTATCCCCTTCCCCTCCCCCATCTCTATGAGGGAATTCCACCTCCCACCCATCCGCCTGCCCACTCCCATATTCCCACCTTGACATTCCCCTTTACTGGGGCCTCTCCTCCCCCTGATGGCCAACAAGGCCCTCCTTTGCCACATACGTGGTCCGAACCATGGGTCCCTCCATGTGTATTCTTTGGTTGGTGTTCCAGCCTCCATGAGGACCGGGAGGCGGGGGGGGGGGGGGGGGGG
>CM052701.1:101897455-101909200 GCA_028551405.1 Uromys caudimaculatus
TTGCCCTTGGGTCCCAGAGACTTGAAAATAGCATAACAATAATATAGCACTACAAAGAGGTTTATATAAAACAAGAATCCTACTTTGAAGATGAGTTGATAATTTTCAAACTACATTTTATCTCCTCCTTGGCCAAAATGATCAGGACTTCTGAGTTTTGCTTTTCTAACCTATAAAATGATGGTGATAATATCAATGTCATGAATTTGCTGTAAGTATTCAAATACCTACCCTGTATTAAGTCTTAGCAATAATTTCCATGTCTCTGAAACAATTATCAAATTTGACATGAGAAGAAAAATGTTTAAATATCATTATTTTTTTTTCCTCTGAGAATCTATCCTACTACAGGATTGTACCAAGTATCAAGGTGCTAAGTAGAATCATTTATCATGGAGATTTTATCTCTATGAATTATGTTAAACCTATGAGTGCTTTTTATAGTAATTTAAATTTTTTCTGTTATAATTAGAACATGACCCCCTTTCTCCCTCCCCAATTCTTCCCATGTACCCCTCTTTGCTATCATTCAAATCTTTGTTCTTTAATTGTAGATAGCTAAGTAGATAGATGAATAGATGATAGATAGATAGATAGATAGATAGATAGATGATTAATAGTATTCATATATATATATACAAAAATATGACATTCAATGTGATATTTGAAACGCAAACCTGCTCAGTCAGTATAATGTTACCTGTATGCAGCTTGTGCCAGTGCTGATCACTTTGTAGCCGATAAGAATTAGGGAGCTCTTCCCTGGGGAAAGCCATTTCTCCAGCTCTCATCATTTCCCTCTTGTCCATAGTTCTTCTTCTAGGGTGAGCTCCCTTATCTTACCCAGTTCAATGTTAGTATGACCATTGGTATTGTCATTGTTCAGGTCTTGTTTAAGCAGCCCTGTTGATGAAACGTTATGGGTGTAACCTCCCTGACATTTCTAGGAGACCAAGTCTCACAGAAAGCTTGCTGTTCCTCTGGTTCCCATACTCTTTTCTCCACTTCTTCAGCAATTGCTGAGCCATGTGAAATAAGATGAAACTTAGCTCTAATGATGCCTGCACATAGTGTGATGACTGTGGGGTGTTCCTAGAAAGGTCAGTAGATTTTTCCTTTTAAACATGAAAAGAAAAAGATGTCACCGATAAGCCTTCAGGGGAATAGGAATTACATATTTGCTTATTCAATAGGAATTACATGTTTGCTTATACTAAGTTATGGCAAAGTTCAGCTTTATTTTGTAAAAATGAGTTGTCTTCATAAATATCAGCAATTTCTTTTAAGATAAAAATAATCTCTATACTTAAAGTGAGTTAGATGTCTTGCATATACAGGCAAATGCTTCAATTGATTTTAAAATATAGTCAAATGAAAAGTTACTATTTGAAATCCAATAAGTAATTAATGATATTTTGTCACAGTTTTAGTTGGCTTACCTTTGCAAAGGAGGAGGATTGCTGAGTGAAAGAGATAAGGGAAGAACCCAGGCAATATATTTAAATGACTTGCTAACGTAAGAATAGAATCCAACATAGTAAAGGAGTTCCTTATGACTTTTCACATATCTTCTTTATTTCTTGTTATAGTTTCAGTCTTTCTTCATCCCCCTGTGAGAGTGGATCTGGACAAATTAATTGAAATACTGTAATATACCTAGATCTTGCCTCCGAAGCCAAGGCCTACCTAGTTCTTAATCTGTTTGCCAGAGGTGTACACAACATAGGCATGGGCAACATAGTATTTTATTTTCCAGTTCTTATTATATGCCTTCAGTCCTGGCTACTTGAAAGGCAAAACAGAAGGATCATTTAGGCTCAGGGCTTGGAGGGTAGACCAGACAAGATAGTGACTTTGTCTCCAAAAAAGTTTCTTTGTTTTCCTGTGAGACTGATTTATTAACTAAAGAAACATAAAATATGTTTTTAAATTTTACTTCAGATATTAATGAAATTTTAGAACTTTGGGACAATTTTCTTCCAGGGTCTTCCTAGGACTCTTCTTGGACCTGAATGAAAGTCATGAATGTTGTACTCTCATGTCCTTGAGTTTGAGAACTTTGTGGTCAATCTTTAAGAACCGTATGAAGAGCCAGACACGAGGATGACCACTGTCTTTATTCTTTGCTAAACCCAATACTGGTTTAGCCATCCCTCCTCTCTTCTCAGGCCTAATATTGCTCCCTTCGATGCTACCTCGCCCTCTCCTCAGAGAAGGGGAAACGCCCATGGTTACCAACCCACCATGACACATCAAATCATAGCAGGTCTAAATGTATTCTCTCCCACTGAGGCCAGACAAGGCAGCCCAGCTAGGGGAACAGCATCAAAGGTACGTAACAGAGTCAGAGATAGTCCCTGCTCCAATTTCTAGGGAACCCACATGAAGATCAAGCTGTACCTCTGCTATAAACATGCAGGGGATCTAGGTCCAGCCCCTGAATGTTCTTTGGTTGGTGGTTTAGTCTCTGTGAGCTTTCATGGGCCTAAGTTAGTTGCCTCTGTAGAGCTTCTTGTGGTGTTATTGACCCCTTTAACTCCCCCAATACCTCCCCTTACTCTTCCCCAAGTCTCTCAGTGTTCTGCCTAATGTTTGGCTGTAGGTCTCTGTATCTGTTTCCATCCGCTGCTGGATGAAGCCTCCCATAAGACAGTTACGCTACTGTCTTGTCTGCAAGTACAGCAGAATACCACTAATAGTGTCAGGAGTTGGCTCTCTCATGGGATGGGGTCTCAAGTTGGAGGAGTCATTGGTTAACTTGTACCTGAATCTCTGCCCCACCATTATTCCTGCACATTTTATAGGTAGGACAAATGTGGAGTCAAAGATTTTGTGGATAGGTTGGTGTTCCCTCCCTCCACTGGAAGTCCCACCTGGTCCATCACCTTTTGAAACAGTACCTTCTATTATATTTTCTATTACATTCATATCTGTCAAAACAAGAGTGAAAATCAATCATGGTATCTCTAGAAATCCTCTACTCACTCACATCTCACTTCTTATGTGCTGATGTCATTGCTCAATATTCATTTTCTTCATACTTAAACCGGGAAGAAAGTTTGAATGAAGTTTTGCCACATACCAATCTGTCTGTGTAACCTCGAACAAGACATACTATCTCTCTGGATGACACATTTTTATTATCTAAACTAATAATCCTCTTCTGGATGGTCTGAGAAAATTTTCCAGCTCCTTAATTCCTTAATGATTATCAAAAAAATATATTAAAACAGTAGTTGTCACAACGCATGACAATTGACATTCTGAAATTGAAATTAACAAAGAGGGTTTTTTCATATTAGGAGATTTTATGAATTTCATTGTGGAATTTTAATTCTTTCTGGTCTTGAGAAAACTTGAATCATTCAAGATGCTAATCACAAGAGACCCTGTTGCTTATCTTAAAACTAATAGGTAGAAAGACCTAGGTTAGCTTTTCCACTTGAATCCCACATTTATTCTTTAATACCCACATTTTATCAACAGAGGTAATGTCTCATTGTAATCTCCCTTCTTTGGCCACTAAGCAGCCAACTCTTGCTAGCAATAGCAAAGCAATGACTTAGTCCTCCTGACAGAGATAGAGCCACAAAAGCAATGGCAGGACATTTTATGCTCTCATTTTCTTCTCTTGTTAGAACCACTCATAGAAGAGGCACAGCCCACAACTTACCTGTCAAGTTCCTGCATCCATTGACTAGGGAAGTAGAGACAGGCAAGAAATAACTGGTGCATTCTCCTCTTTTCTGAGATGAAATCACACAGGGTCTTCCAGAAATCAGGAAATGGTTCTTTCAGTCTTTGTTGATGGAAACATAATAGGGAAAAAAGAAAAGTAAAAACTTTTCTTCATTAACTAAGATACCACTAAAGGTATATGAGACATAAGACGTTGGCTCCACTGTAGTTCATGATATAGAAGGTAATCAGATAGAATTGGGAGACCTTTAATACAAGTTCCAAGAGACCAGCAAACACAAGGGTGTGAGCAGCATAAACTTTCAGTGTCCTTTTTAGTTTGTATTTTTACATTTAAAAAGTAAACATTTTAAAATTTAAATATATATATTTAAGGATATTCTACACTAATTTCTTAAAATCTTTTATTTTTCTTCATGTTAGGTCTTAGATGAAGAGTAATTAAAGCAGTTGGTGTTGTTACCACTCTGATGAATCACGTGTCTGATACTAAATGACAAGCTATTCATTAAAAGCACTCTTGTACAGTGAATGGGATGTTAACATTTTTCAGAAGCTGTATGCAAAGAAACATTTATTCTCTCAGGATTAACATTTTCAGTGTAATACATGACCATATTCCATAAAAGAAAACATAAATTTATTTCATAACAAAAACGAGCCTATTCATTGAGAACACAGGGAAAGCATTAGAGGAAAAGATGCTTGATCTAGACACTTGAGACATTGGTACACTTTGCCTTGTGCAGATAGCTGAAGGTTTTTCAAGATGTAGAAGCCATGAAAGAAGAAATACAAACAGAAGAAAAGAGAGTTGCATGCATTAAAAAATATCTTTTCTTTCTCGTTGACTGGAGTGAGATGGAACCTTCTCAAAGAAAGGGTTGATTTGCTTGGCTTGATAGTATTAAATAAGCCTGGGAAAATGCCTTTATTGACAGGTACTTTTGAAGTGAGTAAATTCAGATTTGGACACCCATGATGTGGCCAATATTTGATATCTTCAGGGCTTGATGTTCCCTTGCAGTAAATCAACCGGTTTTGAGTACACAGTGGGATATCCAAAGAGATTGGTACAGAAACTTTTTAGGGCCTATCTGGTATACTCAAATCAGGCGAGTACCAGATCTTCTGAGATACTGGCCCTTGAAACTGTGACATCATTAGGAACCCAGAGAGTGTTCTGGCTCTTGATTTTTCACTCCTTCTTTATTAGCTGTGAAATTTCCTGTAGGCACCCTGCCTGCTCTACCTGGTTCTAATGCTACAGTGAGAGAAGTTTAGTTCCATAGATGACAGTCATGTCATGTTTTTGTAGACTGACTCAGCTGGGAACATACTATCCACCCCCTGGTCCTCTCTAGACAAGGGGTCAAATGCACTCTGGCAATCAGGAAGGAGAGCTGTTGATATGATTACTTAAAAAAAAAAAAAAAAAGAAGAAGAATATTGACTTCTGGAATATGCTATTAGGAAATACTAAAGTCTGTCTTTGAGATGTTCTTATTTTTTATATGCATATATTTAAATTCTAAGTACTGTTCATATGGAGTGTGTGGTCTTAGAGTCATAGTATAATACTACTTCTTAGTTCAAAAGTCTCTTACTGCCTTTTCATTTCTAACTTTCTAGTAAATAGTTACCAAGTGTTGGCCACTCCAACTTCTTTCAGTGTTACCCAGACTGAAGGAGCCACACTATTTTCAGACACTGAACAGCTATAAATTTTTGTGCATATTTTGGAGGTGGAACAGGAAGTTATCTTAATTTTTTAAAAAGACATCTTCTCACTATGTCGTTCAGACTGAAGCTCAGGCTGTGGCTGTGTTTGTGTTTGTGGCTGTGGCTGTGGCAGTGGTGGTGGAGGTGGCTGAGCCTCAGGCTGTGAATGGGGCTGAGTCTGCAGCTGAGAGTGTGGCTGTGTCAGTTGTGGCTGAGGCTACAGCTATGGCTGTGTCTGTCTGTGTCTGTGTCTGTGCCTGAGGCTCTAGTTGTAGCCATGGCCATGGCTGTGACTCTCTCTGTGTTTGTGTCTATGTCTGTGTCTGAAGCAGTGACCGTGACTCTGACTGTTTCTGTGTTTGTCTCTGTGCCTGTGTCTGAGGCTGTGGTTGTAGTTGTGGCTAATGCTGTGGCTACGACTCTCTGTGTGTTTCTGTCTATGTCTGTGTCTGAAGCTGTGACTGTCTCTGTGTTTGTGGCTGTGGCTGTGACTGTGGCCATGGCTGTGACTGTGGCTGTGACTGTGGCCGTGGCTGAGGCTGTGGCTGAGGCTGAGGCTGTGGCCAAGGCTGGACGGAATTTCTTAACCCATAATAGCTTTAAACTTATATGTGATCCTTCTGCCTCAGCATTACCAATTCTGACGTTTTTAAAGTGTACAAGCAGTCCATGAGGCTAAAAATCTGTTTTTTGTGCATGTCTACTAAGTGTTCTACCAAATGAGCTGTATCCAGCCCCATGCCCAGAATTTTGGTCAATGGCTTCCTTTCAGAAACTTAGAAAGGGGCCCAGGAGATAAACCCATGAACCCATAAACAAGGACTTGTTAATGTTTTTATAAAGACACAATGAAGATTACATCTCCAGGATTCTAGAATGAAAAAGGGTAAAAATATTTGCTATGTTCCAAAGATTAATAAATTCTGGAAGTGAGGGCCTTATTTTTATTATGTATTTGTTTGTTGGTTGGTTTGTTGCTTGGTTTATTTTTGTTTCACAAACTATGTGGTCTAAAAAAGTCTCAATAAGGTTCAGAATGTCTCATTATTCTCAATATACAATGGGAATAACTATTGGAATATTAACAGTATATGCCTCACTGTCCTATAATACAGAATAGACAAATTGAAGACTAAGAGATGATATTGGTTTTTTTTTTTTTTTTAATAGTAAAGCATGTGTGGAGACTGTCATCAGCATTAAGTGTGCTAAGTGACAAGAGAAACACATCCAGGATAAATAAGTTTATGCATGACCAAATGTGAAAGACTAATTATGTTTTAAATTACAATTACAGTATATGGCTTAGAAAGTCCAGTTCCTATAGCTCCCCATAGTTCAGCATAGGTTCTTCACTGTATTGGGAAGACATAGTGGACATTGGTAATACATATGCTTACGCCTGTTTTCTAAAACACAGTGTGACAATTCAGTGGCAAGTCGCATCTGGGAGATAAATAGATACATTACAATAAAAGTCGGGGATACCACAGAAATGGGTATAAGATAATCCTATTTAACATCAATACTAAGACAGGGGAATAGAAGCTTTAAGACATGCTCACCAGTACTGAGTTTAAAGTTAAACTCACCTCTGCCTCCTTCAGAGCCGTTCACTAGAACATAAAAAGCACTGTGAACATGGAGTTAGAGAAGAAAGTACTCAAGTGAGTTCCTGATGCAAAGCCATGACTGTGTAGTAAAGGACCACTCATTTTCCTCCAGACAGAAGAAAAGAACAAAATTCATTCATGGGTTCCGTAATCTGTGAAGGTAACAGTCATTTATTTATAGGGAAAATAAAGTAGCATTTATAAACAAAAACGGCACTTTTTTTTTTTTATTTAAAGCAACTCTCTCCAGTTCGGATTGTTTTAATCTTTAAGTCAATAGTTTCGTGATAGGCAAAGCAAAGGGGAATGAAAAAAGACGTTAGAAGAAGTAATAAAACCAAAATAAGGAGAAAAAAAGGAAACTGAAGGAAGAGGTTGAGAAAGAACACACAAATCCAGGCTGTGAGAACCTATTTACTATGTGGCCACTAGATGGCATTGTAACGTTAGGTGCTGTCTCCACTTTCTTTCTTTCTTTCTTTTTTTTTTTTTTTTTTTTTTTAAACAAGCTATTTGCTGATTTGTATTAGGTACCATAGAGTGAGGCGAGGATGAAGCCGAGAGGATACTGCAGAGGTCTCTGGTGCATATGCATGTGTGTGCGTGTGTTTGTGTACGTATGTTCTGCCCCTATGAGGCTGCAGCCCTTGTGAAACACTTGGTCACCTTTTGCAAGAAGGAATCTGAATCGTTGCAACGGAAGGTGCGGATCGTCGTGGGGAGATGATGTCCCTCACTGCAGATGGATAATTTTCCTTTTTATCAGGTAAGCCATCTGATTATCTCGTTGCTATCTTCGGTGGTGAATTCTTACCTGGTGATCCTTGGGGAGAAGAGCCCAAGGAAATAAGAGTTGGGGCAGAGCAGGAAGTCTATTTTTGCATGTGAATTCGGACCAACTGTCCCCCTCCTCCTCCCCTCCTCCTTCTCCCCTCCTCTTCCCCTCCCCCCTCCTCCTCTCAACCTTCCACGAACTGAAATCAGGTTCGTTTTGCAGTTCAGCATTTTGATAGAAGGATGAGATTCTTTGGCCTAAAATAACTTGGCATCGGGCCAGCTCTTGCCTTTGCTTGCCTGCATCCTTCTAGTCAAGGTCTTGTCTTGAAGCCCCCTCTGTCATTGGTGCTTTGGAACTGGATTTCGATGGTTGTGAATAGAGGTCATATTGTTCCTAAAGATGATGCAAAAATTAGACCTCACATAGGAAGCAAGAAGGCAGCGGGGCCGCTTCTGGAGCCTAGCATTGCAGGGGAGGCAGCTCCTTTGGGCAGAGGCTTGACTGTTGGAAAGGAGTGCCTCATTGCCCGGACAAGGAGGGGACAACCGCTGTCTCCCTCCCCCCTCTTCTTTAACTACACTTGCAAATGAACTTTAGGGAAGTGAGAAAGAGTCCCCTGTTTCACACAATGCCTGATAGGAAGGACCGACTTACTTTTAATTAGACAGAGGTCACCAACAGCAATGATACTGCAGATGCTGCTTGCTTGACACAAAACCACTGGGAAACCTCTTGCTTTTTGAACAGGACAAAAACTGTTTTGGGGTGGCTGTGAGGCTTTTTCACTCCCCTTCCTTACCTCGCCCGGTTTCCTTCTCTCCTACCTGTTCGAGGTGTGTATACAAAGCCCTCTTGCCACATCTACAAAGTGTCTGCCGCCCCTCCTTCCAACAAACCAGTCCAAACAAGCTTGTGAGCAGATGCTTTTTTTCATGTGTCTGACGAAATGACTGAGTCAAGCCTGGGTGTCTTTCTGTTCAGATGTGCATGTGACTAAATATTTTCTAAGTGGCAGTAGCAAACTTGCAAATTGCCAAACGCTGTTGCTATCACACCTAGGAAATGTGGCTTCTCCACGGGTATGGCTCTGCAGGTTTGCACCACCGTCTATCTGGTGCGCTAGTGGAGTAGCAGAGCATGTTTCTCCAACCAGCGCTTTAAATCATCCCAAGAGGAGAGACGCCAAACAGGAATAGGAAAATTCCATGCTGAGGTTGATGCTTCCTGATTCTGTCCCTCCTGCCCAAGGAGAGCAGAAGGTAGCTCACCTCTCCCTTTTGCTGCAATACCTGACATGCCAGGGTGATGCAAATGGGAGCTTCCACACACATTGGCCTCCTCAGGAGTCTGACACTTCCCTTTCCTTTCAGAAGCTGAATAACTGTAGTGGAAAAAACTCCTCACAAACTCCCCTTCCTGGCTACCAATTGATAATGCATCAAACGCTGCATCTCTCTTCGCTGGAGGAGTGTTGCAATTTAGGCCTCCACAAAGCTCCTTGAAGTGATTTTTTAGATGGTGTCTATTTTAAGAACATAATGTGTAGACAGGAATGGATGGCCACAGAGATTTATGGGAAAACAATTTCTCACAGAAGATGAGGTAGCATTATAAACCGCCAAGACCCAGCACAAGTGGCTGGTTATGTCACATGGACCTGGCAGTGGGTTTGCTCTTTTAAACTCCCTGCCACTCACTTTTGTGGCTTTTTTTCCCTCTCTCCATTACATTGTTTGTTTTTGGTTTTCAAATGTCTATTTCACAGGCTAGAACCAGAGAGCTCATACTGGTAAAAATAACACATTGGGTTTTGCTGCCAATACTGTGTCTCCATTTACATGACTCCCTCTTGCTGGGAAATTTGCTATCAGGAGACTCATTTATTATAGCAATTCCTCTTTAAGGCATGGCCTAGAGGGGTTCTCCATCCATGGAGGCTGGGAAGACATGATTGGAGGCCTAATTAATTATACAGTATCCACGAAGGCACCAGGGAGAACAGCTCACTGTCTGCCTTCCCATCCAAAGAGATCAAGAGCAAGCGCACAGACTAAAGGACACAACACAAGAACCAGAAACTCAGGACTCCACTCCACTGAGAAGCTTTCTCTTGTGGAAAGGTGCTCAAGATTGAGACACACACAGACACACAATGATCAGAGCACATTTTCCTGAGTGTTCCTGACTGAAAGTTAACCTGGAGTTAGTTTGCATTCTCTGAGGACAGCAGGGATCTGGGTAGTCTTCAGGGGACCACAGCAGTAAAACCTGGCATGCAAAGTTCCATCCAAGTTAGGTGAAGAAGACAAAATCTGCCAGCTACTCCTTGCCATTTCCCCTCAGCAAGAAGGCCTGATCTACCTTGGAAGAGGGGGAGGGGGAGAAAGAGTCCAGGGAAAGAAAGAGACTCAGCAAGCAATGGGCTGAGATTTGTCATGCCCTGGATCTGTGAAGACAAGTTCAGTGAAGTAATCACTTCCTTTTGAAATTCTGAAATGTCAATTAAGCAGCATTTACAGCTCCATTTGTGTTTCTCTGGCTTAGGGTAGGCTGTAGAAAGAGACTTACTCTTGGTGCATGTGTCTGTGAAAAATCCAGATTATCTACAAAGTGCCTCCAATTATGCTCGCAATTCTTCTCTTTTATCTATATACCTAGAGGCCAATTTGTTACAGAGATATAGTACTTACTTTGTGCCAGGTACTTTGCTATGCAGTACTTTACGAGTGTCCTTTTGAATCTTGAGAAATATGTAATACTGCTAATTTGACAAAGGCAAGAAATTAAGGCCATGAGAATACATTACCTTGCCGATTGTTACAGAGATAAGTGGCAGAGCACAAACTTGAACTCAGACCGTCTTGCCAAAGCTTCTGCATTCTAGAACACGCATGTCTATGTGATGGTAGAACCGCTGGTTAGCCCTGCGAGTGCAGACTCAGAAAGGGAAATCCGCCCTTGCCACCATAACTCCTTGTTATCCTTATGTGCCAAGATGTCAAATAGTGGTCTTCAACTTAAAAAAAAAAATTAAGAAAGGCCTCTAGTTGTTGTCCTAGGTGTTGAAAGATGAAAATTACAAGCAAATTCCTGCCTATATGGTGCCTTCAGTCTAGGGATAGAGTTAGAGAATAGAAAAAATACACAAAGGGCTATCAAAGTCCCTTAAAGGAAAAGAGCACAGCATAAAGAGATGATAGGAGAGAGGAGCTTAAAGAGAAAAAGGAGGTGGGTAGTGACCTGTGAAGTAGATAATAAATATGGAGGGGGATGGAGCATCTTGTGGATAAATAAGGAAGAATGGTTGGAACACCGGGAACAGAGACAACAGAGGGCCCAGGACAGCCTGTGGTGATGTAAGATAAAGACCCTCTGTATGGGTGGCTCTTTGTGCGGAGGAAAGAAGGAGATGGGTCTAACAGCCGCCCCCAGCCCCACATCTGTGAAGTCCTAGTGGCTGGACTCAGACTCTTAAAGTGGCTTCTATTAAAAAGCACGAGGGAGGTTTGTTGAGTAAATTTAAGTCTCGTATTTTATATTGGCAAGTTTCTAGGCTTAGAAAAGTAATCTGTTCATATTTACAAGAAGCTTTTTTTTTAAACGACTTGTTACATTTCTGAGGAAAATGCTGTCATTCCTAGAATGCAGTGATGTTGGCTAGGAAATGTTACAGCACGCACACACACACACACACACACACACACACTCACTCATACACACACACACACACACACTCACTCATACACACACACACACTCAGTCATGCACACACACACACTCACTCACTTACTCATGCACACACACACATACACACACTTAAACACACATACATATGCACATACAGACACACACACATACACATACACACATACTCATGCACTCCCACAGGTGCACACATGCACACACACACACAATTTCATGAAAGATTCTGGG
>CM052701.1:101909700-101924952 GCA_028551405.1 Uromys caudimaculatus
TCACTCATACACACACACACACTCAGTCATGCACACACACACACTCACTCACTTACTCATGCACACACACACATACACACACTTAAACACACATACATATGCACATACAGACACACACACATACACATACACACATACTCATGCACTCCCACAGGTGCACACATGCACACACACACACAATTTCATGAAAGATTCTGGGTGAAGTTATTTAGAACACTACAGACTATCAGGTAAAAATAACTCCAATGGAGCTAGAGAAACGGCTCAGCCCTTAAGAGCACTTGCTCTTACAAAGGACCCCCATTAAGTTCCCAGCACCCTCATAGAGGCTTACAATCAACACTTAACTCAAGTTCAAGGGGAACAATGCCCTCTTCTGACATTCTGCCATGAAGCATTCGTGTGATATATAGACATACATTCAGACAAAAACAATCACATATATAAATGATTTTATAAAAAAACTTTTTAAAGAGAAACAACAACTCTGGTCTTGTCAGTCTTTCTTGCACATAAAGGGTTTTCTGTTTGCAATAAACAAACTGGGGGATGAGTGTGTGTGTGTGTGTGTGTGTGTGTGTGTGTGTGTGTGTGTGTGTGTGTGTGTAAGAAGAAACATGGAGACCAGTGTTTATCTGCAGTTGACACACAACAGCTGGCCAGTGGCATTCAATTAAGTCATGTTTTACAAGTAAATGAGTGTGCGATTTTGAAATAGTTTGGAAAAACAGAGCTCAGCTTGAAATTCCTGTTGTTGGAGCTTTGTTCACTCAGAACCCACATTCTAAGGGAGTATAAGATAAATGAGAATCATTTTAGACTTCATAACTGCCTGTTTCCTCTTTGCACTCAGAGACATTAGAGTCCTCTAGGAAATGTGGATTTCCAACTTACAATAAACCTTGGTTTCAAGCTTGCTCCTGTGAGCAGTAACAACCTCCTGTTCAGCTCTGCTGGCACTCTGATAACAGCACCCTTTTAGCTTTAGTGCAGTATCTACAGGCTTTTTGTTTGGTTGGTTTGTTTGTTTTTGGTTGGTTGGTTGGTTGGTTTTTTGTTTTTTTGTTGTTTTTTTTAATATCACCTGTCCTTTTTTGGGTACCATCTAGGCCTAACTTGATGCAAAACTGGACACTTACTTTGTTTTGTTTGCAGTGTGTTTTTGTACCTGGCTCTTTCGTTTATGTCTCTGGTCCATTTGTGTCAGCTTCTTGTATGCAGTATGGTTTAGGACTCACACTTCTTGCTATGGCTTGTGAGCATCTACTTAGCCTAGAACCCTTTCCTGAAAGGACTGTATCTCTACTCCAGTTGAACTTTCTTAGCAACATTGCTGGTGATTCCTTTGTGCTATTACTGTCATTTATTTTGCACTAGATATTCAAGACGATTTTTATAGGAAATGCCACCAAAAAAGTACGTTCTTGGAAAACCTTTTTTAAAAAATGACCCATATTCTCCCATTACATACTTTTGAGTTTAAGTGTACCTTAAATTTTTCCTTCTCATTGGGAAACTACGTGTTTATGATACTCCAAGAAAGCGAAGGTGATAATTAGGTACAGCATTTTAATGAGCCTAATCTTCCTGAGAAGAGATGGCTAGTTATTTCCATGAAGGGTCCCCACTGCATTGCACATCCTCTGCAGAACACACAGAAGTGATGCTCACACCTTTCATTAGATGCTGCTTACATGCTGCTTAGTCACCTATGTCTCTCAAATGCCATTAGGGATTCTGTTGGATTTGTAATTACACCTTACAAATAGAGTTGGTTTTATTTTAGATGCTTTGGGCATAAATAACAAAACACTAAATATTGAGTGGTTTAATCTATAGGAGTTATTTTCTTATGGCTCTGGAGACTTATACGAGATCGGGCATTGAGATATTGACAGGTATGGTTCCATGTGGTGCTTCTCTGCTTGGCTTGCTGATGTCATGTCCTGTGCTCTAACATGTCTTTTTTTCAGCTGTGATCCTGAATTCACAAGGCTTGCTTTGATGCCTAAATTTCCATTAATATGGAGAAAACTCAAATTGTGTCTAATCTATAGACCTTGTGGAATTTAACTATTTTAAAGACCTCGCCTCCAAATACACACAGATATGGAGTAGGGAAGTTTGGCCTTAGGCAAATGAACCTAGAGGTGAACACATTCACCTGGTGATGGTTCCCTTTGGCTTGCTTATGATGATTAAAATGCACAAGGAAGACTAAATTGATACCATTTTTGTTGCTGATGATGTGATTAAAATTGTATTAACAATGAATTTTCATTATTCATATCCTTCTCTCACAATAAGGAGTAGTGTAGGCATATGTTGATATGCTAATGAGACAATTATCTAATTACCATTATATTTAAAGAAGGAACATAAATAACAAGATGTGGAGAAGCAAAAGCATATTTAGAGCCACCATCTGTGGTAAGGATTAAGGCTTTTACTCATTTTAATTACAAGAGGAACCAAGACGGATGCAAAACTTAAGAGCTTATGGACAAATTTATAAATAAAATGATCAATTTCAAAGTGTTTCTATAAGTAATAGAAACTGGGTCAGGCTCATTTAAATAAAGTGTAATGTCTTGGGAAGATGTTGCAGCCTAGAGCCCAACATGTGCACCAGAAAACGGCAGCAATGAGGCAGGCAGTGAAAGTAGATGGCCCAGTGTTGGACTTTCTATGCTGTAATCTCCTAAAAACAAACCAGCTAGCTGCTCTCAGGCTTTCTTGCTGTTTGTGGGACAGTTTTTGAACTACAGGTCTAAGAAATCAGCATCTGGCTGATAAGTTTGGATTATCCTTCCAATCATTTTAATTCAGAATAATCTGGACATTTAACTGTCACTTGCACCAAATGATTCCCATGGAGGAAAAAGCATTACAACCCAATGAAACTTAAACAGTCTATGTATCCTATGTTAAATCATGATCTATATAAACAACAAGATATTACAGTGCCACTGAATGTAACATATCAAATAACATTGAATTCTATACAAAACCGCTTAGGATACAATAGCACAAATCCCAGAAGGATACAAATGTTTGTTTCCCCTGGAAAAAAAAGAAAACTAGTGTTAAAATTGACAGAGTCTACAATATGACATTGTGATTTCTATTTTCTTCTTATAATTTGTTTAAAGTCAGAATGATTTTTTCCTTTTAATAAAGTAGAGCATGTTCATTATATAGATATAAAATACAATAAAGAAATAACCTAAGAATTTTACACAAGCATCAGTATTAACTATTTAGTTGGTAGTTTCTCCCATTTTATTGATTTGTTTTTTAATTCTTTAGTATGTAGTGGCAGAACGTATTTTTGAAAAAAGAATACACTGTAACAAAAGTTAAAATACCTCAAAAAAAAAAAAAAAAGTGAAAATAGGGGCTAGAGATATGGTCCAGTGGTAGAGCGCTTACCCAGAATGTGTGAGACCCTAAGCTTGATCCCTAACATTAAAAAATAAAATAAAAATAGAAGTTAGAACACATTATTTCTCAAAAGGATCTTGGTAAATAAATTTATAAGGATAAGTATTATATAATCAAAATAGTGACCATGAGGTAAATGAGAAAATAACCAATTATTTTTAATATTTTATCACCTAGACTATTAATTAAATTAATACATATTCAATAATATTATTTTACTGTTCTGACAAAATTGTAATAATGGGAATTTTGGAACGGAATCTTATACGAGATTTGATTTGAAGTAAGAACCTTGAAATTGTGTAGTTTTGTAACTTAATGTCTCCAGTCACACTTCAGGAAATTTATTTGTACTTAAGGAGTGTCTATTATTAGCTATGGGTTTTAGGAGAAAAAAAATGAGTGTACACTATGAAAGTAAAGATAGCTAATAATAAATAAACAAAAAACATCACTAAACACTGACCCAGAACATAAAATTTTAAACTGTGTCGAATTCAACTGACTACATTGGCAAAATCAATCTATGTCAATGTTCGGGTGAGACTATAGCAAATGCCAGATGTGCAAGGCTGGGCCAGAGCCATTGGCGGAGTGAGGACCACATAAGAAAGAACCTGATCCTTGAAAATATGAAATTGTCTAACAGGAGCAGGGAAAGAAACCCTGCAAACAAGGATTGACCATTAATATCATGTATTAATAGCCATACCTAGATTATTTTAAGGAAAAATTTAAGATTTAAATACTACAGATCAAATAAAATAAAGAACCCAGAGGACAAGATTTCCAATTTCATACTCAAAGAGGAGAAAAACATATAAAGAAATCTTTCGTATAAACATCTCTAAGAATTCAGTGGATTGAAAATCCTGGAAAGTGCGACTTTGAGAAACTTGACAAATATCACTGGCCAGCAGTTTTGATCCTCCCCTGGAATGTGATATGCCGTTTTTAAAAGGCCAGTGGTATTTTGAGCTATGTAAGTCAGTGTGTTTGGTACAAAACCAAAGAGCCAACAGGCTGGTTTCAGGTCTAGAATACCATAATCTCAGAGCCAGCTGACCTAAGCAGGTCAGGTTTCAGATAATTTGAAGTGTCTGGAAGATTGAACACCAGTACTTTAGGGCATTAGAGACAAATAGTTCAACCTGTGTGAAGGAAGGTACGGGTGTCATTTGAAGAATTCCTAGCTGGAAGTTTGGCATAGATAAGAGCAAGCTGTGTAGAAATTATTAAGAGAAGGAAATGAAAATAAGAAGGTGAACTTCTTCCAGACACTATAAAGTATCGAACTCCAGGCAACACTGTATAGTAACAAAGTATCAAACTCCAGGCAACACTGTAGAGTAACAAAGTATCAAACTCCAGGCAACACTGTAGAGTAACAAAGTATCGAACTCCAGGCAACACTATAGAGTAACAAGGACCAAACTCCAGCAGCTTCTTCTACCAAGATAAACCTTATCTGCTCACCTCTTGCTCGTCTCTCTTTTGTCACTATGATTTTGTTGATCCTCTATTCTCACATACTCTTCACTTTTAATCTTGTCCCCATTTTGTGACATTTGTAAAAAAGAAAAAATAATTCAGTCATGTTATCAATTCAGTTTTTAGTCTTTGATGCTCTCAAAATGTGCCCTCCCCATCAAGACTGGAAAATTCTTAAAAATAAATTTTGCAGTTATTTTTCATCTTACCCATAGCCTTTGTGTGTTTCCTTGAAAATGTTTAGGCATTCATCATATCCCAGCTGTCTTCATAGTAATATAAAAAGCACTATTTCTTGCTTTCATGTTGGTGTATTTTTATATTTACAAAAACAATTTAAATTTCTCAATGTTAATCCTTAGTAAGACAGTGGTATGAATAATTGTTAAATTTTTCACAGCCATTTGCTCCTAGGAAAAATAATAAATAATATGAAAATCCAATTCCCTAAAAGGAATCTGTTTGATGATGCTGCAAAATTATTTCATCTGGATTCCCAGGGCGTTTTTGGTTGTTTTGTTTTTTTTTTTTTTTTTTTTTTTTTTTTTGGCTTTTGTTTTTGTTTGTGTGTGTGTGTGTGTGTGTGTGTGTGTGCCCTATGTGCTGTGATGTGGAGCGTGAGGTACAATATCGTCCCCGGAACACATCTGCACGGCTGTGTGAATTGCCAGCTGAACAGGTCACATTTTCATTGAACACTATTATGACTTGGAAAAAGCAGCAGGTCAACAGGTCCAGACCATTCCAGGTTACATTTTAAGTAATTTTTTAAAATTAGAGAAGTGATCTAGCCATCTCAAGGGGGGGAAGAAGTAATTGCAAATATGTATTGCCTGTGACAAAAATGACCATTCAAGAGACAGAACACTGGAACACTTTTATCTGCCACCAGGAACTGAGCAGAATTTCAAATATGAACAATTTCCAGATGTGACTAGCAGTGATGTTGACAGGCTAATGAGGAGAGGTTGTAAAAATTTAAACTTTGCACAGCACAGCTAGCTAACAATCTATAAATGGGCAGTATATCTTTTGTGGATAGTAAATCACCTAACTGTGCAAGATAAACCAGTGAATTGCATATGTCAGAGTACAGAGGGTTTATGGATATGACTCCAACCCATTTGTTTAATGTGGGCATACCAGTAAGGAGAAATACTCCTAATTACATGAAATCACTATTACAGGTTTCCAAGCACCTCTCTGCAAGACAAAATGTTTCTCATATTCTCCATCTAAAAATAAATTAAAATCTGTTAAATGTAAAAGAATCTAGATATTAGGCTAGATAATTGCAAACTTATAAAACTATAAAACCCACACCACATTAAGTCCTTTTCTCTAGAAACATGGTCATTTTCTATTAAAATGTTATTTAGTCAATATTTGTTTATGATTGGTGTTCACGCAAGTTTGATATTTAATGCTTTAAAATTTCTCTGTTAATAGCAATACATTTAATTTGCAGAAAGTAAAGCTTTATCACTTCCTCAGCCTTATTAAGAATATATATGTTAGGGACTGAGCCATTGCTTAGCACATGCTGTGTAGCCCTGGGTTATATCCCTGGCACTAATAATAATAATAATAACTACATAAACAAATTTGAAGATCAAAATTTTATTCTAACACTGAGTTCGAAGACTGATCTGCTTTTATAGTATAATTAATTGTGGATGTTTTGCTGTTAACAGGCACTAATTGAGATTAAGAAGCAGGCAATTGAGTCTCCTTAATTTATGCTGCATAGATAAAATATTTATCACATTATATTAGTTTTAAAGTTTCCTTCTACAATAAAGGGATCTGTGCATATCATCAATTACTAAACTTTAGTAAAAGAGAATAAAAAGTGTTGTGAAGTAAGTCAGCAAACTATAAGTGTTCATTTAAACATTTATCATTCATTACTGGAATGTAAGCATTTTCTGTTGATCTAATCCTTCTCCCTGTCCCTCAGTTAGAATGTGACCTCTATGTTCCCATCAGCCCTAACATGCACATTTTACTTCTACTGTCGAGTCTAGTGTGATGGTGCATACCTGTAATACTTGAACTCTGTAAAGATTGTGCTTTTGTTTGTCTGTTTTTATGGGGAGTAGAAGGGTTGTTAGGATGTATCAATAATTTTGAGTGTGTGCTGGAGTTTTCAGTCATAATGGAGAAAGTTGGTTCCCTTTGCTAGTGGTGGCCTTGAGCCAGATTGGAGAGCTGAAATTATATCCTGGCTTTGAGTGGCTCATAAGAGCCTCAGTGAAGAAGGGTTGTCACCCAAGCTCCATCACCAAGGGGGGATACGGTGGTCTGAGGAGAAATCCAGAGCTTGTCGAAAGGATTTTCTGACGGTTAGGAACGGATAGCCATCAAAAGTGAAAAAGACAACTGTCAAGCAAACCAAGCGGAATGAAATGGGATGTGCCTGTGGGCCATCCAAGGAAACCCATCTTCGCCGCTGAAGGTTGGGGGAAAGAGGGGGGCTGCGTTCTCATCACTGAGGCAAGCTAGACATTCAACAGTCATCATGTGATCACTCGGGAATGTTTAGGATGGGTAATAAGAGAAAGCTCACCAATAAGTTGCTCGTAGAAGAAATGAATGGCCGTCGGAAGAATTGGGTCGGGGGTCCTACAGTCCTGATCGAAGTCATGGCATCACTAAAAGGGAGGTCGTCACTCTTACACCAAATTCTCAGCACAACGATTTATTAACACCAAGGAGCAGGTGAGGGCAATGTGGGGCCGCGCCGGGAGGGGAGGTGGTCATGCTGCTAAGGCAGCCATAGCAGCAAGCAAGAACGCAAAAGAAACCAGAGAGCAAGAGGCAAAAGAAGCAAGGGAGTGTTTCTTCATGGATGGGTTTTTAAGGGGAAAAGGGGGAAATATGTGCTGGAGTGAATTGGTAAATCCTAACTGGACATATTAGCCAAATAATTAATTCTTATAGTTGGTCCTTGGCGTTTCATCTCAGGAATGAGTCAGTAGCCAAATAAGGAAATAGACCTTAGGGAAAGGGAGAAGAAAAGATGTGAAAGGGCAAATCGTCTGCAATGTTTGCCATGCTCAGGCCTTTGTTTACCATGCCAGGGCCTGCTAGAGCACCTTCATCAAGATCGCTATGAATTTTGAGGCCTTCCTGGGCTACATAGTGATATGATATGCTATCTCAAAGCACACAACGACAATGGAACAAACAACAACAACAACAACAACAACAACAACAAATCCTGCATTATTTAAAACTGGAGTCGGGGTTTAGAAATCCAATACAAGATGACTGGCTTCCGTGAGCTGTCTATGTTTATATCTCTTACCCTGTGGCCTGTCTACCCCATCATTAATCTTGTAAAATTAAACGTGTCTGTGAGTAATTGAAGCTGCTTCCGAGCCTTCGAAACTTCTTGATTCTCCTCTGTGAAATCATGACCTCTCCTTCCCCCAGTAGGACTCATTTTCCTTCTGAGATGCGCCTAGGCCCAGTGTGGACTTCCATCACGGCACCAACTGCATACACCTCATGGTGTCTGCCTGTCTTTCCCTCTGCACCTTCTTGGCAGTGTGATGTAGTGTCTTATGTGTGACAAGGTGTCATCTCACCATCTGTTTCAACTTTGTATGCTCAGTAATTACCCAATAGAATTAAGTTAAATGAAACCAGAACAAGAACATTTTACACTGTTCTTACGTATTTACTAATTCTATACTTCAAGGATGTTTTAAAAATACTATCATATAAAATATACCTAAGAAGAATATAATTTTATATCATTTATACAGATTCTATCCATCAGTATATCTTTTTTCTAATTAATTCTGACATTTTTCTAAAATGACTGATTAGCTCTTTTTTTTTTTTTTTGGTTTTTCAAGACAGGGTTTCTCTGTGTAGCCCTGGCTGTCCTGGAACTCACTCTGTAGACCAGGCCGGCCTTGAACTCAGAAATCCGCCTGCCTCTGCCTCCCAAATGCTGGGATTAAAGGCGTGTGCCACCACTGCCCGGCCTGATTAGCTCTTATGATTTTATTTGCTGTCTGAAAATTTTAATTTCTTCTTTTATACTTTTCAGACATCCATTGATGTTTGCTTGGAGCCAATTTTTAATAACCTAATTGTTTTTGTAGTTATAAATTAAATATAATGCTATTATAAAAACAGAATATTTGTAAATGCATAAAGAAGAAAATAATATTCATGATTTCATAATTTCCAATTCTCCATATTAATCATGGGTGTTGCTTAATATTTAATGTTTTACTCTACATTGTTCTTTTTGTATAATAGGATTTTATGATGTTTTCAATTATATAGCATGTGCCATATATTAAATATTTTTAGTGTCATCAGAAAGAATAATATAGTGTTAAATATTTATTAATAGTTTTACATTTATAAAAATTACTCCTATAGTCATGGAAAATTTGTCAGATCATGACTTTTGAGAGAAAGTTAAAATTACCAAATACCTTAAAACTATCAAACATGGGCTAGAGAGCTGGATGAGGAGTTAAGAGCACTGGCTGCTCTTCCAGAGGTCCTGTGCTCCATATCCAGCACCCACGTGGTGGCTTACAATCATCTATAATGAGATCTGTTGCCCTTTCTGGACTGCAGGCATACATGCAGGTAGAACATTGTATTCATAATAAATACAGATTTTTTTAAAAATATATGAAATACAACTCCAAATTTGTGCCTTTGTTGAGGAGTCAGAACCCCTACGAAGTCTTTTTAGCATATTCAAGGAGGCAAAATCCAAAGGAAGGGTTCCGGCTTGGGCTGGGGTTAAGACTGTTCTCCATCCTCTCTGTGCTTGGTTCTCCTTCGATGGAGAGCACACACACAGCTTGCCTGCCACTTTTTTTCACTCTTAAACCTATGTTCAAAGCATACATTGTAGTTCAGTAAATTAATCCACCTTTTTCTACTTTCAAGGAAAGAGACAAAATGATTTCTACGTCATTGGTAATAACCTGTAGACGTTATGGTGTCTAATTTCTCATATTTTTAGCATTTTTCTAGCAGCAACTAACACTGGACTGTCCAACAGAAAGTTTTTAAGGGATTAAAATATCCATTAGAATTTGTCTTTCATGACATATTGGATAATATTAGATTCAGAAGAAGGTTAGTAAAGCTTTTCCAAAAATGTTATTTATTCTTCATATATGTATTGTTGAAAGTTTGTTCTCCCCTAAGGCAAAAGAGTCATTTTTTTTTTTGAGATCTAAGAACCACATTGTATATTAAAACAGGGTAACATGGAATATTTTCTCTTTTATTAAAAATAGATTCTTTCCTCATGCAGTATGTCTTCCTCCCAGTTCCTCCCCACTTCCCATCCCGTCTGGATCCATTCCTTTTCTACCATTTAAAAAGAACAGGCTTCTAAGGGATAACAAAACATAATGAAATAAAATATAATATGATGAAATAAAAATAACCATATCAAAATTGGAGAAGGCAATCTAACAGAAGGTAAAGAGCCACAAGAGGAGGTTTAAGAATCAGAGACCCACTCGCTCACACTCAGGAGTCCCATAGAAAGACTAAACTGAAAGTTATGATATATATGTATATATAATATATATATTATATACACATTTATATATAACACACATTATACAATACAGAGGACTTGGTATAGACCCATGCATGCCCTCTGCTTGCTGCTTGATTCTCTGAGTTCATATGAGCCTTGCTCAGTT
This sequence comes from Uromys caudimaculatus, assembly GCA_028551405.1. Lineage (NCBI taxonomy): Eukaryota > Metazoa > Chordata > Mammalia > Rodentia > Muridae > Uromys > Uromys caudimaculatus. Next base: position 101,920,338 of record CM052701.1, read on the forward strand.
GATTCAGAGAGCCGTGTTCTCCTGGTGTTCTCCATTCCTGACTCTTAAACTTTATCTTTCTCCTCTTCCAAAGGGTTCCCTGAGCTCCAAGGGGAGAAATTTAGTGGAGACATCCCATTTGGAGCTGGTAATACTGTAATGTAAAAATTACTGTAATTATTAGTTTAACTGAAAGTGTAGTTCTTTATATCCTCCATCAATGATATATTTTTATTAAATATAATTATAGTATGTAACTCTAAGTCACAGAGATAATCTTAAATTTCATGGCTTTTAAAAATAATGTTACCTTCAGACTCATGTATATGACCTTGATTAGTGGTGTGCTCAAGGTCATTCAAGTGACCTTGCCTTCCTTTCCTACATTAGTAATAGAAGGGATAGCATCGCTCTAAATAGATCTGTAATTCTGTGTGGTTGTCTCCTCCGGGTTATATATACAGAGGGTCTAGGAAATTGGTTTATTTCATCAAAATTCCAGGGGAGGGTTTGTTTGTGAGTTCATTGCTTTTGCCAGGGATTGAATAAGTGTTGGGCTCCTGACCTCGTTAATGAACTATGAGGGCAGTCTGCAGTCAGGCTTCTGGAAGAACACTTCTCACCTGGGCAAAGGCCAGAAGGGGAAATAAAGGTCTTCCTCATTGCTGCTGCAGCCTCTCTGGATGTCACACCCTGGAGCTGCAGCCATCTTGGTCAGCCATCATTGATACTGAAGGAACCACAGAGTGTAAATCCTTGAAAACTTTATTGAACCACCCCATTAGCTCATTGGAATCCTCATCTTCTGTACTTTCTTAGCTTGTGCTATTTGAAGTTGAGGACTCCTAGTCAATAAAACAGTTGACTGGCTTATATGTAATATTAAATAGGTCTCTCCTATAATTATATTTAGTATTCTTATATCTATGATTAACATTTAAATTAGTCATTTTAACAAATGAATAAAGACATTGAACCAATAACACTCTTTAAGCCACTATAATAGTATTTATAGTGATTGGGCTTCCATGTGAAACAAGAAGTTTGGTATAGCAATAAATAATGTTCTCATCATTCATTCCCTTATTTTCTGTTAGCTGATGTAACCCAGTAAAAAAAAATCAAGACATTATGATTCTAAAACAAGAAAACCAGAAAGATGGCTGAGTAACCACTGCCATTGAGTGAAGTCAATGGAACCTACACTGTAAGGATCTGAGAGGCCATCTCTGAAAGTTGTCCTCTGGATTTTACAAACACATCATGGCAGGAGTGCACCACCATTCACACATACACATAACACACATGCACACACGCATGCACACACACACACACACACACACACATAACCCAGTAATAATAAAATTAGGTTCATAAAAAGGGAAATTAATGAAATATTGATGATATAATGTGAGAATCATTTTATTATCTTTTTGTAGATCAGTGCTTTTTAATACAATTAGAGTTGTAAAACCATCATTGCAATCATTTTATAACATTTACATCAAGATTCAAAAATACCAAATACCATAAGTTGGCCCCTCTACTCCCAGCCAACCTAAGGCAATCCGATTTTACCTTCTGCCCCTGAACATCTGCCGTCTCTAGACATTTCATAACAGGACCATTCATTATGTCCTATTTTGTAATCCAATCTTCTACCAAAAATATTTTGAGATTCATCTAATTTGTGTCATATACATTATTTCCCACTCATTCTCTAGTCTTGGTATCATTTTGTTTAATCATCACCATCTATATATGATACATTTGTGAATTCTACATTTTGGATACTATAAATACCATTGCTAAGGCCATTTCCATGTGGATTGGGCATACGATAAAATCTGTTTCTCTAAGGACTTAACTTGAAGTTATTTAAAACATCACACATAAGATGAGAAATTATCTAATTTTCTATCAGAATTGCTCTCCTACTGATAAAGTCTTTGGAGTTGGTTTTATTCCTCGGGAAATACTTTCTCTGGATGGTGATGTTAATTGTTTTCATTCACACAAGCAGCCCTGCCCTTTCTTGTCTACAGAGGCACTCTGGCAAAACTAAGTAGCCAATTCATTTCAAAGGTTAAAGAGAAAGAAAGAAAGGAAGGAAGGAAGGAAGGAAGGAAGGAAGGAAGGAAGGAAGGAAGGAAGGAAGGAAGGGAAACAAAGAAACAAAGAGAAAAAAGAAAGAAACCTCTTTAAACTGTTGGCCAAGAATCAAAAATCCATCGATAATATGTACTTTAATCTGCTTTTAAGTGGGAATACCGTGAAAGGGGAAAGATTCGTATAGGAGCCGAATTGAGCCTTAAAGCTGATGGGATGGATCCAGACCTTAGTTTTGAGACTTTTTTTGTCTTTTCAAGTTTAAACCCTGATTTATAGATGAAGACACATGTTAGGAAGGCAGAACATCATGTCTTTGCGTTTTGAAGCAGCTTCGTCTGCATAGGCTCCCTGTTACCCCATCTTCACGCCCACACACTATTCCAGTATTTTGATTAGTTTCACAGCATTTTTCTCCAGTATATAAGACATCTACCCCTTTCTGATAAAGCCTCCCTCTAGGCTCAGTAACATCTCATCCTTCTACACACAGACAAGCTTCTTCAGAAGAGATTTCTCAAAGTCTCTATTTCTTTGTGTGAAGTCACCTTTTAAGCCAGCCCAATTGTATTACATTTCAGCATGACACATCCAATACTGTGATTACAGGCAACACCCTGATGCCTCAGGGCCCTGCATTCTTCCCAAACTAGACTATGCTCTAATGTTATACAGTGTTCGCTATCTCTTTGTAAAATTCTCTTTCTTGTCTTTCTTGTCTATAAAATGGAGATCAGTACATTCATTTTCTACAAAGACCGTCTATTAAATTTTAAGAGGGAAAATATTCCCAATGTCTGCAGCTTGAATCAAGAATATTTTTTAACTCAGGCCAGCTTGAGGTATTCAAGAACTGTGCTGAAATGAGGCCCTATGGGGGAAAAAAGAAGAGAAGAAAATGAAAGAATGAGAACATTCATTTTGATCAATATCTGGTGTCATCATTTTCTTTAGAGAGTTTTGACAAATCATGTCTCTGGAATTCTTTCTTCTGCTCTCCATAAATACCACCAATGAAATTAACTAACCAAAGTGAGTTCTGTTTCGATTGACTCACTTATTCTTCATTCAGCAGATATTTATAAACATGGTCCTAGGCACTCTGCCATGAGCAGAGATGAAGTTCCAGCTAATATGATTCAGAGGAATGACTCTAAGAGCCTAGACTATGGCAAATCAGCATTCGTAGTTCAGCCCAGGCTGTACATGGGATCAAGCTGATAATGTTATTTTGTCTTCTGACTTTTGCTTCTTCATCTCTAAAATAGTGATTCCGATCTACATTTGCAAATTATAGCATAAGGCCCAAAGTCATGTTTGCCAAGTACATAAAGTAATACTTGGCACTGATCAAACACTTTCAAACACTGTCATCATTTTGTTTTGCAATTTTCTCCTAAATATCAAAACATTATATTAATTTTACATGTCTCATATAACCACAGCCCTTTCCTTTACTTCCTAGTATACTTTCTTTTATTTGAGCTCAAGTCTACTTAGGAAGCTTCTTGGCAACATTTTCCCCTCCTAAAATCCTGAAAGAATTAATCATTAATCACATCCTCTTCTGTATGTCTGTGTTTCAAAAGTGCATCCATGTGTGTGTGTGTGTATGTGTGTGTGTGTGTGTGTGTGTGTGTGTGTGTGTGTGTGTAATTTACTCAGTAAGTTTACATTAAAATAGAAACAACAGCTTGCTCACACCAGAGAGCCTGAGAACCTGTAGTTGTGTGATTCTTAAGGCTGCCTCAACAGTCAGAGTACTTCCACAGTGGCTGTCTCACACTGGGAAGGCTGGCAACCTGGTAGTTGCTCCATCCAACAGGCTGGGTGCCTCAGCAGTCTCAATATAGTGGCCGAAACATGGACGGTATCTGGCAGGCACCTAGACCTTAGCCCACGATGGAAGCTAGGTACCTGGGTACCACTGGTCCTGATTATCAGTAAAAGAATCATCTGCAGAAACTAGACGGTCAATAAACTCAACAGCAAGAGGAAAGGCTAGGTCAGCAAGCTGCAAATAACCTTCCTTCCACTAAGTCTTTTATCTGGATGGCTACCAGAATCTGCCACCCACACTTGGGGTGGGTTTTCCCATATCATTTAAGGTAATCAGGACAATTCTTCAGTTGAGGCTCCCTACTCAGGAGATATGAATTTGTGGCAAGTTGACATTAAAATCAACCATTGTAAATGATGCCCAGTATGTCTTTATGTCTCTCCTAATAGACCATTTCTTTCTTCAAAGCAGAAGTTGTTTCTTTCACACACACACACACACACACACACACACACACACACACACACACTCACGTATCCCAACCCAACCTGGTATGCAGTTGAAGAATTATTTATTTTTTAATATTATTAAGCAATGCCATGTGTAGAAGCCCTGCATAGTCTATAAAGTAGATGGCCCTAAAAAATAATCACTGAAATGTCATTTGTTGAATATTACTGTCTCAGTATCTAATTTATATGTGCATAATATATTTTACAGTAGTACATTATCTAAATAATTTTGCAT
>CM052701.1:101925452-101975244 GCA_028551405.1 Uromys caudimaculatus
TGGGGACACAGGGTTTCTAAAGAAAAGGGGAATCATCGGAAATGTAAATAAAATATCAAAAAAAAAAAAAAAAAAGAAAAACCAAATTTCTTCTATTTTTTTTTAAACAGTACTATTTTACAGTTCTTCGCCATTTGATCTTTGAGAAAAAGGACCAGAACTTCAAAACTAGTTAGAACTAAAGAATGTAAGGTATACATTGAACTTTATTTCTGTTATCTGACATGTTTGTGGTCTTGAGCTTAATGCATCAAAAGTTCTTAAATTGAAATAAGAATTAAAATGCACATCTATTTTTAGAAAAGACACTTTATGTAGGATTTATGAATAGAGGTTATATGATGTGTATTCTTTGACTTTTAAATGAATTAGTAATAATTCAGGATAGTGTTATTGCTCCTTGCCCTTTCATGATACACAGGCAGACAGACAAACACACACACACACACACACACACACACACACACACACATAGGGACTTATGAAGTCAAAAGAGGTTTTCCATATTTTGAGTTAATGCCAAAATGTTTAACCGTCATTTTCACCCATTCTGGGACTAAATACATAACTCCATTAAAGTCCAAAACACCAAATTCCCAAAATAAGTCAAAATATTAGAGCCTGTTTCATAGAGAAGCTTATGAAGAAAATTGCTTTAGTCTCAAGATCCCGATATTATGATTATTTTCTACTCCTCCGGCACCTGATGGTCTTCACTATCCTGCAGTGTCTTGTCCATGGCATATATTAAATGAATACTTTCAGGATGAACAAAACTGATTGTGCATATTGTGTGTCATACATCAAGACAAGAATAGATTTGGCTCAGTGTCCCAGCTGCTGTGACAGATGTCCTGGCATCTGGCAGTGTGTCCTCTGTACAAAGCTGACAGTCATCCGCTGCTGGGCACACAGAAATCTAAGAATCCCAGAAAGGTCTCTATAAAACAGATCAGTATATCACAAAAGAAAGACCAGACTGGGTGAGTCACTTTAACTTTCAGATTGAAAGCTAGCATGTATAGTTTTAAATAATAAATTGGATATAATTTTATATCGTACATGATAAATGCTAGGTAGAGGAAATTAATATGAGTTTTTAAATCAAGAAATTATTTCATCTTTTGTGACTTATTTCATATAAATTCTTTCAGCACACTCTGTGCTTAAATGGTTCTTCTTTGAACATGAGTCTATGGTATTACAGTTAGAATTATGAAATTGACCAAACTTGTGAAGGGTTCAGATTCTACATGTAGAATGTTTATCAATCAACCTGATACAGGCCACACACTGCTGTTTTAGGCTCTCTTAACTCAGAGCAGTTACTGTGTTTCTAGATCTTCCAGATGAGAGGACGTGTGGAACACCAGAGAGCCATTTGCCAGGTAGCTGATCTGTGTTTAATACTCTTTTCAGCCTCTTTTTGTCTGCCATGGCTCTTTGCTGTTTCTCTGTAGCTGTCCCTGTGCTCTGTGTGCTAAATTCCTTACTGCATCAACTATACCTTGGACACTTGCTTTGAGATGATCTGGTTTTGTAAGAAAATATGAGGATAAGAAGGGCATCTTCAAATTAGCTTTATGCTAAAGAGATATCCACTCCCCCACAAAGAATTCTACACTTTGGGACATTTCATGTGTCACGTATTTTAAACAATTTTCTTGCTTGCACAACTCAAAGACTTCTCTTGGACCATTTTCTATACTGTGTTGCCTGGGCAATGTGCACAAGAATGAATGGTGACAGTCACAGAAAACTTAAAATAACTCTGAGCTCTCAAGAACATTAATGCTTTTGTATAGAGAAAAGATTCTGCCACAGACAGGAGTGTGCTTGGTGTCTCTTGGGTACACTGTCTCATTGTACCATGTGTCCCAGAAGTGCTTTCATATAGATTGTAAGTATTACATTATTTTAAGGAAATCAGGGTTAAGATAGGTAAGTATTTGTAAAGTTGTGTTATAAGAATTGACTCCAATGTCACATGTTAATATGTTGGCCTCTTTCCCTCTAAGGGAATTATGCCTAGTGCTGGCCTTTTGTTTTTGTTTTTATTTTTTCTATTATTGTTTCATAGCAATGAAGAGACAAATGCTGACTCTAGCAGAATTTCCTCAGTCTGCTAAGTACAGCTACGTAATTTCCACCTTCACCAGCATCATTAGAAAAATGACCTACATTGCTTGACTGCATATAGCTACATTGCTATAACTTTGTAGGTTTCCAGTAATGTGGTTTTCAAATAAAATTGAATTGAAACCTCACATTTCTACAGAGAGTGAAATGGGAACAAGAAAATGAGGAGGGAACTGAACTGGCTTGTGTCAAAGTCTTCTTTTGGGAAGGGCGCACTTAACTTCTAGTCAGCGAACTAGAGCAGTCATGTTAGATTTTCTTACTAGGCCAGCTCCTTCTTGATATCTTAAATTCTTCAGCATAGACACACTGATGGATAGTGACCGTTCTAGCAAATATCCGAGGCTGGACCATCCACTCACCACGGTATGGTTTCTTTGTCCTTTTTAGTAGAAGAATTTTTCACAAGGACATCTTAACTTAAATAATTGGCTTATGATTGATGATACACATTCTTTGGTGTATGTTTATGTATGTAGCCCTGTGCGGGAGTGTGGGTATGTGCTCATACATGTGTGTGCTCATGAGTGTGAACATATACACAGGACTGTGGTTGTGTGTGTATGTGTGTGTGTGTGTGTGTGTGTGTGTGTGTGTGCAGTGTGTGTGGGGGTGTATGTGTGTATGTGTGTGTGTGTGTGCAGTGTGTGTGTGGGATGTGTGTGGGGGGTATTCTGGTGCATAGGGAGACAGGACATAAATATCATGTTTCTTTCTCTGTTGCTCTCCACCTTAGTTTTTGTGACAGGATCTCTCACTGAACCTGAAATTCTCAATTCAGCTGGACGAACTGGACAGTGATCCCCATGATGCCCCTGTCTCTGCCTCTCCAGCACTGTGGCAGCTTTGCTGTGGGTACTGAAGATCTCAACGTAGATCTTCATGCTACATGGCAACTGCTTTACTAATGAACTATCTCCCCAGCCCACTTGTTAGATTCCTGATACAGGCTAATTAGCATTCTTTGAATGAATTTTCCTGAGTTGCTATATGATTGTCTGAAGACCTGATTTCCCTGATTTCCTAATAATTATGTGTTCCTTATCTAGAACTGTAGGTGGAGCCTCATAGGAGATTTAATCTCAGGCAACATTTGTGTCTGGGAGACAAATATTCCTAATTAATTCAATCTATTTAGCAGCCTACTGTTTGATTAGTGGCATATACCTGCACATTAGTAAGAACACTGTCAAATGTCACTGTCAAACTGTTAGTTTTAGAGTCATTGGAGCCTATTAGTGCCTCTTGACCTCCAGTGAACATGTTTTCTTATTCCAGGATCCAAGTTGAGGAAGAAGCACCCATTTGAGCCATGACATTTTTAGAGGAAAGGAAGTAGAGCATGAGGCTGTGTGGACACACAGTGCTTCAGTGAAAGCTTGACTGCAGTCTATGAGTCTCATTTCATCAGCCAAAGAAAGCCTATTACTCAAAACTATACAAGGGCAAGAAGAAGATTGCAGGATTTCCACTGGTTGGAAAGGCCTGCAGGTTATACACCCAGGTGAATAACTATCCTCCAACTAAGTGGATATTTGGGCATCAACCCCACCTGAACACCAAGAAGTGCCACCTCGTCTTATCAAATCCATCTTGGCCGCTCTATGTTTTTAGTGTATTCTCAAGATTGGAAGTCTAGAGTCTTCTGTGTCTAGGAGCTAGTCTAGCTGTTAGACTGTGTATAACTGTGAAATGACCTTGTAATTTCCTTCCCAGCCTGAAGACTCACTGCTCATCCATTCAATTCTCTCCCCTACACCAGAATATCTGATGTTATATTTGAGATAAACTTAAGACTCTTTCAAGAGAAAAGAGGGCATTGAACATTAAACTGGAACCTCAAGAGAATAAAGACCATATAATAGAAATAATGGGGAAAATACATATATACATCCACACATAAAAACAGAGCTTATACAAATATATATTTCTCAAATTTGAGAGTATATAAAGAATTTTCTAATGGTTTTTAGGTTCTTGATCTAAGAACATATCAGTACTTTATTCTGTCAAAATATCTTTTGAGGATGGGTCTGATGGTGCATAACTTTAATCCCAGCACTCGGGAGGCAGTGGAAGGCCTCTGTGAGTTCAAGGCCAATGAATTCGAGGACAGTCATGGCTAGATAGAGAGATCCTGACTCAAAAATACATACATACATACATACATACATACATACATACATACATACATACATACAAAGGTTTTTGTTCTGTTTCATTTTTTGGTTTTTTTGGTTTTAGTTTTGGTTTTTGATTCAAGAATGCAAAGAATGCACCAAGTACAAGGCAAGCCTTATAGAATTAGCCAGTGGCTGAGTGAGCAGGGCGATGGCTCAGTGGGTAAAGACACTTGTTGATTAGAGTTCAATCCCAGAAATTTACATAAAAAGAGAGAACCAACTCTTCAAAGTTGTTCTCTGACCTCCAGTTGCATGCCTGGCACAAGTCCCCATACACACACTTCCTGCACACACATGAAAACAAAAACAATAAATATTTTAGTTACTTTTGTGAGATCATAACAATAAGAATAATTTTTCACCTAGCTTTAATTTTTGGCAGTAGAATATTTTGCAAAGTAGACCAAAACATTCCATGAAGAAGGGTGCTATCTAGATGACTGAAGTCCTCAGAATAGTGGTACGACTCGCAGGAGCTGACCATCATGTTAGCAAGAGTCCAGCTAATTTTCACTATAAATACTATGCCATTTTAGAAGATATTACAGATATATGATTGCTTAACACATAAAATTATGCAGCATAGGGCTGGAGAGATGGCTCAGTGGTTAAGAGCATTGACTGTTCTTCCAGAGGTCCTGAGTTCAATTCCCAGCAACCACATGGTGGCTCACAACCATCTGTAATGGTTCTGATGGCCTCTTCTGGTGTGTCTGAAGACAGCGACAGTGTACCCACATATATAAAATAAATAAAAATCTTTAAAGAAGAAAGAAAGAAAGAAAGAAAGAAAGAAAGAAAGAAAGAAAGAAAGAAAGAAAGCAAAAAGACTTATGCAGCATAATATAGCTAAGATGTACTGTTCTTGAATCACCATATTAACTGGTACCTGGGATTACCAGGTTTAGTAAAATATTTAAAAGTTATAGAAATAAAATATGAATTGTTGGTGAATATAAAGCCAGAAGGTTCCCATTAGCACGAAGTAGTTCTTTCTTATTTCTCTTTCATCCCTATTTCTTTCCACACGTGAATTACATTTTTATTACAGTTTTAAGATTTTTTCCTCACTTATTTTTTTCAAAAGATTTACTCATTTTATGTATGTGAGTACACACATGGTATTCTCTTCTGACACAGCAGTTCCCATTAGAGATGGTTATAAGACACCATGTGGTTGCTGGAAATTGAACTCAGAACCTGTAGAAGAACAGTGAGTGCTCTTAACCTCTGAGCCATCTCTCCAGCCCCCTAGGACCTCAATTCTTTTTTTTTTTGTTGTTTTGTTTTGTTTTGGTTTTTTTTGGTTTTTTGAGACAGGGTTTCTCTGTGTAGCCCTGGCTGTCCTGGAACTCACTCTGTAGTCCAGGCTGGCCTCGAACTCAGAAATCCGTCTGCCTCTGCCTCCCAAGTGCTGGGATTAAAGGCCTGCGCCACCACTGCCTGGCTAGGACCTCAATTCTATTTCAGTTAATTTTGGAGATTTTATCATTTGTTGTTGCCTTCTTTAGAATGTCTTGTCTACTTTTAATTTTTAAAAGTATTTTCCAAAAGGATAATTCTTTTGTTTTTTTTTCTTGCCAACATATTTCATATTATTATTTTTAAATATGTCTGTTAACATAATGCATCATTTTTCTTTGAGATCCAGGTGTGAGGCATTAGTGATCAAGGGGAGAGGGCCCTTTGTGGGTGGTACCATCCCTGGAGTGGTAGTCTTAGGTTCTATAAGAGAGCAAGCTGAGCAAGCCAGGAGAAGCAAACCAGTAAGAAACATCCCTCCATGGCCTCTGTATCAGCTCCTGCTTCCTGACCTGCTTGAGTTCCAGCCCTGACTTCCTTTAGTGGTGAACAGCAATGTGGAAATGTAAGCTGAATAAACCCTTTCCTCCCCAACTTGCTTCTTGTCATGATGTTTGTGCAGGAATAGAAACCCTGACTAAGACAGTAACTATGGGAGTTTGTATTTTGAATAATTTATCTTATATTTGTCTTTAAAATATGACTCTCTCTTTGAAGCTTTTCTCACCATGATTTGCTGGCTATGTCTACTGAAAAATGCAAGGGCTCCTCTAGCTAACAGACTTATCTAAACAGTCATGCTAATGTAAAGAAAACACTGCAAGCCTCAAACCATGTGTTCCTCAAATGAGGCATCTCTATTGACATGTGTGTTTCATAAATTGGGACCATTTACAGTTTAAAGGTTTAAAGGTTTTAAGCTAAAAAGTCAAAGTTTTCTTTCTAACCTAATGATTATTTCTGGATAGAGAAAGTAGAGGTCCAAACTAAAATTGATAGATCTTGCCCATAGTACTTGAAAACATTAACATTGAAGGATATTTAAGAGCTTCAGATATTTCATAAGCAACTTATGCAACAAGTTATCACGTTTAAAATTATAGTTACTTATTTGTTTACTTAGCTAGTGTGTGTGTGTGTGTGTGTGTGTGTCTATGTGTTTGTGTATGTGTCTCTGTGTGTCTGTGTGTGTGCCTGTGTGTGTGTGTGTGTGTCTGTATGCGTGTGTGTCTATGTGTGTGTGTCTGTGTGTATGTCTGTGTGTGTGTCTGTCTGTGTGCCTGTGTGTGTGTGTGTGTGTGTCTGTATGCGTGTGTGTCTATGTGTGTGTGTCTGTGTGTATGTCTGTGTGTGTGTCTGTCTGTGTGTCTGTCTGTGTGGCTGTGTGTGTGTATGTGTCTGTGTGTGTGTCTGTGTGTGCGTCTGTGTGTGTATGTGTGTGGGTGTGGGTGTGTTCTTCTGCATAGGAATCCATCATCTCCTTCCACCATGTGGGGCAGACATCCAGCTCAAGGCCATTAGGGTTGGTAGCAGGAACCTGTACCAAAGTCATCTCTTTAGCCTCAAATCATAACTTTGAAATGGTATTATTCTTATAATTAAAATAACTTTTCGGTAGTATTTGAATACAAGGTCTAATCAGAGAGTAAGAAATACTTCCCCCTAACCTAAATATGTAGTCAATATAGTTTTAGTTAAATTGCTCACATATGGGTGTAATTACTGCCACCGAACCAGGTCATAATCACTACAGTAGATTTGCAGTGGTCATATTCATCAGTAGTATTTGTCTATCTTCTTGGCTGTTTATTTGCCCAGTTGGTACCCACAGTCAATGGCCCTAAATTTTTTTCATTTTTTCTTATACTGCTTTTCTTTTCTTTCTTTCTTTTTTTTTTTTAAATTATCTTTATTCTTTTACAGTCCAGTCCTTATCCCCCTCCAGTTCAGCCCTCTAACAGTTCCTCATCCTGTTCCTCCTGCCCCCAAACCCCCACCATTTCCAAGAAGATGTCACCACACCCCCACACACTGCCAGGCCTCCCCATTCCCTGGGGCCTCAAGTCTCTTGAGGGTTAGGGGCCAGACCAGGCCGTCCTCTGTTGTGTAAGTGTCAGGGTCCTCAGACCAGCGAGTGTATGCTGCCTGGTTGGTGGCTCAGGGTCTGAGAGGTCTTGGGAGTCCAGGTTTGTTGAGACTAATAGTCTTCCTATAGGGTTGCCTCCTCCTCAACTTCTTCCAGCCTTTCTCTAATTTGACCACAGGAGTCTCCGACTTCAGACTACTGGTTGGGTGTAAGTCTCTGTCAGCTGCTTTTTGGGCCTCTCAGAGGCAGCCATGCTAGGCTTTTGTCTATAAGCACACCATAACATCAGTAATAGTGTCAGGCCTTGTAGGTGGTTCATTTCTACTGAGTAGGAAGGATTGAGGTAGCCACTTTTGTTCTATTCACACAACTCTATGGAAAATGAACCTTGTTGTTGCACCCTTTCAGAAAGACTGAAACTATCCGCAAACAATAAGTATGTATTTAAAGTATGCTGACATCCAAAATTTAAATATTCACATACAAAAAATAATGCTAGAGCTACGAAACAGCAAAGATGAAACTTAATGTATGGACAAAGACACCAGATTAAATACAAATGAGAAGAAAACAGATGCCTTTGTAGGCTCTGTTCTCAGAAAAAAAAAAATAGAGAAGCAAAATCTATACTTGGCAGGATTGTCAAGCACTGCACAATGGTACCTTGGTCACAGACAGAAGGCAACACAAAGCTGACCCCATGAATGAAGCTGAGAAGTCCCAGTCTTTATTCATGTAGCTGTCCTAAACTCATGGTACAACATATGACATGTGTGGCATTGGTGGTATCCTCCTACTGCCAGTCCTATAGAGCATGGCAGCCTTTCAATTATGTTTGTATCATAACACTTGATGATGATAACAACAGCTCTGTCATTGGTTTGTGGATTTTCTATACTATACCATTTAATTATTATTTTAGAGTATACTTCTACTTATAAAAATGTTTGCGGTAACAAAAGAGATGGCCCCACTGTGCTGATAGCAGCTTCATACATCTAGTGTATATTGACTCTTTGACGCATTAATGTTGAGTGATATGCCTATACTACGTACGTCTGTTTCAGTATTCTATTATATTTCCACATTAAAATCATCAGGCGATGTGTTTCTCAATACATACCCATGCCTTTAAGTGACACATGGCTGTAAATGGTTCAGTTCACCTCCAGACATCAGATTGTAAGTATTATCTACGCATCAAATAAATAGAATCAACACTAGAATTCATAGGACGAAATCACAGATGATGGTACAAGACTGTAATCCAAACAATTAGGAGAGTACAACATGAGGATTTCAATTTCAATGCCAGTCTGAGCCATGGAGTAAGTTCCATGCCACCCCGGTGCACATGCTGAGATCCGAACTCAACAATCACAAACAATCCAAAAGATAGGATTTATAGAATAAAAAAGGAGGGAGAATAAAAGCAAATAAACACACCAAGACAGAATTCAATGCACCTTTAGCCTCAAAGCCACCAAGTCGGTGAGAAGGGTACCCACATAGGGATGCTCTGGGGAGTGAGATAAAGTAGAGTGATCCCATTGCCCACCTGACACTATCAACGATCCTCTGCTGTTCTTGCAGACAGGAGGATAGCAGGACATTCATCTGCGTGGCTTCACCCAGCAGCTGATGAGAATACATGCAGAGACCCACAGCCAAACATTAGGTGACACTCAGGGAATCTTGTTGAAAAGGGAGAGGAAGAGCCAGAGAGGTCAAGGACACCACAAGAAATCCTACAGAATCAACTAACCTGGTCTCATAGGGGCTCACAAAGATTGAACCACCAAGAGGGCATGCATGGGAGGCCCCGTATATGTAAGAGATGTTCAGCTTTGTCCTCATGTGGACCTCTAATAGCAGGAGCAGGGGCTGTCTTAGACTCTATTGCCTGCCTTTGGATCTCTTTCCCCTAAGTGGACAGTCTTGTCTAGCTTCAATAGAAGATACGCCCAGTCCTATACACTTTAATATGCCAAGGTTGGGAGAGTGGGTTGATACCCATGGGAGGTCTCCCTTTCTCTGATGAGAAAGGGAGAAGGGTACAGGGGGAGGAGAGAGGAGAGGAGAATAGGGAGAAGAAACTGGAGTTTTTCCTTAGAGACCAAGACATTAAAGCTGCCACTAATTGTATCAGAGCTTGCTGACTTTAATGAGCTAACCGACTATCCAATCAAAAGCTCTATCAAGCAGAGCTTGAGCTCTGGGAAGTTTTGGCACAGCTATATGTGTGAAACTTGAACTCTTATTAAATATACCTCTAAAAGGATGCATCTTGGATTGGGCCTTGAGGTCTGATTGCGATACAGAGTTGAATCTTGCCCAGGTCCTCATAATATATGTATCACTACAGGTCTGTAGACTCTGCAATGTATCAGAATTGCTTCAGTGAAGAAAAGCACATTGTTACTTGAACCGAGAACATTCTACTCTCTCCTGTGCACATAGCTTTTGTTCCAGTTTAGTTTATCTCCATCTCAGCCACATCAATGGCATTTGTCCCACCTTGGATTGTCATTGTCAAAGAGACCCTACTAGAGCTAATGTAGCTCTCGGACCATAGATCCATTCGCCCACATCTCAGCGTATACACAGGCATAAGTAGAGTAGTGATGACTATCTTTTTAATGTGACTCTGACTGACTGCAGCAAAGTCGAACTGCTCTGTCCTCACTTGTTAAGCCTCAATGGCTGCATTTTAGATCTTCTCAGAGACAAGCTCTTTTATGTGATACCTTTGAATTGATCTATCATCCTATGCCTCAGTGGGTGTAGTCTTCATCATACAGTACATCTCAGGGTGAACAGTTTTTCAGCGATGTGGTGACAATTATCATAATGTACTTAGAGCAATATTGAATCAGTGTTTAACTTACAGCGTAGTTCCTCTATCAGTAAAGCACAAGACTAAATGCATGAGGATGCTTGCCTAAAGCTCAACGTAGAGAGTGAACTTGTTTAACCTTTTTTTTATTTTTCCCATTTCAATTTTGGAGGAGACAAAAATTTGAGTCTTCTGGTCCACATTTCTAGATAAGCATTTATTGATATTAATAACTTTTAATGTTCCCCATGTTTTTGGTATTTTCCCTCTATAGGAATCTCACATGAAGAGTAAAGAGTAATTAAAATGTGCAGGATGACAAGATGGAGCAAACAGTGCTTGTACCACCAGGACCTGACAGCTTCAACTTCTTCACCAGAGAGTCTCTTGCAGCTATTGAAAGGCGCATTGCAGAAGAGAAGGCTAAGAATCCCAAGCCAGACAAAAAAGATGATGACGAAAATGGCCCAAAGCCAAATAGTGACTTGGAAGCTGGGAAGAACCTTCCATTTATCTATGGAGACATTCCTCCAGAGATGGTGTCGGAGCCTCTGGAGGACCTGGACCCCTACTATGTCAATAAGAAAGTAAGTGTTTTCATCAGGTATAGTTTGTCACTAACTGCATACATAGAAATGTTACAGAAGCCTCACATACTAAATTAACACAGCCTTAACCATCCCTCTGCTTAAGAAATGAGACCAGATTTGTGGGTGTTTTATACATATTCATGAGAAGTAAATAAATTATATTATACCATATGGAGCTGCCCCAAATGCCCCATGACAGAAATCTAAATATAAGTTGTTGTAGGTGACTAATTTAACAAATTAAAATATTCTCCCTGAAGATTACAAGGACTAAGCAATTTTAAGTACTTTTTTTGTACCTTGAAATGCTGAAGTCACCGTGAGTTACAAAAGACCTCAAAATATATTGTGTGACTTTCTCATGGAAGAAAGTTTTATAACATGAGAGTTTTTAATTTCTTTATCATTTTATAAATAATAAATAATTTCCTGAAGAAATTGTTTCCACATGGAATACAGTTACGCAATATACAAGAGTATTTTGTGTGGTTGTTGTTTTCTTGCTTGTTTTTAGGGGGAAATGACTTCTTTCAGCTCATAGTTCACATATATTAGATCATTGGGGGCATAGTGCAATCAAACCATTTCATGCCCATTCTAATATATATATATATATATATATATATATATATATATATGCTTTATCTTAACAGTATTCTGTCTACAAAGACTCTGTTTCCAAGACAGATACAGTTTCATACTGGCTTGAACTTTTAGAAGATACTATCCAGCCTTTTACATTTGCCAGTTCTTAAAGTAGGGGAATGTATAACCAAGCAAATAAAGTATTTAATTGACCAGGAATACTGAAATACTCCAGGCTTTTAGAAACATTTTACTGTTAGCCTAGTTCCTGTCAGAACAAAAGCTGCCATATGTGGTAGTTTGCGGTGAGAGAGACGTGTTAGTTAGAGTTTCTATTATTGGGATAAACCATCAACACCCAAGACAACTTGAGGGTAGGGAGGATTTATTTCAGCTTACAGTTCTACATCACAATCCACTGTGAAGAAAGCTGGGGCAGAAAATCAAGGCAGGAACCTGGAATCAGGAACTGAAGCAGAAGCCATGGAAGAACACTGCTCACTGGCTTGCTTGGCCTTTTTTTAAAATAGCACCTAGGACCACCGTCCCAGGAGTGGCACGACAACAGGCTAGGCCATCCCACATCAATCATCAATCAAGAAAATGTACCTCAGGCTTGCCTCCGAGCCAATCTAGAAGGACCTTTTCCCAATTGAGGTTCCCTTTTCCAAAATGACTATAGCTTAGGTCAAGGTGACATAAAACTAGCCAGTTCAAAAGATGATTCATCCCATAATTGCAATTTGTGAGAAGTGAAGATAAGGGAATTATGAAATAAAGATCTAGATGTGTTCTACATAGAAATTGGTTTATCCCATAGATTGTGTTCATTTATTTATAATTCTTGGGGAACATGCAGTATTTTGGAGGCTCTTATGGTAAAGGTTAGAAAGCCTTTTTCTTATCAGGTATTTTCTGCTCCAAACATGGAGCCTCCAATTCACAGCCAAAATCCACCATCTAATAGTTATTATTTATATAGAAACATAAATAAATAAAAATTATTTATTAATGATGCAAATTATTAAGAGGAGGCCCTATCAAAATACAAGGCTGAAGTCCAGCATCTCAGTCCCTATACTGTGTCCTTATTTATAAATCTATAAAGGAATGGTTTCAGAAAGACTAAATGGAAGCACATTAAAAAGCCGAGTAATTCACTGTGTGGTAACCAGACTGTCATAGTGTTATATTGCTATGAAAAGACACCATGACCACAGCAACTCTTATAAAAAGAAAGCATTTATATGGGGCTTGCTTACATTCAGAGGTTTAGTCCATTATCATTATGGTAGGGCACATGGCAGCACACATTCAAACATGGTGCTGGAGAAGTAGCTGAGAGTTCTTTGTCTGCATCCATAGGCAGCAGGAAGAAAGATTCACTGGCCTGGCCTAGCCTCAGCTTTGGAAACCTCAAAGCCCTCTCCCATGGCACACTTCCTCCAACAAGGCCTACCTACTCCAAGCCACACCTTCCAATCCTTCTCAAGTAGTGCCACTCCCCTTGTGACTAAGCATTCAATTATTTCAGCCTTTGAGGGCCATTCTTACTCAAACCACCACACAAACCAGCAAATCCATTTTTTTCTTTTAAGTTAAAGAGCTTTCAGACTACCAAGCCTGGTGGTACACACCTTTAATCTCAGCAATTAGGAGGCAGAGGGAGGAAAATCACTGTGAGTTTAAGGCTAGCCTGATTTACATAGCAAGTTCCAGCCTATCCAAAGCTACATAGTGAGACTCTGTCTTAAAAAAATCAAACCAAATCAATCAACAAATAAATAAAAATAAAAGCAAAAGAATATGTTTTCAAAAACAAAGAGCTTTCAGACTGATGAAAGATACTGTTTTGAGGGAAGGTGCTGTCCACGAATGGGCCCTGACTGGGTTATTTTGAATTTTAAATTTAAAAAAATGGCATAAAGGAAAATGGAAAACAAAATCACACAACCCAGTGACAAATACTTAAAGTTTTTATAAAGAGCTCAAGGCGCAAGCCCAGCTCTGATGGGAAGACTTGGCAGCCAGATCAGTTTTCCTGCTCTCCCACCCCCCAAAAAACTGCCTTCGACATCAACCATCCTTATCTTCAAATGCACATTGTGTGAAGAAGGAAAGACATTCTGACATCTTGGGGCAAATCACATTGTACGAACAGAACAAGCTGATAAGAGAAATATTACCAGGAAGGAGTTTTCCCAAGGAAAGGCACGTCCTTCACTTTCACGTTATTCTCCCACCAAACAGATCTCCAGATGTGAGCCACTGGACAGCCGTGCTGGTGGGACCATTTGCAGAGCTAAGTTCTTTAAAAACAGACATCCTATGTGCTTAATTTTTGAGTTTTTGAGACATCAATTTCCTGTGTATCCCAGGCTGGCCTGGAACTCACACTCCTCCTTTCTACAGGTGCTGGGATTATAGGAATGTGTTTTCATGTCCAGCATAGAGTACATTAGAACACCTGGCCAAGCCACATCCAGAACATGACCTTGCTTCACAGCCCTGTGTTTTAAAACTTTCTTTAGGTTACCTGTGTATTATATAACTGGTCTTAAACTTTCTCTCATAAATAGATTGTTTCATTATGGTATAATATTCATAAGCATTAAGTTTTCTCTGATTTACACTGAAGTTGCTTAGTAAAATCTCAGTCTTTTAAAATAATATTTCTTCTAATATTTGATCAATAATTTTGTTTTAGTGACTACTATCTGTCAACATTAGATAGCCTTCATTAAAACTCATATATATATATATATGGAGGGGGTGTATGAGAGAGAGGGAGAGAGAGAGAGAGAGAGAGAGAGAATGGGAGACAGGGAGGGAAGGAGGGTGGAAGGGAGGGTAAGAATGAGTGAATTGGAACAGCTAAGGGATCTACTGGTCAAATATCATTAAGGGTGAGATTCTTCGTGATTGACAAAACTGTGAATATGGATTTGTTTTGAAAAGTGAGTTGGAATATACAAACATCAATGGCTCCCCTTATATTGAACTTGATATAGTTAATAAGTTATTTTTATATAAATCATCATGGTCTTTTCTTAGTAAACTCTAGAATGATTTTTAAAAGCTAACTCTCTAAGACCCTTTAGCCTGTTCTAACATTACACCCAACATTTAAAATCACAATGAAGAGAAATGGACTGGTTTAAACTTATGGAGACCAGAGAGTCCAAGATTGAGGACTAAACCATCACATGGTAGAAGGGTTTAAGGCAAGGGAGAGCAGGAAGGGTCTGATCTTACACTGGAAAGACACCAATTCATTCTTGAAGGCAAAGCTTCATTGACCAACAACCTGTTAAGTATCCCATTTTATAATACTGCATAATTAAATGTATGAGTTTTGGGAAGAGCAAGCATTGAACAATACAAGCACTGACCATGAGAATGGTTCTAGGATGTATTCTTTATGGTACACTTCAGGTTAAAGTGCAAGTGCACCATATGTGCAGAAAGCTGTGTGAAGGCACTGCAGCACACCATGGTTCTCTGTGTTCTTTTTATAAAGACAACCAGTGTCACTGGGCTAATGGAAATGTCACTGACAATGGTGTATGTTATCGTGACATATGCCCACATATTTTTATCCTCTTCGCCCCAGTTTCTGATCTGCAAATTATGTAATAATCAAATGTTCTAAATTGTTAAAGTGATTTAAACTGTGATCAGAAATACTATATTAGCAATTGAAGAGATAGTAACAGCCGTGACGTGGAAAGGAGATAGCAATGTTGCTGTCACGCACAGTTTCCATCTCATGGTTGCTGTCCTCAGGGGACCTTTAAAATGTGATTCCAGATGAATACTTTCTATCTGTTCCCTCACTTTGTGTAACAAGGACATTTCAGGTTGTGAGTACAATTTTTTTTTTATGGGATTTTTTGTTGTTTCATAACTTGAGTTACTACTGTACCATTTGCCTAGACATTCAACTTCACCCACTCTTTGTTCAGGAAACGTTTCCCCTCTTATGTTCTTAAAATTACAGATGACTCATTAGTGCCATGGAAGGAAATATCCTTTTGACAATGTGGCATTTCACTAGAAATAGAAAGACATTCTAGATCTGCAGTGAAAATAGAAGCTTGTTATATTTTGGAATATAGAAATGTATTCATTTAAAAACTATACTGTGGCCGGGCAGTGGTGGCGCATGCCTTTAATCCCAGCGTTTGGGGGGCAGAGTCAGGTGGCTTTCTGAGTTCAAGGTCAGCCTGGTCTACAGAGTGAGTTCCAGGACAGCCAGGGCTATACAGAGAAACCCTGTTTTGAAAAACCAAAAAAATAAAAAATAAAAATAATAAAAATAAAAACTGTCCTGTGTCCTTGAATGTCTCCTAACATTAAAACAAACTACTGTCTCCACCAACAGTCCTAAAATGATGGATGCCAGCTCTCTACTGGGGTTCACATAAGAGGCGTCCAGTTTATATCTTATCTGTCATCACGGGAGTGTCTATGATTGAGATACCAAGTTCTTATTTTGTTTTCTGTTAGGGTGAGGAAGGTTTTATTTTTCTAGGAAAATCAGTTTTTAGCCTCTGCCTCAGAAAATGTCCCAGGATAAATAAATTACCTTTGACATTTAGTTGACTCCAGTCATATTAGTTAAGAGACCCTTTGGATAAAAGTACCCAAAACTTAGCAAAAACTACTTTGAAGAGGAGACAAAAAGAAGAAAAAAGCAAATTTATGGGCCAAATCTAGTTTAGATAACAAAAGACACAGAATCTAAAATGACACAGAATCTAAAATGACACCATCAGGACAGCCTGTGGACAGTGTGGGCTCTGCTTTGCCCTATGCTGGCTTCCGGTGTAGGTGGACTCACCCACACAGGCGAAAATAGCCCTCAGCCACAGTAAGTTAATGTCTATAGCAGAGTAACCTCAAGAAAAGGTGCATGTGTTTCCCAAACTCTGACAAACGCTGTAGAATTCCTTCTAATCAGCCACATGGTCTATTTCAGTGAGCAAGGATTCTGGACCAGGTAAGTATCACATGCAGAATTACATCTTAAGGAATGAGACTCACTTATTCAGGCCACATGGACAGACAATGGAGCAGAGACTTTCTCCACAATGAAGAGGCAGAGACTTCTAGAGAAGTTATTCTAGATAGGTAAAAATGAACAACTGCTACCTCCCCTATATATATTACCCTTGCATATTTAAATTCATGTTGGTACCTTTCAAGATAGCCTTGGACTCAATTTAAGAATAATGAAACTGAGGTTAAATAGTTTGTCCAAGATTGCAAAACTAATAAGTAAGCTAGTGGCATGTTCCCAAACCCCTGCTTTTTTAAAACAAATCTTTCATACCCAGTATCAG
This sequence comes from Uromys caudimaculatus, assembly GCA_028551405.1. Taxonomy (NCBI): domain Eukaryota; kingdom Metazoa; phylum Chordata; class Mammalia; order Rodentia; family Muridae; genus Uromys; species Uromys caudimaculatus. Next base: position 101,942,519 of record CM052701.1, read on the forward strand.
CATCTAATATAATCAACTACACTTCCTGCCAGATCCTGAGAGGGTAATATACACCTTTGTGTTGAAACTCAACTTAAACCTTAAATGGTGGGCTTCTTTAAGGAAATTGCACCTAAATTCAGATGTGAAGATAAGCTTCTGTGAAAAGTAAAACATAGAAGACGCTAGCAGTGCATCTGGGCTGTCATATGAGGAGGAGGTTATCTACCCTAGTGGCAGGGTACAACAGGTTTGCTATCATACAATGGGCCTGAAGTTAGCCAAGGGCATCACTTAGGAGAACTTAAAGAATATCCTCTTTATTTTCAAGGCAGATAACCCCATAGGGTCCTCTCTATATTCCCTGTTTTCTCTTCTAACCTGAGAAAACATAAGAGTAATGTGACATACACTGTCTTCTCTTTTGTATGAGAGTAGAGCCAAAGTTAAAACCTAAATAATTGTAAAGTATTGATATCCATAATTTTTGCTATGTGTGCTCGATGCTGTTTAACTTTTAAATTATTTTTCAAGGTTTATAAATGTGGCATGAATAACTCTCAGGTTCCCATTCCCCCTTTCTAGTCTCTGGTCATTTCAGCTTGCAATCCATGGCTTAAAGACCTTACCCGTAATGAGGCGGAGGTTGTGTTAGATGAATTGAAGTCAGTCTGCTGCTGCTGAGCAAATGCTGTGAGAGAAATTGTGAGACTTTTCATCCCCGTGAGCCAAACAAGGAGGAAAATCTTTGCTTGAAGCCATGGGTTATAAAAGGGGAAGGGAGGAGGGAGAGAGAACATCTAAAGATTCTCAGAGAGGGAAACAGACATAGACCCATGGCTTGGACCAGAATGAGAAATGCTTGCACAGATGGAGACTGATAGAAATCTCTTACCATCTGAAACATCAACCTTTGAAGCCTCCTTCTTACTGGCACATGACCCTCATTCTGTCCCCCTGCCCCTCACTGCAGAAGCTCTGGGAATGTGCCCTGCTCCCTGATAGAGTTAGGACAGTTTCCCAGTCTGACCACCAGAGTGGTAGGGAGCAGAGATGTGCACCCAAGCCCAACTTAAAGCCATGTTACTATTTCCGGGTTGGCACTTTCTTCTACATAGTGCTATAGTTCTAACTACAATTAATTCATAATTATATTTCATTAGGAATTACATAAGGCCCCAGAATAGTGCATTGGAGGAGTGCTTACTTAGCACTTGTTGGGCCTGGCTTGGATCCCAGCACCTGGGGAAGAAAGTTACATTGAGTTTGAAACTTGAAAAAAAATATACATATTTGTTTACTCCCTTGTGTGAAAATGTATCCAAATTTCAAAGGAATTGACTACCAGATATACTTTTTAGAAGACAGATGATGTGTAAGTTAAAAATTGCCTGTGATTTAAACTTTCAGGCAAAGAATATGTTTAGTCTGCTTATAACACCTACTACATATTTGTTTGTCTTTTGAGAAAGGGTCTTACTCCAGCACTCAGTCTTGCCTCAAACTCTCAACAATCCTCTCGCCTCAGCTCTGGGCTGCCAGCTTTACAGGAGTGAGGCTCCACATCTGGATATACTACTTTTAAAATATTTCTTGTCATCCAACTCACTTTCATATGTTATCTCTTACTTCTGCCCACAGCTAACTTTTAAAGAAGGTAAATGGAGTACATTCCCATGTAATCTCTGTTATGTCACAGTTTTCGGGCACTGTCTAGATGAAATCAAAATTAGAACTTAAGTTGTAACTGTATGTTTTAAAAAATACAGGCTCTTGATTGAAATAAAGTTTCTGCCAATGGCTATATATTCAGAAAACAAAAGTGCAAATACACCACTTGTCAAATTCAAGTTTCTTCTTTGACAGTAATCATCGCAACAAGTCACTTTCTATAAGGGCAGATGTGAGAGAAATTACTAGATTACAGCAAGGAAAAGGATCCATTCCACACATCCTGTGCAGTCATTGAGAGCTGGGGAAACACTACTGATTAATCATTAACCAGCAAAACAGTTGCTTAACCTTGAGATTGTAAAGTCATCTTGGTGATTTTTTTAAACGTCATTACATATCCAATTCTGATGCTACGAATTGAAATCACAGCTTATGATTTAAGAAGCACATGTATTTCCATTTCTCAAGTGAAGTTACTTAGTCATAGAAAAGAAGAGTTCAGAGTCTCAGAGGTAGAAAGAACAGAGTCAGCTTTTAAATAATATATCCAATTCTGGAGTCTGACCACTTAACTTGAGACAAATCCACTGTATTTTTCCTCAAGTTGTTTTTTGGGGTCATTAATCTGTTGATTACTAGGGGTGCTTATCAGTATTGGATCAAACCACCTTATATTTTCTTTAACACCTGAAATGATATTTTTTCTGGCAAGAGTTGCTGAAGAGTGTGACTTGGGCAGTCAATGAGTGATTGAAGGTCAGGTCAAATCTGCTCAGCACAGTAGATAGATATCGGCTGCTGGGACTATGGGCACCTAAAATACAGTAAGGCCAGACTGAGAAGACTGGAGACATCATGAAAAATTCACATGAAGTACCTCAGTGATTTTTATATTTTATCCCTAAATGTCCATATTCCAGTTACATTGGGTTTCAGAAAACACCACTAAGATGCATTTCACCTCTTCTTTTGCTTTTCATGAAGTACTTAGACAATCTGAAATCCTTAATTAAAGGTCAGGTTTGTATTTTACATTGTTTGTATTTGGTTAGTGCTAAGCTATCTATACCTCCAACTGTTCATTTTCTAGATTCATTTGCGCAGCTGTCACTAGCCGAGCATTCCTTTGCAAGTGCCTGGATTTAGATGTGTGTTTTCTTTTCAGAATGCAGCACAAAGCTTTGCAAATGTAGTGCTAACAAGTCACCTTTTGCACCTAAATTCGATCCATGCTGCTTTTCAGGTGTCTGCTACATGCATAAGACTTAACTTTTATTACAAAGACACTGTTAACTTTAGTGACTAGATATATAATATAACAGGCCAGAAAAGTCCTAAGGCAGGTCGGAATACTTCATTCCCATAAATACATTTATAGACCAGTTTTTATACATAGAGTCAGATCTGAATTTACCCATCATTCCTTGCTTTAAAACTTGTACCAAGGAAGAAAATTATTCTGCTATTAAAATGTTCTCACCAAGTGCTTGTATTTCTACTCCATTGCAGTGACGAGATTAAAGCATTTACTTTTTGCCTTATAGTAAATGAACCAAGGGATGGGTGTAAAGAATAGGCACAGATGTGGCTAGCTTCTACTAAAAGGCACTCTCTTGGTACTTGCCACTGGGGCCATTTGTGAGTGTAACTAGAGAAGGCGACTGTCTAGGTGGTTGGTAGCTTTGGAGTTAATTCTTGAAGTGAACGTTGATCTCTTTGGATCCCTTCCTCCATGCAGGGCCTTCAGTACAAGATTTCTGAGTGTCACTGCAGTTGCAAACTGACTTCTCAGCGATGGTAAAGTTATGAGAACACAGTAGATACTGTCGTGTAAAAAAAATAAATAGCAGACTAGTTGGGAAAAGTAATCTTAAGTTCTCAATCAGATTTAATGACTTCATAATGATTACAATACTACATATAATGAGGTGCTATCTAAGTCTGAATACTGTCTCCATTGCAAAGCTATTGAAATTAAACCCATGAACACTTCAGAGTGATGCATGGGAAGCTGGCATTTGCATGTATGTTTCCATCTAAAATGAACATATCCATGCTAGGGTGAGAAACAATGAAAATGGTTCTGCAAGGCTGGCATTATTGTTACACTCCTTGGCAGTGGTGGGAGGACATCTTATGAAAAATTAAAGCACCAAAAGCATGCTGCGCAGTCAAACCTCACCAGTCTCCTGTTTCAACCCACCTACATGGAGTCACACATTGCACATGAAGTTTTTTATGAAACATGTTTTTGCAAATTCTTTGCATTTCATAAATAAATGTATTAAATATATCGTAAAGGATGGAAAGCTTTGAAAAATTAAGAATTATGTCAAGCTGTTACTTCATGCAGTGGACTTCCAAATTTTCAATTACCCGTCAGGACTGGGGTTGCCAAGGCCACTTTGCTGAGTCCCGGTGCCTAGAGCTCCCTCCTGGCTCTCTCTTGCTTTGTTTCTGAGTCTCACCTATGAGTTCCTTTTGAAAGGGTGGAGTTTCTGTGCTTCCTCATGCATCTGTTGGTCTCTCTAATATTTCCTGTTCTGTCCTTGCTTCCTCTTCCCTCTTTTCTATTTCTGTCAAGGGCTTCTGTAGTGGTGACTTTGCTATTGCTATGACAAAACTCCATGACTAAGGCAACTTGCAAAGGAACGCATTTAATTTAGTGGTTTGCACGAGTCTGTGACCATCATAGGGGAAAGCATGACAGCAGGCAGGCATGGTGCTGGGACAGTAGCTGAGAGCTTGAGGTGGATCCACGGACAAGACAGACAGACAGACAGACAGACAGACACACACACACACACACACACACACGCATCAGAGACAGAGACAGAGACAGACAGACAAAGACAGAGAGAGCCCAAACTGTGAATGGTATGGACTTTTAAAACTCAAAACCTACATCTATTAACACATGACCTTCAACAAGGTCCTTCCCAAACGGTTTTGATATCTAAGGCCCAACAATTGAAATATGCATGCCTATTGGGGCTATTCTCATTCAAACCACCACAGTTTCCTTTGCTCATCATTTAAACAGAAAGTAGCCAAGGAACCTGTGTCATTGCAATTCTGAGTATAGCCAGTCTCCTTGGGATGAGCCTGGGAATTTGCCTGCCTGCTGAACTACCATTGACCCTCCCAAGACTTCTCACCCTCCAGCCTGTGAAAGAGGCCACAGTAAGCCCAAAACTCATTTGTCATCTCACCATATTCATTTCAAAATCAGTCTATAGTATTATTGGAAATGGGGTCCATAGTTGAAGAGTATGCATTCTTTCTAGTCACAGTGGTACAACAGTTTCTACTCTAGTTCCCATATTTCTATTTTCCTGGCTGTGATTCTGGCTAGGGAGGTATAGGCAAAAGCTAAAGATAATCGGTCCTCCTAAGCTTTGCTCTTTCTGTGCCCTTGGATGCTCATATTCCTTAAGGCAAGGACATTTCCCTTACCCAAGTCCATTCATGTTTTATGATGCTTTCACAAGGTCGTTTAGGGACAAAAAATTTGAATGAATCAGAGAGAATAGCAGGGACTATGTGCTGTCCACAAGTGATTGCCACCGGAGTAAGTATGTTCCTCCCACAGAGACTTCTTAAGGTAGTGTCCCTTGTGCTGGACGCACCCCTTCAGAGATGGTTAGGCATGTGGTCAAAGGCCAGGCTTAGAGCACCAGCACTTTCCTCACACTGTTGATGAAGTCTCTGTTTATCTATGACACAGTGACATTAATTGCCAAAGAACTGAAATGAGATGGGACAGCCCAACCTACAGTCCGTTGTTTTATTTTATCATTATTTTCAACAGACACAAAGTTGCCTCTCAGATTGCCTCACAACTTTCTAAACATGGGTTTTACTCTCAGTAGTTGGATTTTTTTGTGTCACAGCTGAAGAGACACTAACAGACTCGCACTGCGCAGGGGATGTTTCCATAGCACATTTAGGGCATTTCTGCCTGACTCCCAGAGAGAAAGGGCTATTTACAAACAGCAACTCTGTGTTCCAGGATTGCTCCATTTGAAGATCTCAGAGTGAAAAATAAAATGAAAATCTGTTAGTGACCTGAAGTTTAAATGTGGAGAAGAAATGCTATCAAAAATGCTTAGAAGAAAACAAACAGCACGTTCTAGAGTGTGCAGAGCATAGCGGGGTCCATGGAGATAACGCATCGAAAGGCTAGAACATTTAAAGGAGTTTAAAGGAATAGAGTCATAAACATTTTAAAAGCTGTGCTGGAGACATTATCTGGTGGCAGATCTCTGGTTATAGATTCAACACACACACACAGACACACAGACACACAGACACACACACACACACTAGCATGCAGGAGGCCTTAATTGCATTCCCCATACTTAGAAATTAAAATAGAGTAATAAAAAAATAAATTCAAACCTCAGCATTCTCTCTGTTTAGTGTGTTATTCACAGAGGTGTCAACTTCTTCCACCTGGGCATAGTCTGAATATCAGTAAATGCCTAGGAGAACTGTGTCCGACTACACCATGTTGCTCCATTGCATGGTGAGATTTTTCCTCTGCACACTGATCTTTGCTGTGTAGTAAGTCTAACTTTGGTGATAGAATCTCTTCATATTTATGGGTTCTGAGTTCTCCAGGGACATTGAGCTTTTCCCCCATGCAGTTGGGAGTCAGTTGGGATTAGAATTCAAGTGTCAGCTAACTCAGAAATCCCAGTACAGAATTTAGCACTCCTGGTCAACAAGATCCTCTCCAGGGAGCTTGGCCTGCAGAAATCAATGGCTGGATGATATCCATCCAATCCAAGCGTGGGCCCGATGGCAGCTGCTTTTGTTTTCTATTACCAGGGAAGTGATAATGTTTATTTTATAAGCACGGGTAGTGAAGGAATATTTATTTTTAAAACATTCAGTTCTGTTGAATGATTTTGCATTCTACAGGATTAATTTTCCAGCTTCTTCATCTAGGCAAACAAATCATGACAAGGAATTCTTGTGAATTTTAGAATGAGAATGAAATGTGTCCCCATTTCAAACTTTGGCTTAAGTAACACACTTAGAATATTAAAGACATAAGGACATTCTCCTGGCTGATGTACACTCTCAGGTAAGTGGTCGGTGGAAGGTAAGAGCCATCATACGTTTCAGCTCTAGGACATAAGTGATCCAGAGAGAGCTGGTGTTCAGGGTACACATCAACGCTGATTGTCCTGATGTCAAAATTGGAATTATGTGGTGTAAACCTATTGGAAAATAGAAAGTCAAGTTTATACTTACGTGTTTATTCCTATCTTACAGACTTTTATAGTATTGAATAAAGGGAAGGCCATCTTCCGGTTCAGTGCCACTTCCGCCCTGTACATTTTAACTCCCTTCAGTCCTATTAGGAAAATAGCTATTAAGATTCTGGTACACTCATATCCTTTTGCCAGTGGTTTGTGTTAAGTGTATAAATTGTGTCTTATAGTTGTATTTATTGCTAAGTAAAAAATGTGCATACCCTCTATATCTTTCATCTAGTATCTTTGGTTGGTCATATAAATCTCTTTTTGTATTTGTAGTGCTGAGAATTGAACCCAGGGCCTCAGGTATGCCAGGGAAACACTCTACCATTAAGGTGCCCCTTCAGCTGTGAACCCTATTCTACACTCCAGGATCCTAGCCAGCCACAATCATTCCGCAGAGACTTGTGGTGAGGCCTGTCTCCTAGGTGATTCTAGATTCTGTCCAGTTGACAACTGATACTAGCTATCATATATTTATTCAATCCCCTAAGTTTTGTGCAATATAACCATGTTTCTTGTCCCATTTTTGTATAGAGTTGCATAGAATTTTCAGAAAAATTAATCACAAATAAAATCTACTTTCAAAAATAAAATACAGGTTAGACATAGATATGCTATACGCCATTTTAAAGGACCTCGGGATGATCTTGTGAGCATATAAGAATCTCAAGAGACTTCAAGCTTAGCTAATTCTTCAACTTTTTTGATCAACTTTATGAAGTTCAGTAATATTGGCTGAATATCAGACTTAAGGCATTGACTATGACTCTGATGTATAACACTGACTGTTTAGTACAGATTCAAGATAGAAGCTAAACTGTTCTAAAGGTTGAAGGGAGTTTGCCATGGTGGTACCCATTGGGTTTAAAGATTTCTGCAACTCTGTTCCAATGTGGATAATGTTCAGTGAAAAACTTCTATTATGACTGAGTCTCTTTTGGTGGCCTTGGTCATAATTAATATAAAAATTCTATTATAAGTACCATAAGGTCATGCTAGCAAGATTTTTTTAAAAAAAAAAATCATAAATTCTGAAATCTAAAGAGTTGAGCAAGCATAAAGCCCTGGGTTTGATTTGTTCCATGACACTATAAAAGCAATAACTCAATAAGAAACTTTCATTTAAAAAAAAAAAAAAAGCCAGCACTACACCAACAAAAGGAGATACAAAACAAAACAAGAAAGTAAAATAATAGCTAGCAAAACCAATAAAAACCAACAAAAGTAAATGTCCTCCTTTTTGAGTCCAGTTGATCACAAGTGAATCTTTAATCATGTTAATAGCCAATCATAGAAAACAAAAGATTTAACATATAAAAAGTGTCTATGCTCACTCAAAAGCTCTTCCATCTTAGTTTGTATTTCTAGCGCCACCATGTGGTCATTTGATAAAAACTTTCTTTACACCTAAAGGAAATGTTTCGTGTGGTCAACCAAGTGTAGTAGAAAGAGTACCTGATCCGAAGACAGAAAACACGTGTTTTAAGATCCTGCCGACCGTCTGTTTTCTCCAGAGCTTAACCGGTTATTTATTAATTAGTATTTAGTTAGTTATTTCTGGGATTTCTAAAACACTTTTTACGGCCACTTTCAATGGCCTTATTACCGTTTTCTTCCTCTGACCTATCACTCAGTGCATACACATTTCTCTGATGGCATTGTTTGCAAGCATTTCGCATGCATTGACTACCAAACAGCAAAGTCTGTCCATGCTTAACATCCGGATGTTTAATGTAGGTGGAGCCAGAGGGCGGTAAATGCGCAGAAAGAATAAGTGACTGCTGACCCAAGAACAGGAGTCTCTGTGGAATTTCAATTCCATCCTAGTGGCGATGAGCCTTGACCTTCACGCTTCTCCCCCTTTCATCTTTTCCAGTGCTGTTGCTAAACGCACTCAAAACACAGCTCCCCAGCACTCTGCACCATACTCTGCTTTGACCGTGAGGTATACGTGTTTATTAATTCTACCCACTAATGAAGAGATTTCGGTATTGTAGACATGCACCTTCCTCGACAATTTACTATTCTAATTGTGTGAATTAATTCAAATCCATGCTTTCTGCTCATGAAAGTTACAAATCCACATTAGATTAAATTAAAAAAAAAAAAAAAAAAGACACAACTTCCGCTTAGAAAAGCTCCTTTGGAGGTAATCGTGCTGGTTTAAAAACAGAGACAGTAGTAACTTGTATTCTTATGCCCTCCCATACTCTCATTTAATCTGAAATTGTTGAGGTCACACTATGATGAATATTTAACAGAAGACAGAGAAATATAAGGACATTAGATAATACACATGCACTCGCTTATCCATGAGTCCCGTTGAGCTGAGATTTGGGTTTTTCAGTGTTACTTATTTTTTTGATATAATCCATGAGCTCTCTTTCTATGCTCCTTAACCCTGACCTACATTATTCAGCATGTTAATTATGTGCACTATTTTGACCAACTGTGTGTTTATGACAATGAGTAACCCTCCTGACTGGACAAAGAATGTAGAGTAAGTTCAGTTATATATTTTTAAATATTTTATAGATATGTTTAAATATTTGAGATTCTTTGGAACTATGTCTCAATGCAGACTTTAAATAAAACTGGAGAATGTGTTTGGTAAAGCCATTTATAAACACAATTGTACAATAAGACAACGGTCACTGGGTCCCAGGCTTGATGGTGTCAGATCTCGGATTTCTCTTTACTCTTGTAATTAATAAGATGTCTACTAGAAAACTCAATGGTTTCTTTTAGGATCCAGTATTTGAAAAAAAATAATTCAATGGAAGTAACTGCAGAAAGGTGGATAATATATGCTGGGCTTTTATTCCAGATAACCTCCACAATCATTTGGCTAATTAAGAATCAACAAGGTTAAGCTGTGAACGCCACACTAAGAACCACATTGAGTCTCTTTATCATTGGTCATTCATACTTCATTCAAGTTTATATTCATTTTAAGTGTAATCATCAAGGACTTGACTAAAATTTCAGGATTATAAGACTTGAAAATTCAGTTGATTGAAAGCTAAACAGTCTACAGTGGAAGTTCAGGTAGCGTTTTCAAAGGTTGGAAGCATTACTTATGATACTGACCAGCTCTTGACCCCGTAGAAGGAGAGGCTCAGTGTTGTAACTGGAACTGTGGATGTTGCAGTCCCAGCTTTTGTACCTGCTCATGTTCTGACACCTATAACTCTCTGGTGGCTGACCTTATCACTGCCATGGTGTTTTCCAAAGCTTCTTCTTCTAGTGCTTCTAAATGGAAGCCAGTGAGAAAACGAACAGATTCTGGAAAAAAAAAAAAAAAAAAAAAAAAAAACATAAGAAACTGTGTACATGATGGATTCTGAAACTATTCAAGTTAACATGTCTCATACACACACATACACACACACACACACACACACAGAGCAAACTAGATAACACAAATATTGTCAAATGTATTGAGGTGGAGTTTTTTCCCTTCTAAAGAAAAATCATCTTCTGCTCCTTCATGTTATTGATTGTTCCAACATTTGAGTGCACTGGCTAACTCCCAAGAGGCTCTGCTTCTATTGTTGCCAAGCCATTTCAGACAGTAGCTAGCCTGACCTGTGTGGTGTGCATTTCTTACACTGGTCTGATGGTCCCTTAAAAAAGGCCCATATAGTAAGTATTTATTCTAGTTTTATTTTTGTTGCTCCGATTCAACAACCTGACAAAGCAACTGAAGAGAGAAAGAGTTTATTTTCATCCACAATTCCAGGATTCACTCTGTTATTTCAAGAAAGTCAAGACAGCTGGTCATGTCACATTTACAGGCAAAACAGAAACAGATAACTGGGTGCATGCTTAGTACTCACCTAGCATCTTCTAATTTTATGTAGCCCTGGGCCCTAAATCAAGGAATGGTACTGTCCAATTTCTACTAAGGGAGTCAAGACAATCCTCTACAGTCATGCCCACCAGCCAGCCAGAGCTAGCCAAGTACACAATGAGACTCTCTTCCCCAGTGATTCCAGGTGGTGTCAAGTTGACTTTACAAACTACCCATCCCAGAAGTCAAGTTTAAATTAATGTTGTGTTTTATGTCAATGGAACTAAAATCAATTGGCTTCATTTTCTTTGTTGGTATCCATGTTTTCCAAGGACAGAATGCTAAGAAGCTGATGTACTCTGAATGAAAATTACAAAGTCCTTAATTTATTTGGCTACTTGTTTCTAGGTATACCTTCACAGGAATATATACTTTTGAGTCACTAATAAAAATTATTGCAAGGGGCTTCTGTTTAGAAGATTTTACTTTCCTTCGAGACCCATGGAACTGGCTGGACTTCACTGTCATTACATTTGCGTAAGTGCCTTCTGCTTTGGAAACTTGAGAGAAGAATACAGCTTGGTTTGCTGTCCATGCTCAGGTTTTTGAACAACTTGCTCTAATGGTAAAACATGGTGGTGGGATTTAGGCAATTGACCTCCGTCTTAACGTTTCCCTCAACAGGGTAAACCCGTTCCACTGCTCCATGAGAAGTAGCTACAGAAACAATTTTAATATCAATTCAAATCTATCAGAAAATTTCGTACATGCTGGTCTCCTCACACAAGCACTCATAATACCGAAGTACAAATTATTTATCTCCTGAGCTGGAGGATAGTTTTGAAAGTTCACACACCAAAATTTGTACTGGTCCCACAAATTTGCACTGACCTTTCAAACTCCTGTTGGGCCTCACCCCCATGGCTTCTTTTGTTACCATCGTAGAATAGTAGAAAGCAAGCAGGCATGCTGGAAATAAGATCATAAAATGAAAAAGGCACTTGATACATTATAAATTAAATAAATTGTTTTTTCTTGAGTGGACACACCCTGCCTCTATTTCCCTTCTGACTCAATTTTTATTCTCCTCTCTTGCTCTCTGGCTCACTCTCTTTTTAGCATCTTCTTAATTTTACTCAACACAAACTTTTCAACATACACTGCATTGTACATTCAGTCCCCACTTTCCTGTCTTCTCCTTTTTTTTTTTTTTTTTTTTTTTGCTAGTGATAAATTACGCACCTCCATGCCAGGAAGAGAAGCTGAAAATAATGGGTACCTATTCAAGAATAGCCAAAAGTAGGTATGGAGGACAGTGAACTAACCCCACCTAGCCCAACTGGGTAGCTGACTTTCTGGGCATCAGCAGGAGTGAAAGGATACACAGGAGAGGAGATGGCACGGATATGCTCAGAAGTGCAAATACTAGGTGTCTGGTCTTGATTATATAACTTTATATCGGATTGGAATATGAAATCTGTTCCCATGCTTTTCAGCCACAACCTTTAGGACAGTGTTTGAGACTCCTCATGCTTGAGAATAAAATAGAAATAATGACAGAGCAGCCTGGCCCCACATAAGATGCTCTTGTTAATTTTTCCAACTTCTATTCAAAAGTTACATAGGAAATGCTAATCTTGAATGGTGGGGCAACAGACAATCTTTTATAATGGATAATTTCTGTTGGGTGATTTCTTGTATTATTTCTTTTCTAGCTGAAACCATAGCCTGTGGCTTCGGTTCCAGTTAATTTATTAATTTAATTAATTTTCCCAATTCACATATAGTGTTTCTATCTTGCCTTCCAAATGTCATCGGGAATATATGTTTTATGAAGTTTACATTTAGTTGTGGTATTTATCATGAAAATAAGACTACATTGATGAAGTCTAAATTTTAATTTGCAACTTACACTGTTATCATTTAAAAGCAGCAAAAAAATCTTCACAAAATATCAGATAAATACTAGTGGCTTTTAAATCTTAAATAATTTACAGGTAAGTAACAGAGTTTGTAAGCCTGCCTAATTTTAGCTCTTCACACATTTAGAGCATTGAGTCTAAAGACTGTTTCCACAATTCTAGATAGGAGTAATTAGTATAAAGCATAAGGTAACTGTATCTACAAATCTTTCTTTGCATCTTATTATTGTGTCTGTGTGTGAATTCCTCATTACAGATATGTGACAGAGTTTGTGGACCTGGGCAATGTCTCAGCATTGAGAACATTCAGAGTTCTCCGAGCATTGAAAACTATTTCAGTAATTCCAGGTAAGAGCTATATGAAAGCATATAGGCTAATCAGTGAGATAACTCTCAGACTTTTTCAACTGGGTCTTCTTGCTTGCCATTCATCATTAGAGAAAGCCAAGAATCACAAGACTGAGTGCTTCCTATAAATATTACTCAAATTGTCTCTTGACATTTTACCAACCTTTGTGTTTAATTTGTGAACACTCTGATATGCAATCCAACCAATTTCTACTATAAAATATATTTTTGTAATGTCAATGTTATTAAGAATTTGTAACCTATTATATGTATAAACTTTTAATTTTTATTTATTATACCCATTGATGCCTGTGCAAAACAATCACATTCTTGGCTAACAAAAACCAATTATAAGATGTAAGGAATAACCTACAACCGCCTGGAAGGTATGTTTTTAAATGTAGCTATACTCTAGAACTTTCTATAGGAAAGTGTCCCTGCCATGGGCAGCATTTTGAGACTTATACATTGACTCAGTGTTTCCAAGAGAATTGTGCGAAGGATTTATTTAATATTTCAGATGCTTAATAAGCTTCTTTCTTTCAGGCCTGAAGACCATCGTGGGGGCCCTGATCCAGTCGGTGAAGAAGCTGTCTGACGTCATGATCCTCACTGTGTTCTGTCTCAGTGTGTTTGCTCTAATCGGGCTGCAGCTCTTCATGGGCAACCTGAGGAATAAGTGTGTACAGTGGCCTCCCACCAACGCGTCCCTTGAGGAACATAGCATAGAGAAGAATATAACTACGGATTACAACGGCACACTTGTAAATGAAACCGTGTTTGAATTTGACTGGAAATCATACATTCAAGACTCAAGTAAGAATATATGTTCTTATCCTTTCATAGTTTGCCTGCTTCCTGTCTCTTCACAGACTAAGATGATCACTAGGATGTCGTAACCACTTAGAAAGTTATCTGATGAAGCTTGAAAATAGCCAAACTTAAGTTTTTGACTTATTTTTTCCTTTAATTTTTTTTTCAGCTCAGTCGTTTTCCCCCTCCCTGCCCACCCTCTGACTGTTCCTCATCCCATACCTCCTTCCCCTGCCCTCATCTCCAAAAGGATGTCCCCACCTCCTACCCCCACCCTACCAGATCTCCTCACTCTCTCGAGCTTCAAGTCTCTCAAGGGTTAGGTGCATCTTCTCTCACTGAGGCCAGACCAGGCAGTCCTCTGCTGTAGATGTGTTAGGGCCTCATATCAGCTGGTGTGTACTTTCTGGCTGGTGGCTCAGTGTCTGAGAGATCTCAGGGGTCCAGGTCAGTTGAGACTGCTGGTCTTCCTATGGGGTCACCCTCCTCCTCAGTTTCTTCCAGCGTTTCCTTAATTCAACTCCAGGGTTCCCCAGCTTCTGTCTATTGGTTGGGTGTAAATATCTGCATCTGACTCTTTCAGCTGCTTGTTGAGTCTCTTGGAGGGCAGCCATGCTAGGTTCCTGTCTGTAAGCACACCATAGCATCAGTAACAGTGTCAGTCAGGCCTTGGAGCCTCCCCTTGAGCTGGATCCCAATTTGGGCCGGTCACTGGACCTCCTTTCCCTCAGTCTCTTCTCCATTTTTGTTCCTGCAGTTCTTTTAGACAAGGACAATTCTGGGTCAGAGTTTTTGACTGTGGGCTGGTAAACGCATCTCTCCACTTGATGCCCTGTTTTTCTACTGAAAGTGGATTCTACAAATTTCCTCTTCCCACTGTTGGGCATTTAATCTAAGTTCCCTCCCTCTGAGTCCTGAGGATCTCTCACCTCCCAGGTCTCTGGTACATTGTAGAGGGACCCCCTACCTCCTACCTCCCGAGGTTGCCTGTTTCCATTCTTTCCTTCTGTCATTTCTATCTACTCATTCAGTAAACTTTCTTGGAAAGATACAAAATCCCACTGTAAGTAATAGGGGATAATGAATGTGGCTTTATTTCTAATACTGCTAATTCTTTTTGAATAAGTGGTTACAATGGAATAATGAGTGTGCTGAGGATACTGTGTGTGTCCTGGACATGAAGTGAGGCTGTTTCTTTCTTGTCAGTGTTTGATGGAAAGGAAACGGACTGTCAGGAAAAGCCTTGCAGACATGGCTCCTCTAGTAGCCAGTGAAGGAGGGGTGGATTCCTGAGAACTAGGGAGCACTGATAAGATGTGAGGTTCACCTACTCTAATCGTTTTAGCTTTAATATTTAAGATTTTCTGCGCTTTTTATTTATTTGGAAAGAAAAATCATTTGTTATATTCAATTCTGAAATATTTTATTTCATTAAAATATTCATATAGTTGATACAGTTTATGAATCAATTGAAATATAGTCTAGAAACTGAAAAATGTAAATTATAATCAATTTGAAAAGTTTACCAAGGATATGAAAATGGAGCAGGAAAATATATGATCTTTTTCTTTTGAAATATGTAGCTATTTTGAGATATCTGTTATTCTCATCCCCTTCGGATAATGACCTTTTTTTTTTTTTTTAATTTCACAAACGTAGTAGAAAATACTGACACCTTTTCATAAATGTTTCATAAGTAACCATGGTTGTCACTAACTTTAAGTTAATAGCGAAGAAACCCTTGTACCATTGAGTATCGATACCCTTAATACAATAACAAAATTTGAAGGGAGAAGAGGAAAAACTCATGTGTTTAAGTGGATGATACTGTATTCGTAAACTCACTTAATGAACCTAAAAGCGAGACCTGACTTTCCTACTCTCCTTTTAGCGTGTTTCACTCTACAAGTGTGTATCACGTGACTTTCTTTTTTTTTTTTTTTTTCAAACAGGATATCATTATTTCCTGGAGGGTGTTTTAGATGCACTACTGTGTGGAAATAGCTCTGATGCGGGGTAAGCTGACCATTTGTGTGTGATGTGACTATGGGTAGTATATTCCTATACATATGTGTGCGTGTGTGTCTCCATACATATGTGTGCATGTGTATCTCCATACATATGTGTGTGTATCTCCTTCTCTAGAAATTGACTGATAACAGCAACTAACTTTATACATACTAATTGTCAGTAATTATGATATAAATAAAACAGGAAATTATCTAAATATTAAAGTTTCATCTGTAAAGCAAGAAGCAGCCCTTTGATCTGCAATGCTATTTTCTTGATGTACATATCAAGCTACGAATCACCGTTGGAGACTCCACAGTGAGAGAAAAAGGTTACTTAGCAACATCAGCACCTTGCAGCTAATAAGATACTGTGGGGTCAAAGATGGGCAATGTATCAGCAATTTGGATTCCACACTCTTGTGTCCTTTAAGTAGTGACTAGATTATTTTGTAAGTGTAGGCTTCTACCAGAATAAGAAGACAGCAGAATGTCTTGTCATACTTTCTTTTTCCCCATTTGCAGCCAATGTCCAGAAGGATATATGTGTGTAAAAGCTGGTAGAAACCCTAATTATGGTTACACAAGCTTTGATACCTTCAGTTGGGCATTTTTGTCCCTGTTTCGACTGATGACTCAGGACTTCTGGGAAAATCTTTACCAACTGGTGAGAATCTGAAGAGATACTTACTGCATTTAAGTAAAAGCGTGTAAGAACAAAAACTGAGTCATGAAATGCAACCCACAGCATGATACAGTAGAGAGAAAGAATGACTCAAGATCAGAGACGCATAAAATAGAGTAAAGCCAAGGAGAGTAATTTTGTTCTGTTTCTCCATGATTTGAATTCTATTTCTCATTCTTCTTAGACACAATTTCTCCTAAACAAAAGCCAAGTCTTCCCTCTGCCCTGTCCCCCACTCAACTATTACCTTTTCTGTTGGTCTCTTACTTTCCATGAAAGGCTCAGCTTTTTCATGGTGGTCCCCATTGCCTTCCATCAACTGTTATTCCTGGTGAAACCAAGGATCCCTTACTTTGACTATGAATGCATATCTCAAAGAAGAAAGAAGAGATAGAGGTTAAAGAAATACTGAAGGGACACAAACGTTAATTTTGTCAGAGTTTTGCCACACACACACAAGTAAGTTGAAATGTGAAGTCACCCATTACGGATATAATTGTGAAAATAATTCTGATATTCTTGTTTCTAGACATTGCGTGCTGCTGGGAAAACATACATGATATTTTTTGTGCTGGTCATTTTCTTGGGCTCATTTTACCTGATAAACTTGATCCTGGCTGTGGTGGCCATGGCCTATGAGGAACAGAATCAGGCCACGTTGGAGGAGGCTGAACAGAAAGAGGCGGAGTTTCAGCAGATGCTGGAGCAACTTAAGAAGCAGCAGGAGGCTGCACAGGTACTTAGCAGTTCAAGTAGGTCTTATCTCAGACCTTTGCTTCTCTAGTCTTGTTATCACCTCTTTTACTGCCTAAGAGCTGTAATGAAAGCAAAAGGCAAAGTCATCTAACAGGACTTGCGGGACTGAGAACAGCAAGGACTTCTGTGTGGATCATCTCTTTAGTTTGAGTGGTCCAGTCACATCTTTAAGTTGTACAAAGCTGTTTTTACAGTAACCACAGAAGATGTTTCTTATGTTATTTTTATCACTTTAAGTAGAATCAAGAATAAAAAGAAAATAGTAACTTAGAGGTTTTTGGAGTTATTTTCCCAAGTAAAAAAATCATTTACTTTTATATACTCGCACTAAAAAATTATCACAAGGGAACAATCTTTTTGGACAAGCAAATTCATTAGTTGTGACGTAAAACCTGTTTGCCCATTTCATTAAAGTAATTTCTTATTTTCTTTGCTCAAAAATACAATGTCTTTAGATGGGGTTGTTTAATTTCCTTTATAATAAAATGTTCTCTGGTGCAAAACCATCCACTAGGCAAAGAAGCATCATTAGCTATGTGGAATAATAAAAGAGGGCTTACTTGATTTTTCCATGGCATGTCAGTGTACCTGGTAAGCTGAATGAATAAATGGATCCCATCTCCCATGTTTCCTTGTGGCTTCTAAATGGAGTGTACAAATTCATTATGTGTATTTTCAAAAAGACTAATAAAACTTTATTTAAATCAAATTTTATTTGGAACCATCTTGACTATAAAAACGAGTTACTTCAGACATGCTAATTTATTTGCTACAGTTCTATATTAAGCATATTGTGGGAAGAACATTAACTAAGAAGTTCTACCTTCATGATAAAATAAGCTGTGACCACGCGGCATGTTACTCCCATAACTAGTAAGAGCCAATGTTGAGAAGACGATTATTGGGATGGCTTTTGGAGAACTGAAGATCTTAGCTTGCTTAGCAGAAAGCTCGTGACTCTCTAACCTTATGGATGATACTATCATGGAGTAGTGAGGAAGAGACTGTAATACTTTTTATAACGTTGATTGATAATATGTGGAAGGTACTGAACACTTTGATAAACAAGGAAACCCTAGAGGACCCCAGCTCACTACCTCATTTCCAGCTTTGAGTAGGATCTTGAGTGACTCCTCAGTTTTTCTTCCATGTTCCAACTTGTTTTTCAGAGAAATGAAGATAATGGCCATTCTGCATTAGCTTTTAGAATAGGTTGGGTCCTATTCTTATTGATTGCCAATGAATCATGTGAATCTTTGTGGCATCATGCAGAGTTAATAAATGTTACCATGGAGAAAAGTAGATTATTTTTAAAAAGTCATTATTAGTCATTAGAAAGAAAAAAATCCCTTCATACCTGGAAACCATCTTCTAGATGATATTTGCTTCCCTTAGTTGCTATTTTGTATATAATTTGCCAGACTTGAGCATCTTAAAGATTTTAAGCAGCAGTCATCTCTCGCACCACATTGAAATGGTTTCTCCTCTATATAGCAGGCAGCAGCTGCAACAGCATCAGAACATTCCAGAGAGCCCAGTGCAGCAGGAAGGCTCTCAGATAGCTCTTCAGAAGCCTCCAAGTTGAGTTCGAAGAGTGCTAAAGAAAGACGGAATCGGAGGAAGAAAAGGAAACAGAAAGAGCAGTCTGGAGGGGAAGAGAAAGATGACGATGAATTCCACAAATCGGAGTCTGAAGACAGCATCAGGAGGAAGGGGTTTCGCTTCTCCATAGAAGGGAACAGACTGACTTATGAAAAGAGGTACTCTTCCCCGCATCAGGTACGCACTGCGGAGTTCTGGGATGTATGGATGAAAGTGAGCCAGCTGAAGAGAGAATTGAAATAGATGGGGTTTTCATCAACCGAATTGACTATTGCTGCGTTATGCTTAAAATCTTTTTTCTTCCGTATAGTTAAGTGAAAGTTTTACTTCCCATCCAGACACAGGCAAATCTGCTCTTAGATTCTTTTGAAATAACACAGGGTTGGAAGCCAGGAGAAATGGTTTTCATGTTAAATGTGCCTTCTGGCCATTGTAATTAATGAAATTTAATCTTGCGGCTCTAACATCAATGATGTTAGAGCAGAGATTAGCTACTCAGAAATGTTCCTTTGGTTAATTTAAGATACTATGTTGGTTCCCTTCCCATCACTTGTTTATCAACTGTCCCATGAACTTCGAAAATATTAGTCATGATAAACTTTACAAAAAAGTGTGCCATTGAGAATTTCAGAATTTTTAATTTGTGGTTCTACAGATAATGCGTTTTACAGGTGAGTCGATAAAATACTGTAATTTCAGGAAATTGAACTAAAATAGTCTGTGAAAACTATTGTTGGAATTATCCAAAAGGAAAGAGAAATTAAATACAGTTGCCGTCTTCTGCCCATGTTCATTGCACGTGGATGCACCCATAGAGAGATTCTTAAGGATGTTTCTGTTTAAACTTGAGACATGGTGGCTGGGCATTTTTCTCCCATTGTCTTTAGGCTGCATTCCAACTATCTGTTACTTAATATCAATGGCTGCAAGCCATACTGTACAGAACTAATTTAATCTCATCTGAATGTCAATAAATTATATTAATCAGACGGAATGTGCTACCCTCTCTAACAAACGATGAAATATTCTTCAACTTAAACTTGCAAAAGTATTTCAACAGGCTGTTCTAATACAATTTCACTTTTTGTCATGTGTTTCGAACTTTCAGTCTCTGTTGAGTATCCGTGGTTCCCTGTTCTCCCCAAGACGCAATAGCCGAACAAGCCTTTTCAGTTTTAGAGGGCGAGCCAAGGACGTGGGGTCTGAGAATGATTTTGCTGATGATGAACACAGCACCTTTGAGGATAATGAGAGCCGGAGAGACTCACTCTTTGTTCCCCGAAGACATGGAGAACGCCGCAACAGTAACCTGAGCCAAACCAGCAGGTCCTCCCGAATGCTGGCAGTGTTTCCAGCAAATGGGAAGATGCACAGCACAGTGGATTGCAATGGTGTGGTTTCCTTGGTTGGTGGACCCTCAGTTCCTACATCGCCAGTTGGACAGCTTCTGCCAGAGGTGATAATAGATAAGCCAGCTACTGATGACAATGTAAGAAAGTTTTACATAGTTCAGGCATGGCTGGCCTATGATTGCTGCACCAGCCAGTGTTTCTACAGAATGGAACTCTTGAGAATGATTCCTGGTTGGTCGAGCTGAGAATGCATCTGCATCTTGTAGCACCTTTAGTAGACTAACCAACTAAATGTTAGAACCTCAGCACTCCCTGCACAAACCTGAATGCATCACCTACTGTATATGCTAAGGATTAATAGAACATTAATTACTGCCTTGGATGATTTGCTATGTACCCATACTGAATTTACATATGGAGACATCACCTCTAGTGCCCTATTATAAGAGTAAATGAATGACTTTTAAGTGTAAAGGGTGTATAGTAAATCTTCCCGCTAGAATCTTCAGTTTATCTGGGCTTTAGTTCAGATTTTCAAAAACACTGTGCATAGATAGCTTCATCATTACCTAAAATTTCTAGGGTTCATATTTATCTCACCAAAAAATGCTGATATAGGTATTCACAAAACCCACCTACACAGAGACACCAATAAATTATTAATCCAGATAAAATAATTGTCTGTGTAATGAAGGAGTATTGTGTGTTTGTTACTGTACATTCAGACAAGAACTTTCTAAACAAAGGCTGCTTCCTCTTAACTGTTCACTCACTTGGAAATATATCAGCATGACGAGGCATGACTTGAGGAAATTAGATGACTTATTGCTTTGGTACCTTGGATGAAACTGCTGACCCTGTATCACATGTATGGATTAGCATAGACTATGTAATAAATGACTGTGTGTCTTAATCCTAGAAAATGTGATAACAGCTACGTGTGCTATAGTCTTTGGTATTTTCTTAAAATGAAATGACTGCTTTCTCAAAAGTGAAAAATGGCTTGTTCATATGTAAGTTTTTAAGGTATTAGGATTTGACAGTGTGTTCATTAATTGGAAACAAGCTATATATATCTATGCAAATCTTTACTAACTATATAGTAACCACATCACATTTCATACGACTATAAAATCAAGGGGTCAAAATTTTAAATTTTCCTTTGTGACTACATGGTTAACAGTTTGAATATTCCAGGTTAATGATCCAATAAGTCACCAATATCTGCCATTGGCCATTAAAGATGAAGATGCACGGTGCATGTGTTTCATGAAAATCATTGACTCCATTTGTTTCTGTTCCGTATTGCTCAAGTTAATCATTTAATGCCTCAGCATTTGCTTTACAGGGAACGACCACTGAAACTGAGATGAGAAAGAGGAGGTCAAGTTCTTTCCATGTTTCCATGGACTTTCTAGAAGATCCTTCCCAGAGGCAAAGGGCAATGAGCATAGCCAGCATCTTAACAAATACAGTAGAAGGTTTGTAACAAACCCTACCTCCATCAGTTCAGCAATCTTGCAATATCTTATTGGAGTCAAATATCTCTACTTATGTGATGGCAAGTACATTCTAAGAAAAAAAATAAAAGAACCAGTCCTACTAGTAAATGGGTGGTCATGTATTCTGAAAGTATTGAATATTAAATTCAGTGTTCTAAATTTCTGAACTTTTAATGTCTTAATAGTATGTGGGAACTGTTAGAGACTTCTAATCCATTAGTCACAAATCCCTTGTTGTAATTTGCTTCAAAATTCAGCAGCATGGTTCCTTCCATTGTGGTCTGAAATAATCTTAAGATTGGAGAGGAGAATAAGTCACTTTCACGAAAGCAAAGCATAAAGGATGAATTTTTTATATCACATTAATCCTTGCCCAAAACAATACAAAAAGTTTTCTTTCCTCTCCCTACTTTATGAGCATGTCTGGTCATAGCTATATCATTTTGTCAAGTAATTATCTTTGTAGGAAAGAGAAATATGTTTGCTAATGAAAGCATGTTTAGTGGACCTAAAATAAATTTGTACTCAGAAAATAATTGATTATTGTTCCTTCTATTTTTTAAAATCTAGAGCTAGAAGAATCCAGGCAGAAATGTCCACCCTGTTGGTATAAATTTTCCAATATATTCTTAATTTGGGACTGTTCTCCATATTGGCTAAAAGTTAAACATATTGTCAACCTGGTTGTGATGGACCCATTTGTTGATCTGGCCATTACTATCTGTATTGTGTTAAACACCCTTTTCATGGCTATGGAGCACTACCCCATGACTGACCATTTCAATCATGTACTTACAGTAGGAAACTTGGTAAGTGTGCAAGAAGGTAAATGTGTTTGCTCTTCAAATTTTCTGCTTAAGAAATTGTTTATTATGTTCAATAGTTTATAAGCCCTCTTTCAACCACGATTTCTACTCTACATCCCTAAAGCAATTATATCCAGCTGGCTACACACTGCCTTTTGCAAAATAATGGCCTTAAATGTCTGTGCAAAAACTGAGACCTGTAATAGAACATAGACCTGTAATAATAATTAAAAAGTTAATAGTGATGTTATTTCAGAATCTAAGGCCATATTCTTCTTTAAATGATAGCGTCACTGTGTCCTAGCTCTAGATGGCTCACATAAGGTCACGATTCTTCTTCCTTATATGTTCTTTCAAAGAATGATCAGCAGCACAAAAATATCTGCATCTTTTTTTCCTTCCAGGGTCTAGGGAGTCTAAGTTCTGTTTTAAAGATCTGTGCTAGATACAGATCATGAAATATTGACAGTACCTAGTGCATTTTGTACATAATATGATTAGTAAGCCCATTTTTAGTGAAAGTTTCCACTTAATACTCTCCTTTTTTACTTTAAAGCATAAATTATTAAAATGTTTTCCAGAGGACTCAACTTAGAAGTCTCAGTTTTTATTTGAAGGAAGAACTATCTAAAGTGTAACATACAGTCTCTATAATATTTAGAAGAAAGTTTAGGATTTTGCAAATATAGAAAATGTAAATATGCATATGCTATAATACATTTGTATTTTTAAACCTCTACTATTTATATTCTGGAAACACACTTTTAGGGTATGTGTCTAATATTAATGATAGTGATGAGAATACTATGAGACAAGATATACATGATTTGATGGAAATAAAGATAAACTTACAAATATAATGTTTATGTACAAAATCTTGTCTAGGTGACATTAGGTCTGGAAAGAAAAGGAATGGAATGAACATTGTCAAAATTGTACATTGCTCTTCAAATTCTAATTCAGCTATTTTCTTGTTGGTTAATATTAGATGGGCATTTTACATACCTTGACATATTGCTCTCTTCATCTGTAACAGAATAATTCTAGTATTTACACTACCTGGTTTTTAGGGCTTCTATGAACATAATACAGTAAACTAATGTAAGCAAGCCTTGTCAAATAAACTTGTAGGATAATCCTAGAATCAGCAATGGAAAAGTAGCATTAGCCTTTTACCCTAAAAAAATACGTTATCTTTGATGTTATCCAAGATATAATTTGAATAATGTGGTTTTGATCTTAGGTCTTCACTGGGATCTTCACAGCAGAAATGTTCCTGAAGATCATTGCCATGGACCCATACTACTACTTCCAAGAGGGCTGGAATATCTTTGATGGTTTCATTGTGACACTCAGCCTGGTAGAACTCGGCCTTGCCAATGTGGAAGGATTATCAGTTCTCCGTTCATTTAGACTGGTAAACAAGACAACAGCCATAATAAGTTTTCCCTAGTGGTGTTCTTTCACATGGCTCCTAGACACGTTTCCACTCAACCATTACCATTTTAAGCTTTTGTGTAAGTTGGTGCCCCTAAGTGGGGAATAATATCTCTCAGGTAATATTTATATTTTTTAAAAAGCAACTTTCTTCTGAAAAGTATATTTATGTAAATTTTCTAATATTATCATTTATAAGTTTGCAGTGTTGGGTTACATAACCCAGAGCCTTGAGCATGTTCTGCCGCTGAGCGGTCACTAGCTCCATCATGCGAACACGAATATGTTTTCTGTTGCCATGTTGACAAAGTGTTTCTCTAATGCCTTTTACAATTAATACTTTCAAACTGAAGAAGTGTGTTTAATAGAAAAGGTTAATAGCTTAACAGAAGTTGAAAATGTAAATAGCCCTTCCATATTCACATAAAAGGTGTGCATGTCATTCTACTTCTAAAAAATATATATTCCATCAAAACAAAAGTTTGTAGGACTATTACTAATAGATAGATAGGTAGGTAGGTAGATAGTTAGATGATAGATAGATAGATAGATGATAGATGATAAATGGATGGATAGATAGATAGATAGATAGATAGATAGATAGATAGATAGATAGATAGATAGATAGATTCATATAAATACCCCTGAAGATTGAAGAAGAGTCATAGTAAATATTCCAGGTTTAACAATGCATTACATTATGCCGGGCAGTGGTGGCACACGCCTTTAATCCCAGCACTCGGGAAGCAGAGGCAGGCAGATTTCTGAGTTCAAGGCCAGCTTGGTCTACAGAATGAGTTCCAGAACAGCTAGGACTATACAGAGAAACCCTGTCTCCAAAAAACAAAAAAACAAAAAACAAAAACAAAAAAACAAAAACAAAAAAAAACCCAATGCATTGCATTTACTTATATCTTTACTTCGGTGTAATATTGATAGATAATAAATTTTTTTTCATTTTTCCTATTTATATTAAAGCTCAATGCAATGATACTTAGAACCTTTTTGAAAAATGAATCCTTCGGCAGAAATTATTCACATCCACATGTCAATATGACACCATAAAATTTGGTAGGTGGTCTCAGAGAATCAAATTAAAAAATACAGTTTCCAATACACAACTAAGAGTTCGCTTTCAGAGAAGATGAACCACATTATTAGAATCTGGGAAGGCTAGATTCTTCCTACGAGAATCCAGATATTAACTATAACTCTGAGAAAGAGCAAGAGAATGTAAGTGGATTGTTTTAGGGGCGTGTAGCGATAGCAGTGGACCGCATGGCTACATGCCTGCTAAGGAGGGGTTCTGTCCCTGAACTGCAGCCCTTATTCTTTAGTAAGCCTCAAGATAATTAGTGCTTGTGAAGATCATAATAATGTATATTAATCTGTTCTCATTTTTTAGCTCCGAGTCTTCAAGCTGGCAAAATCCTGGCCCACACTAAATATGCTCATTAAGATCATCGGCAACTCGGTGGGCGCACTGGGCAACCTGACCCTGGTGTTGGCCATCATCGTCTTCATTTTTGCCGTGGTCGGCATGCAGCTGTTTGGCAAAAGTTACAAAGATTGTGTCTGCAAAATTGCCACTGATTGCAAACTCCCACGCTGGCACATGCACGACTTCTTCCACTCCTTCCTGATCGTGTTCCGTGTGCTGTGTGGAGAGTGGATAGAGACCATGTGGGACTGCATGGAGGTCGCGGGCCAAGCCATGTGCCTTACTGTCTTCATGATGGTCATGGTGATTGGCAACCTCGTGGTACGTACACAAGCTAGATACGCATTTCAGAAATACATTAATAGCATAATAAATTGTGCCCATTTTATTAAAAAATAACTTTTTTATGATCATTAATTTTAAATGCTTCTGATCTTAAGGTATGTTTGTGTTCTCATTCTAGAAAAATGCTATAATATGTTAAAGTGTAGTATCACAATATACTATGGTAATATAGAAATACATTTTTAAATAAATGTATGTACACTAATATTATCTATAATTTTTTAGTCTCATCTCCATATTTTGAAGCTCTATTGTTTTTTTAAGACAAGGTTTCTTTGTGTATCCCTGTCTGTCCTGGAACTTGCTCTATAGACCAAGCTGGCCTTGAACTCAGAGATCTGCCTGCCTCTCCCTCCTAAGTACTGGGATTAAAGGCATGTGCCACCACTACCTGGCTTCTCAACTCCATTTTATGTCATCACTTCATCACATTTAGTTATTAAGTTGCATAGAGTTGTTAAAAATTTACACAAATCTGCCATGTTTTGTGTGTGTGATATGTGTGTGTGGGGGGGGAGATTTTGCTATAGAATAGTGTTAATAAGAATGGTCCGTGTATATGTTGAAGAGTTCCATTCTAATTTTGGTCATGACCATGATTTTTTCAGTTATCACTCAACAGCATAATACCATCAAGGGAGAAACCCCAAAATACATTCAAATGCATAACTGAAAATATTAATCATTTTTAAATTTAGAATTGTTACAGTATACCAGTAACAGTATGTCTTCTTTTACTCATATAATTTTAATTATAATGATAAACTAATTCATTCAAATTCTTCATTTCATGTGTGGGACATCTTGCGTGCAGTAGAAAGAATCCTTCATGTATATAGAGATGGGGACATATCACAGATTCAAAGTAGCCAAAACTTTTCCAGGACTGGGTGAACCCAGATCCTCGTGTGTTCTGACTTTGGCCCACCTAACTTCTAATGATTCCTGTGCTGTCTTGCTCTTACAGCATTAGATTATTTATTCTATGCTTAAGGGAATAAGAGATCGTATATTCTTCTCTGTGTTGTGGTGAACGCATACCTATGTCTGTTTTCAAGGTCCTGAACCTCTTTCTGGCCTTGCTTCTGAGCTCATTTAGTGCAGACAACCTTGCAGCCACTGATGATGACAATGAAATGAACAACCTTCAGATTGCTGTGGACAGGATGCACAAAGGAATAGCTTATGTAAAAAGAAAAATATATGAATTCATTCAACAATCCTTTGTTAGGAAACAGAAGATTCTAGACGAAATTAAGCCACTTGATGATCTAAACAACAGAAAAGACAATTGTATATCTAACCACACGACAGAAATTGGGAAAGATCTGAACTGTCTGAAAGATGTGAATGGAACCACGAGTGGCATAGGGACTGGCAGCAGCGTGGAAAAGTACATCATTGATGAGAGTGACTACATGTCGTTCATAAACAACCCCAGCCTCACCGTGACTGTGCCCATTGCTGTGGGAGAGTCTGACTTTGAAAACTTAAACACAGAGGATTTTAGCAGTGAATCAGATCTAGAAGAAAGCAAAGAGGTAAGATGCTACAAATTGGGGGGATAAATATTTATATATATATGTATAAATATATATATGTATAAATATACATATGTATAAATATATATGTATAGATTATATTGTCTGTATTAATGATTGTGTAGAACCTTTCTGATATAACATCAAATATTAGTTTATTGACATACCAGAGGTCTAATCTCAGGGAGATGAATGCCAAAGCAAAATGTAATATACTGATGTGTGAATTTTCTCATTCTTATTAAAGACTATCTGTTAAATGGGTAACAAATAGGGAATGAAAAATAGCATCATTAGTTACTTAATCCTTGTAATGAACAGAGAAGGAACATATTATTGTAATGTTTCCAGTAAAAAGAAATAACAAAACAAAAACCCAACCAGCTTTGGCTGGTTAAGAGCATGTAACTTGTGAGGAGTGGAATCCCGCCTTGACCCTGAAGCCTTTGTCTATAAGTTTTTATATTTTTATGTGTGTCATCTCAGCTCAAATATATTGAAGTGAACTTCAGAAAGAAGTGCTCCATACCAATCCTCACATTAAAATTACATATGTCATAAAATAATATGGTGTTAGGAACTGGATGGCTCACAAAAAAAAATTATTTATTCACAATTCTGGAAAGTAGACAATTCAAGGCCATGGTACTGCAGGGTCAGTGTCTGGTGAGGGCCATTTGTTAAGGTTGTAGATGTAGACACACCTTTTCACTGTGTCTTTACAAGTGATATGTGCACAGAACATAAATAAATCTGTTGTCTCTTCCTCAACTTGTAAGAGCATCGCTCTATTGGATTAGAACCTTTGCATAGTGATTCATTTGATGTGTAGGGCTCATTAACAAACCACACCTTCAGATACATAGAGACTCTCAACTTCAGCATTTGAATTTAGAACAGAAGAATTGATGCTAAAATGCAATTCAGCCCATGAAATCCTACTTGAAAACATTAAGCTAAAATATTCATGGATAATAGGACTGTCTCTAACTTGGGCTAACTTGGGCTAACTTGGGCTAACTTACAGTTACTATTTCTCAACAACCAATACATTCCTGTAAGCTCTATTGCTAGCTATGGGGTTCCGTAGACTGTGTGTCCTGAACGTTTTTTTTTTTTTTTTTTCTTCTAACTGCATTTTCATCTTACAGTGAGCTTCCTGCGATATAATGCTATTACACATTGAGGGAAGGAGCAATCTTATAAGACAGTTCTGAAGAAGTCAATAACTAAGAATCTGTGATCTATGCTTTCATGAAAGACTCAAAGATAACAAAGACTATTTAGAGCTTACATAATCTAAATACTTTAGAGACATCAATAAGTCAAAGATACTCTTTTCCTAATAAAAATCGACTGGTATATCTATCATGAACAAGGAAATTGTTGATGTGTTTTGGTTGGTAGTTGCCTAGGACAGATACCATAGACATATGGCATAATTTTAGGTTGTTGAATATGTCCATTTAATGATGATTCAAGCTTTTATAACAACTTGCTTGTCATATAGGTAATTCACACTTTTAGAAGTAGGAGCTGATATTAAAACTAGCGATGCCTGCATTGAGATATTGGGAGTTTTGTCATGAAAGAAGGGAAAGAAAAATCGCACAGAGGTGCAACAGTGGGGAAAGTATTGACTCCAATGTCCATGAAGGTAGATCTAGTGTGGGAAGAATAATGCAGTTTTTTAACTTGCTGAATTCTTAAAGACTACTATGTGAATATTAACTTATTTCAATTGTTGATTTGTTACCTTGTGTTTTCTGAGAAATAAATGGTAGACGCCAACTGGACATGGTACCTCATGACTAAAAGCCCATCTTTGGGCAGCTAAAGTCAGAAAGACCAGGAATTCTACATCTCAGGTTTATAGCGAGCTCCAGGAAAGCTTGGAACGTATAAGACCACACCTAAAAGTAAAAATATCAATAAAACATTTTATTTAAATACTTTATCCTAAATTTCTGATAAATTACCAAAATTCTTCTAGTTTGGAACTCCTCATCTTAAGTCCTTGAATCTATAGACATGCATTTAATATGGATAAATAATAATAGTGACTACTTATTATGTGCTGAATGAATAGTACTGATAAGCTATTTTATTGTAAACAACATCCATAAAAAGTATTTTCCAGTGAAAATTAACATGACTCATATTTGTATAGCTTATGTTTGTACTAATCAGCAATAGAAAGAGCACTGACATCTTCATCAGTGATTGTCCACAGAAGCTCTAGAGGCAATTCTCTTTCTCCATGCTCTTGTAGCTTAGAAAACTGCTGAGTTAAAAAAACATAGATATTAGAACATTAAACATTAGAGGTGTAATGTTTCTAAATTACAAGCCATTACACAGAGTTTAAAAGCCAACTTGTTACACCATTTTTTTTTATTTTAGTAAAATAGAAAAGATTATGTTGATGTACTTTGCCTGTTCTGGTAGTACCCAAACAGGGTGTGCTGAGAATACCACCTGACTTTATGTCGGGAGGTTAGGGTAGTGAAGACCAACATTAGGGAAACAGACACATTGGGGTACTAAGAGCTGGTGTTTGAGCTTCCCAACTGTGTTATAAAAACTACTGTCTCAATAGTGTCTTTTTCTTTGATATTACATTGTTGCTTTCTTGAGAATCATTAATAGTGATAATTTTGATTTTTAGTGTGTACATTAGAAATATCTCCTAAGGCAGAATATACACAATAACATATTAATATTCATATGTTTAATGCTGTGGAGTATGATGGCTAAGCTGCTTTGTCTGCTTGGCTAAATGAAGAATCACCTAGAAAACTGTGAGGTGCACCCTAAGGTAAGTATATTAGGGAGTTTATATAAAGGGTTTGGAATGGAAGTGACACCCTCCCAAGAACTAGGGGCACAGACTGAATAAAAGAAGGAAAGGAGGAGGAGGAGGAGGAGGAGGAGGAGGAGGAGGAGGAGGAGGAGGAGGAGGAGGAGGAGATTAAGATGATTAAGACAATGACAAGGAAGAAAAGAAGAGGAGGAGGAAGAGAAGAAGATGAATACAATGAAGATGATGATGATGAAGAGGAGGAGGAGATGAAGAAAAAGAAGAAGAAGAAGAAGAAGAAGAAGAAGAAGAAGAAGAAGAAGAAGAAGAAGAAGAAGAAGAAGAAGAAGAAGAAGAAGAAGAAAGACAATGACAACAACCTGCCCACCATGAAATGCACTGCCTGCTCAGAAACCATGAGCCTAAAGAAAGCATTTAAACTCCGTTTAAACTGTTTTGCCAAGTATTTTAGCACTTTGAGTCAATGATAACTGATAAACAGAACATCAGGGATCTCGTTTATATGTGTGTGCATATATGTATCAACTCAGTAAAAGGCTAAAATTCAAAATAGGTCATATTTTGTTCATAGATAAGTACCAGCTCCATTTATAGATAAGTTCCTTCCATACTGTTCTTTGTTGCATCTCCCTCCATGTGCACACGACAGAACTGAGCAGAACGAGCACCTGGTTGGTTGCTTCCAAAGAAACACCAAGCTGTTGCTAGCTCTGTTGCTCTATTTTGTGTTGTTTCATCTTCAAGGTCAAAATTATTTTTTGTACCAGAGAACATCTTTAAAAGCAAGAAAAGGGGCATAAATCCACCGTGAAGGGAAAATGCTCTTACCATCAGAGTTGCACTTAGTAAGTAATTTTGGGATGCCCTAGTGGACAAGGCAAAGTGGATATTTGAAATGCAGTGTGGTTTCTGCATGCCTTCATCTTACCTCTTAAATAACCCTGCCAAGTACATATGGATTGCACAGATCAGAGGGTTCATATGTAAAAATATACCCAGCCTCTAATTAACTTAGTCCATTGGGGAATTAATAAATTGAAGATTGATTAATAGCATAATAAATGCTAAAATGGATTTAACATATTTTATTAATTTCAAAACAGTGAAAAACATACTTTAAAAGCAAAAGTTAATAGCAATTTAAGAATATAAAAAAGAACTAATCTACTTCATTAAGTTTTTTTTTTTTTTTTTTTTTTGGTTTTTTGAGACAGGGTTTCTCTGTATAGCCCTGGCTGTCCTGGAACTCACTCTGTAGACCAGGCTGGCCTCAATCTCAGAAATCCACTGTGTTTGACAACATTGGGTTTCATTGTTACCTAGGATCTTTACAATGTTGTATGAAGCATGTCTGTGTGCAAAGTTGAGTGAACCCCTCCCTCACAGCTATCGAGCTTCCTCCCTATTTGAGTGACAGTGCTATCTCAACCAAAGAATTGCACTTAATTTTTTGTTTTGTTTTAACAATGAGAACAATAATAAGCATACATTTGCTTTTAGAGTTCTGAAGCAATGTTTTTATCCTGTGAATAAATTGTGAGTAACAAATTAAATGATGACATTGAGACTCTTTTACACACACACATGAGTATTTGCTTTTATGTCTACCTGTGCACTACTTACATACTGCTGCCCACAAGATCAGAAGAGGGTGTCAGAACCTCTGGACGTGGAGTTATAGATGATTAAGAGCTGCCATGTCAATGCTGGGAATTGAACCTGGGACCTGTGCAAAAGCAGACAGTGCCCTTAGGTGCTGAGCTATCTCTCCAGCCCAAATATTGAGACTCTTAATGACATAATAATGAAAGTGAAAGTATAAGATGCTTTTTCAAGTTTATGTGTATCCTATTATATTATTATTTTTAAAGATTTATTTATTTTATATATGTGAGTACACTGTTGCTGTCTTCAAACCCACTAGAAGAAGACATCAGATCCCATTAAATATGGTTGCGAGCCATCATGTGGTTGCAGAGAATTGAAACTCAGAACATCTGGAAGAGAGGTCAATGCTCTCAAGCACTGAGCCATCTCTCTAGACCAGTATTAGTATTTGTAATGTTAGTATTAATCCACAAGTATCCCTAAGTGTTTACAAAAACGAACAGTATATTGGAACTCAAAGTAAAGCTTAGTAAATCAAGATAGCAGATATTTTACAGGATTGTCTGATCTCAGGTCAGTTAAAGAGAAGTCAAAATATAAATCAAAAGACAGAATTCCTTCTAAAAACTAAAGGAAAATGGGCCTTTATGTAACCAAAACTTTGGTAAACATGGTTGAGTTTTTGCACACCAATGTTTATTGCCTTTTCATTTTGAGTCTTACTGTCCCATTATATCCTCATTACAAGGAATTGTTTCTTCTTTTTCCTTTTTTTTTTTTTTTTTTTGATACTTTATTTACATTTCCAATGTTTCCCCTTTTCTGGGTCTCCTCTTTGGAAAACCCCCTATCCCCTCCCCATCCCCACCTCTGTGAGGGAATTCCACCTCCCACCCACCCCCTCCACCCATCCCCATATTCCCACCTTGACATTCCCCTTTACTGGGGCCTCTAACATCCTCAGGCCCAAGGGCCTCTCCTCTCTCTCTGATGGCCATCAAGGCCATCCTCTGCCACATATG
>CM052701.1:101975744-102017892 GCA_028551405.1 Uromys caudimaculatus
GGTTAGAGTCACACCAAGTACTTTATATTGTTTGTGACAATTGTGAAGGGTGTCATTTCCCTAATTTCTTTCTCAGCCTTTTTATCCTTCGAGTATAGGAAGGCTACTGATTTGTTTGAGTGCTGGTTCAACTGATGGTCAACATGTAGAAGAATGCAAATTGATCCATTCCTATCTCCCTGTACAAAGCTCAAGTCCAAGTGGATTGAGGACCTCCACATAAAACCAGATACACTGAATCTAATAGAAGAGAAAGTGGGGAAAACTCTCCAACACATGGGCACAGGGGAAAAGTTCCTGAACAGAACACCAGTGGCTTATGCTCTAAGATCAAGAATCAACAAATGGGATCTTAAGAAATTACAAATCTTCTGTAAGGCAAAGAACACAGTCAATAGGACAAAACGACAACCAACAGATTGGGAAAAAATCTTTTCCAATCCTACATCTGATAGAGCGCTAATGTCCAATATATACAAAGAACTCAAGAAGTTACACTCCAGAGAACCAAATAACCCTATCAAAAAATGGGGAACAGAGCCAAATAGAGAATTCTCAACTGAGGAAACTTGAAGGGCTGAGAAGCACCTAAAGAAATGTTCAATATCCTTAGTCATCAGGGAAATGCAAATCAAAACAACCCTGAGATTCTACCTCACACCAGTCAGAATGGCTAAGAACAAAATCTCAGTTGACAGCACAAACTGGCAAGCATATGGAGAAAGAGAAACACTCCTCCATTGCTGGTGGGATTGCAAGCTGGTACAACCACTCTGGAAATCAGTTTGGCGAACCCTCAGAAAATTGGACATAATCCTACCTGAGGACCCAGCTATACTACTCCTGCGCATATACCCAGAAGATGCTCCAACATGTAATAAAGACAAATGCTCCAGTATGTTCATAGCAGCCATATTTATAATAGCCAGAAGTTGGAAACAACCCAGATGTCCCTCAACAGAAGAATGAATACAGAAATTTTGGTACATTTACACAATGGAATACTACTCAGCTATTAAAAACAATGACTTCATGAAATTCGCAGGCAAATGGATGGAACTTGAAAATACCATCCTGAGCGAGGTAACTCAGTCACAAAAGAACGAACATGGTATGTACTCACTAATAAGTGGATATTAGCCCAAAAGTTCAGAATACTCAAGTTTCAATTCACAGCAACCATTGGACTGAGCGTGGGGTCCCAGATGGAGTAGTTGGAGAAGGGACTGAAGGAGCTGAGGGAGTTTGCAGCCCCATGGAGGGAGCAACAGTGTCAACTGGCCTGACCCCCCGGTGCTCCTGGAGACTGGACCACCAACCAAAGAATACACATGGAGGGACCCACGGTGCTAGCCACATATGTGGCAGAGGAGGGCCTTGTTGGCCATCAGTGGGAGGAGAGTCCCTTGGGCCTGAGGGTGTTAGATGCCCCTGTATAGGGAAATGCCAAGGAGGGAAGACAAGAGTGGGTGAGTGAGTGGGTGGGTGAGTGGGGGAGCACCCTCATAGAGGCGGGAGATGGGGATTGGATAGGGGGTTTCCAAAGGGGGGACCTGGAAAGGGGAAAACATTTGAAATGTAAATAAAGTATCCCAAAAAAAAAAGACTTTGAAAGAGTGAAACCCTTATGTAAGTAGCCTAAAAAAGTCAACACGTGAAATATGAATATAAATACACTCTAAATGAATTTTATTGAAGTGCTTATCTATTTGCCTTCCACATCAAATGATGAAAGCGTGTGAAAAAATAACATAGTGCCTTTTGGGTTTTTGCAATTTTCATCCCAGGCATTTCTCAGATGAGCCTTTTTCTTAGGACCAAAAAAAAAAAAAAAAAAGAAAAGACTTAGTTCCAACAACTTAATAATCTTTCAAAGGCAGAATAAGAAGCCAGTACTTCACATATATCAATGAAAACAGTGGTCATTGTGAAAATAGATGTTATGGTTGTCAAGACGTAGAACCAGCTATAGGGAATATCTTACTAGTGAATGCCATTGTTATAGCAGGGCTGCTTGACAGCTTTTTGTTCTACTTGACACTGAAAAATGATTCCACTGAAGATGAGGTTTTATCTGAATGGTACCCGACATTGTGATTCTTGATAAAGACCAGTTATGTTGATAAGGCTTGGGAATCCTCATAGTGGGTATTGTAATCCAAGCTCACAGTCTTATGATTCTCTTCATTTATTACATGAGCAAATGATGACATATCCTTGGATATGTTTTTAAGGCAAAAGAAATGGTTGAATCATAGACAAGATCATTCAAAGCAAATGCAGCCCAAGTGTAGATTTAAAATCTCCCTGTTGCTGTATCCTGAGCTGAGGAGTAAATGTTCCAGATGCCAAAGGTATAAGCAGGCTACCATCATAATTATTGAAAAAGTTAAAATTAGTTTTTAGTGAAGAACCTATGCATAATGACAGAGGTAATCTTTAAAAAGGACACTCAGAATTGTGACTGGTGTTCATGACAATGCAGATCCCCATGACCTTTAACTTTCTATTTCACAAGAAATTTAAAAGGAAGAGAAGCAGTCAGCTGAAAAGAGACTCAGGTGTAGAAGCCATCTTCATTTGATGGAAGAAAGAAAACTGTGTTTCATATATATGAAATTATTATTAACAGTTTTAGCATGATGCATAATGTTTATGATTTAAAAATATGTGTTGACTGGGTAGTTGGTGTGATTTCTTTTAGGTTAAACATAAATCCATAGTTTGGAAAATATATTCTATTTCAAGTATCTAATAAAGCTATGGATGTTATAGTTGCCAATAAATACTAAGTTTCAAACACATTGATGGCGCTCAATGTGTCTTCCTTGACTAAATTACCAAGTGTACTAATTACTCTAACCCAGATTTGAAAGTCAGCAGGTTAAGTTGATATTTTCTGCTGTTTTTGCCATCCTTGATTCCTGAGAAGCCAAAAGGAGAACCACATGTCTGGTTACTACTGCCAAACTCTGAGAATTGCTGTTTCTAGTTAATTAGTTTTACATGGGATATTAGTATAAATATTACTCATTGAGGGGAAAACTGGCTTTTCTGTGCATTTATTAGTCTGTTTCTGTAACACTTTAGATTCTAAAATATTTTTCAGGAACGATACTGTTTAATGAAAAGTCTACAGCTATTTGTTTATTGATGTATTTTTAACATTGTAAGACATCTTTTCTCCAAGGGGTTTATGAAGTATAAAAATATGAATACATTTATAATAAATAATTCTGATCCTCTGATCTACCTAACAATAAGTGTAAGTTAAAGCATTAGGTTATAATTTCTCAGAATTGAGACACTGTTAAAGAAACATATGTAAATGTTTAAACAGAGAATAGCTTAATGATTTTATTTTCTTCTAAGTTAGAGATTTTCTGAGCTTCATTTCCCTTCTCTCTCTCTACTCCTACATGTCATGACACCCTCTCCTTCCCCCAATCCACAGGAATGAAGTTTCCTCACTACATGTTGCTGGTGGTCATTTGTAACATCCCAGCACAATGCAACAATCTGATAGCACACAGAAATTCCTAGAAAAGGAACCAACAGTGAGGTTTTCCCATTCCCAATTTTGAGACTTCATTTTACTCTAAATTTACATAGCACCTTACCTCGAGAAAAATAAAAAAATGCATTCATAGTAATAATCTCTTCTTGGTATGCCACTCATTGGGGAATTCAATGAAAAGAATTTGCTTTCTATGACCATTTTATGCCCAGAAACTCAATGAAAGCAGTAGCTCCTCGGAGGGAAGCACAGTAGACATTGGGGCACCCGCAGAGGAACAGCCTGTCATGGAACCAGAAGAAACCCTTGAGCCCGAAGCTTGCTTCACTGAAGGTAAAGATGTGGGTATCCTCGCTTGCACTTCACCTATGGAGTGCGGCCTTCCCAGCTGTTGCTCACCCAGTGTGGATTGCTTAAATGTAATAAGCTTTGTAGTTAGTGATGCCCACACACTTGATTCAGCAAATAAAAACATTGTGAGGAAATCAAAGACACATCAAAGCAAGTCCAGGCAAGTCACCTGTTAGCAAACTCAGACAACTTAGAAAACCAATGTGTGGATGAAATGTATATTGCTCCTCTATACATTTCTTAAGAGGGAAAGTTTCTATCCAGTTGTTAGTTTCATTTCAAAGTGCTTTTCTAGAGTAGCTCCAACCAAATGCATTAATTTCAGACAATAAAAAGTCAGATGCAGATACTAGCATCCAAACAATGAACAGAAGCTGGGGACCCCTGGGGTTGAATTGGGGAAAAACTGGAAGAAGCTGAGGAGGAGGGTGGCCCCATAGCAAGACCAACAGTCTCAACTGACCTGGACTCCCGAGATATCTCAGACACTGAACCACCAACCAGATAGCATACACCAGCTGATATGAGGTCCCCTACACATATACAGCAGAGGACTGCTGGGTTTGGCCTCAGTGAGAGAAGATGCACCTAACCTTCAAGAGGCTTGAGGCTCCAGCAAGTGGGGAAGCCTGGTGGGATGGGGGTGGTGGGGTGGGGACATTCTCTGGAGATGGGGGCAGGTATAGGATGGGGAGCAGTCGGGGGATAGACTGGAAGAGAGATGAAGACTGGGCTTTAAAAAAGGATTAATAAAAAATTAAAATTAAAATTAAAAAAAGACACAAGAGAAAAACAACAAAAAATGCAAACTACTTGGCACTATTTGTAAATTACAAAGAGTTTTCTTTGAAGGCAACGTTGCATAAGAGAAAAGGCAAAATATGAAGATGCTTTGTGTTTTCACTGATTTCCCACTGTTTATAAATACACACTTGTTACTTTAAGGTTAAAGCAAATTAGGGATAGCACTGGGGTGCGGGGAATGGAGCTGGGCTGATGTGTTGTATACTGGAGGCAGTAGTTCTAGCCCTACTCCTATTGGAACCTTATGCTTGCAGGCTGTGTACAGAGATTCAAGTGCTGTCAAATCAGTGTGGAAGAAGGAAGAGGGAAACAGTGGTGGAACCTACGGAGAACGTGCTTCCGAATAGTGGAGCACAACTGGTTTGAGACCTTCATTGTGTTCATGATTCTCCTCAGTAGTGGTGCCCTGGTGAGTGAACCTCAACCCAAAGTGCTGCAGTAGCAACTGGGAAAATCTCACACCAGTGGCTTTTGAAGCCTTTGTATCCCATTGCCTTAGCTGCCAATGAGTCTTCAATAACTCCACCTTTTTATCCAGCCAAAATTTAATGAATAACTGCATGTCTGGGTTTGCATTTTTGTGTGCGCACACATTTCTAATCATTCATCAATGTTTGCTTATTATGAAACAGATCACAAATGGGTTTTTTTGCTTAGTCGTTATAAGCAAAGTAAATGAGTATTCCTCTTTGCTTAAATAAACATGACTGTGAGAAGCATGACAGAGTTCATGTTAGTGCTATTACAGTGGTTATATATCCTCTGAGTTCTGATGAACTTGTTGTGGGCATTTGGTAGGTCCTTGGGGACCTTTTCTCTGTCTCTTTTCATGTGGGTTCACTATTCTTGGGCTACTCAGGAAACAATGGATATTGGTAATACTAAATAGTGGGCAGCATGCCTAAGTGATTATTTAAAGACTGGATTATGTTTACAGGAAGGTGTTCATTTCATCAGAATCTATTTCAATTTAGAAGAAATTATTTACACATGTACAACTATATTGATAACACTTTAGATATAAAGAAATATTTAAGCCAAAAATGTTTGGATAGATAGGTAATATATTATAGATAGATAGATAGATAAATACATACATACGTGATAAATACATAAATTTAGATAGATGTTAGAATATATACATAAATAAATAAACACAAAGTGTTTGCCTGATTGAAACACAATTACTTATATGTTTAAAATCGAGTATATATTTTCCTGTAAAATTTTTGATGAAATAAATGTCTTCTACATATCACTATCTACATATATACATATCCTAGACAAAATATCTTTTCCTCATTGAAAGAAATATATATTAAAAGTAAAGTACCAGCGGAGATTTATATTAGAAAAATACATAGTTGGATCTAATTGAAAAGTAATATCACATTCCTATTAAGTAATGTCATACTATACCTCCAAAAAGTAAAATTATCAGCCAGGTGTGGTGGTGCACACCTTTAATTCCAGCAATCAGCAGGAAGAGGTATTCAGATTTTTGTGAGTTAGAGACCCAGCCTAGTCCACAAAGTGAGGATAGCCAGGGCTATTACACAGAGTAACACTGTCTTGAAAACCAACCAACCAACCAAACATCAAAACAAAAGAAAGAAAAAGAAGCAAAATTATCAACAAAAAAACAAACAAAAAAAAAAGCAGTTAACTACTTAGGAAAATAAAATTGGACATTATGTTGATAAACCATAATTTATGCTTTATAAAATTAATTATTTATTTATTTAATCTCTCTCCTATTAAAACAAAAAACAAAAAAACCCAATGAGATGGATTTCTTTTTTCTTTCCTGGTGCTGAAGACCAAACTCCTGGTCTCATGTATCTTAGACAAATGTTCTAGCCACTGAGTCACGCCCACAGCATGCAAACAAAGAGACACCATGGCTGCCATGGAATGTGACATTAAGAAATACTTCCTGGCTAAGCCAATTGACTCATGAAATTACAATTTCACTTCAGGAAGAGTGGAGTCCTGAAGGCACACACACCCCTCTGGCTTTAGTAGCTATCTAAAGTATATCTTTCCCCCCGGTTTATAAGGAAAAGACCCAGTGAATAACAAAGCAACAGTAGCACTGTGTCCCTGCTCTTCTGTCCTGAGTACATAGCATGTGCATATATAATGAGAAAATCTAGCTTTAAGATCCTAGGAGCATTTGAAAGCGAAAATGTATAATGTTTTCTTTATAGGCCTTTGAGGATATATATATTGATCAGCGAAAGACGATCAAAACCATGCTGGAGTATGCTGACAAGGTTTTCACTTACATCTTCATCCTGGAGATGCTTCTAAAGTGGGTGGCCTACGGCTATCAAACCTATTTCACCAATGCATGGTGCTGGCTGGACTTCTTGATTGTTGATGTAGGTATCTTCCATATTGTGCCTTTTGTTTGAGGTAGTTTGTCTTGTGTTGTATCCTAATTCTAAAATGGTGAATGAATCTCTGGCCACTGTGTTGTAGCCAAGACAAGATAGGCTGCCCAACCCTAAACTCTTTCACCAAATAATAGCATAGAACTTAGAAGTTCTGGACTAATTTATTAACTACTTTTAAAGGGGGAGATGAGATCTAGTAGGAAAAACAAATTTAAAAAAACATATTGGTAATATATAACGTAAATGATGGAAAAGGACATTTAAAGGGGATGGTGCTTATTCTCCCATGTTAGAAAACAGACAGACTCCAGACTCTTCACACATTTATTCATTGGTTTTCTTCCCCAATAGTAAAGAACATCAAGATACAAAAGGGATAGTGAGTACTACTGTAATTTTATAAATCTTTGTTATCTGCTGGAAGCTTTTATGGAGAGATTTCAAGTCTATTACAAGTAAGGTTGCAGAAGGTTGGGGAAGACATGCATGCCTACTTTATGACAGGGGAGACATTTTCTTTGACGAAAATGAGATTTACAGAATGTCCTTGATATACCAAATATGCTTATGAAGAATTTTAGTTATTAATAGCAAATACTTCATTTACTTAAAACGAGTAACAAGCCTACTCAGTGAGGCCAAATCCAAGTGAGTGACATGGTGGACACCTCAAAGGAATCATCAGTTGTACAGAACAGAGAAAGGAAGTTAATCAGTAGACATCAGCTCATGTTTTCACAACTTGTAGTGTGGTTAGGATTTGGTAGTTTGCAAATTCTTTGCTCTTAATATTCATCTATGTCCTTTCTATATTTTTGTTACTTTTAAATTTTTCATACAGTGTAGCTTTTCATATGGTGTAATTGATTATATTACTTCCCTTCCCCCAAGTGCTCCCAGATACTCGTGTCCTGCTACTCAGACCATTTCATTCTCTTTAAAAGACAGAGAGAGAGAGAAAGAGAGAGAGAGAGAGAATAAAAATAAAAATAAGCCAAAAAAAAAAAACCCAAAACACAAAACAACCACCAAACAATAACAACAAAAAGCAGACACACAACAAATGGAAGTCCATTTTGGGTTGGTCAGCTACTTCTGGTCATGCAGACTGCCCTCAAGTGTGGTTCATATACCCAGCGTCATTCCAATGAGGAAAACTGATTTTTCTCTCTCCCAGCAGTATCAATTGCAAATGGCTTCTTGGTTAGGGGTAGAACTTCCTGCTCATGTCCCCTCCCCCACGCTGCGATTTAGTCTGGTTTAAATTTTACACAGGTCTTGTGCATGCTGTCACCATCTCTGAGAGCTCATATGTCTCTCACCTTGTTGTGTCTAGAAGACACTAATTTCCCTGGAGCCATTCCCCACCTTAAAATCTTTAGCCTCTTCTGCATAGCTCACTTAGCCTTAAGAGGAGGGGTTTCTTGAAGACACCCTATTTAATGCTGAGTGTTCCAAGGTCTCTCACTCAGCACTGTCTAGTTGTGGGTCTCTGTGTTAACCACTACCTACTGCAAGAAAGAGCTTCTCTGGTAAGGGTTAGGTGGGGCACTTCTCTATGGATACAGCAGTAGGTCATTAGAAGTCATTATTGCTGTGTTTATTCAGTAGAATAACAGAACAGCTATGACTAAAAACTGTATCTGTTGTATTAGTTGATAACTGCCAATTGGATGAAAGCAATGTTATTTATTCATTGTTATTTGTATTGTACAGGTATCATTGGTCAGTTTAACAGCAAATGCCTTGGGTTACTCTGAACTTGGGGCCATCAAATCCCTAAGGACACTAAGAGCTCTGAGACCCCTAAGAGCCTTATCACGATTTGAAGGCATGAGGGTAAGAACATGGAAAACTCTGCAGCCATGTATATGGTGGAAGCTAGACTGAGTTCAACTTAACTAACACCAAACACATGCATGCAGAAGGAATGGCAACCCTATGCAAACTTGCTACTTTACCCTTTTCTCTGTTGCATATTGACTTCTTGGTAATATGCAAGAGAAAATAGGCCTCTTTGAAAATGATTTAATATCATTTATCTGCTTTGCTAATTAAAATGACCTTATTTCGTAATCAATCTTGGGAGTTTCCTCATAATTCCTAATACTAATGGGGAGGGGCAGATACTCTCTTTGAGAACTAAGTGGAGTTATGTAATAATTACCTAGGATAATATTATGTCATATCGTTCTCCTCTATGATGACCCATCTATACTTTAGGAATCTTATGGAAAATAATGAAAATAATGTGAATCCCAAGGGTGTATGAGTACAAAGGAAAAAGGAAGAGTTGCTGAATGTTTTGTCTTTACAATGCCAAAATTCTCATTATCTGGATATATCCAAGGGCAGATATTAACCATTGACTGGAGTATAACTAATACTGCCTCAACTGTAACTGAATTAATCACAATGAATAAGTAAGATACTCATTTAAATGCTATAAATACCCACACATCTTAGAACAATAAAACTGTTAAGGAAAAAGAAACAGAATATGTATTTTTATTCATTGCCATAGATGACTCATTAATCTTAACTTAAACCTCATTTCTCAGTTACACAAAGATTTATATTGCTCTTTTGAGCAAAGCCTTGCTCCTGTCTCTATAATTCATCACACATTAGAATTTCACATTTTTTGGCTTATTGTTATTATGATATTTTTCAAAGCATAAGATAATCATTTATAGAAGATGTGCAGTGTGAAAATTATATTTTTTTAGGATCCAAAATTTATATTCTCTAAATAAAGCAGATGAAATGTATAGACCAGAGAGAACGTATTGCCCTGACACTTAAACTTATAAACCAATGGCACCACAGGCTCCTCTGCAGCATATAGATAGCCTGTGTTCCCTCATAAGTAAAACTCTATTATGAATTTTGTTATACTATACTCTAAGAAACTTACGTCATTTTTAATTTCTCTAACACATGTGAGAACTTCTCTTCAGTAGATACAAGTAAGCACAAAGAAGCTTTGATTCTCACACAGAAATTCACATTTGTATTAAAAATGTATCATGAATTTTCTCCCAATTATTGAAAACTTAAATATTTTTCCAATTAAAAGAGCACTTTCATTTCTGAATAGCAATTTCAGTTGTCAAGGAAAACATTGTTTTCATACATTTTATATAAAAATATGTGAGCAGAATTAAAATCCACAATTTTTCAACTTTTTAAATGTTTTTTAAATACAATCCAGCTGTTGTCCTCTCCCCTCCTGGTCCTACTTCCTACAGTTCCTCATCACATTCCTCTTTCACCTTCCTCCAAGAAGGTGCTCCCTCCCTCATCAGGCCTCCCTCTTCCCTGGGGCCTCAAGTACCTCAAGGATTAGACACATCTTCTCCCACTGAGGCCAGACCAGGAAGTCCTCTGCTACATATGATCCAGGGCCTTGGCCCAGCCTATGTATGCTCCTAATTGGTGGCTCAGTCTCTGGGAGCTCCCTGGGGTACAGGTTAGTTGAGAATGCTGGTCACCCTCCCCTTCAGCTTCTTCAATCCTTTCCCCTAGTTCAACCATAGGGGTCCCCGACTTCAGTCCAATGGTTGGGTGTACGTATCTGTATCTATCTCAGTCAGGTGCTGGTAAGGCCTCTCAGAGGGCAGTCATGCTAGGCTCCTGTCTGCAAGCACATCATAACATCAGTAATAGCGTCAAGCCTTGGTGCCCACCCAAAATAGACATTTTAAAA
Source organism: Uromys caudimaculatus (assembly GCA_028551405.1). NCBI lineage: Eukaryota > Metazoa > Chordata > Mammalia > Rodentia > Muridae > Uromys > Uromys caudimaculatus. The sequence goes on from CM052701.1 coordinate 101,986,525, forward strand.
TAATGAATAATACTAAGTATATAAAGTTGGTAGGAAACACCTCAACTTTGACCTTTTAGAAGATTATTAACTCTCTAGTCACTAATTTTTATATGTAATACTTACTTTCCATAATAAATGGGTCCATTTTATCTTTGTGTAGAAATAACTTTATCAATTATTGTTAATAATGCTTTTATCAACTATTGTTAATAATGCTTTTCTTTTTTAAAACTGGAGTCATCGAAACAAAAATTCAGGATAGATGCTAAGAAACTGATTCCTGAGTATGAATCCTTGGCTCATCGTGAATCCACAAATATCTCAAGGCTATGGCAATTCCTCACCACCAGTTTGGCATTGTAAAGTCAAAAATAACCTTTCGTTGATTCTGTTTTTGTATTTCTAGCATGAGAATTCTTCTACCTTGTAAAAAATGTATTGTGGATGATGGTGAGGTTGGGAATGAAGATTGTAACTGGGAAGTGAGAGAGAATATCTTCAGAAACTCTCATTTTATTCTCCTTGGCAGCATAGAACCGCAATCGCTGTGTCCAAGCGTCAACCAGGCAGCCATTTTGTTTTGGGTTTTCCGTCACTCTTTCAAAGCATGTGCTTTTACGCAACACTACTGAGTAAAGCATGCTGCATAGTGCTTGGGAAGGAGTTAGGAAGTAACAAACGAGTTATCATCACGTTGCCCTTTGTGTTTTGCATGTCTTATGCACACTTTTGGCTGACAGCTTTTGAACATTTATTGTATTTCAAATTTCCAGTCCAAATTTTTTTCAACTTGTGAAATTGAACCGGAATGAACTGATGTCTTGAATACCTAGGGTCAAATAAAACTTGTATTTAAATTAGTACTTTTAATTCCCTAAGCTGGGAAAAAATCGTAAAAACTTTTTCCAAAGAACTCAAGTCTTAGTTGCTAGGGAAACAGACAGTGAGCATCATATACAAAAAGTAACACCAAATGTTCTGTCATATCAGCTTTCTAACTAATAATAAACTATATATTTCTATTTTATATAGGATAATCTTGCTCCAACTTGGATGGGGTGGAGCGGTGGTTCCTCCCCTCAGCCCTTTATTATGGGTACTGTATTACCCCTTTTGCTACCTTTAATCCTTGCACTGTGACTTATGTGTAGTGGGGTTGAGGGAGGGAACGGGAAGTGTATGATTGCACCACAGTAGGGGACAATACAGCATTTACTTCCAAATCCACTACTTTCACTGAGCTTAAATTTCTTTTGGGGGGAACAAATATATCTCTGACTTATCTTCTGTGGATTATAACCCCAGTAGCACATATCTTTATTAAGTTTCACTGACTATGATTTAGCTCTTGTATACATCATTGTCCATTTATGGGGAAATTACTCAATTGGTGAGGGTGGGGGACCCTCGTGTAGGATGGAGATGAAAACGTTTTAATTTGTCAAGCTTATGGTAGTGATGGAAGCATATAGCCCTTGTTTTTAAACACACTGCTCTGGTCCCTCGATGGACCAGCCACATTCCATCAGTTGACTGTTGATGTGTGCAAGCAGAGGCTAAGGTGCAACAGACCACATATCTTAGCGTTGTCATTGGTTATGATAATTCTCATCTTTATTGCATATAAATGTGATATTTGCAAAAGGTAGCAAGGCAAGATACCTATGAAACAAGGGAATACGAAAAAGATGTGTTTTAAGTTATAAAACCATAACATGTTAAAAGTCAACTTCATTGAAGTATATAGGATAGATTATACATGGAGAACAAAAAAAAAAAACATGCAGTAAGAAATTGGTGTATAAACCAACTCCTTGTAAGCCACTTCCGAGAATCTTAGAAGGCATCACAGTGAACCCTAAAATAAAAACAAACCTACACTTGTGCTTCCTCTTAAAATGTAGAAGTCTTGTGTAAGAAAGATAATTTTTATTATGTGAAAGATGAAAATTTTTGTTTCGATAATTGGGACATTTATCTATCAGAAATATCTTAACAAAATTTCACAATATTGATTTAGTTGTTGGCTTTTTTGAAAACTTTTTACTTTTCATATTAAGAACTCATGATTTCTTCTTTCCATTTTTTAAATTCTTATTCACATAATTTTTCTTTGTTTCTTAGAAAAGCTATAGAACCCATGGTTTCTGTGACTTGAAAAAAAAATCTAAACGTCTCCACTTAGATGATACTTTCAAATGCAGTGAAATTTCTAAGACCAACTAGAATATTTGCCTCGTCCTAATTTTTCATTGATTTAATCAGAAGTATGAACCCTAAAGAAGAAATAGACTCGAAGAACTCCAGTAGAGAAATTCTGCTGGGAGATGTCTTTTTAAACCACTGTTAGAAGGGACAACCTCTACAGTCTACCCATTAAGCATGCTTCTTTCTTAGACACCTCCTTTTATCTACCTTATAACCTCAGTATGTTCTTTCCAATTTATTTAGACCAGCTCTTCCCAGTACATCCCACATGGGAGCCAATTACTGACTCTCCTTAGAGACTGCAAAGAATTAATCTATGTCCCTCACTACAGACCAAGGGAGGGTTAGACTCTTGGGAGAGGCAATCCTTTTGTGATCTTTTGCTCTGCACGTTAATGAAATCACAACTTTAAGTGGATTTTGAGTGGCAAAGCCTCTGATCTTATGCCAAATGTTTTTCAAGACAAAGTTCCCTGTAAAATAAATTGCTTTACTGGGCCAAATCTATGGCAAATTTGCACGTTTTCCCTAACTGCATTCCTATACAATATTTGACATCACAAATTCGTTAATGAGCATTAATTTTAACTCAGAACCAATCCCTGTTTCAAAGGAAATCTCTCACATGGATTACATTATGCAAACTGTTTTCTTATTCAGTGGTTAATTCCTTAGCCTGGCAAGCATGAGTACTGGCATATGGATCTCCAGAGCCCTCATAAATGTCAGATGGGCATAGTAGCTCACATGTAACTCCAGAGCTAGGAAGGTGAAACTGAATCTCCAGGACAAGCTGGCTAGCCAGACTAGCCCTGTCTTCAAGTCTGAATTCAATTGATGCAGTGAATAAGATGGAACCCCACCCCAATCCCTACATCTCTTTTCTCTACATGAATACATGTATTTCCCATATATCTCTATACCTCCACATATATGCTCACAAACGTGCATGCACACCTACACACAATGTACACTCAACACATATACATTAAAACATCATAATCTACCAATGATATTGGAAAATAATTAACTTTCGCACAGAACAGTCAGGGAAAGCTATAAGAGATTGGAACTCTTGAAAAAAAAACTTGCAGGATAAGCAGAAAAAGAGTATGAGATGCCAATTCTGATCTACTTTCTGAACCTAACTTGTTTTAACTTCATTAGTCTAATTTTCCAAATGAAACCCTAGCACCAAATTGTCTTTATTCTTCTTTCCAGTACTAAATTATAATTCCTGAATTCAAAGGCAAAAACTCTCATCTTTGTTAAGGAGGCTGAACTGGTAGATAGAGTTAGACTCTCAATAAAAGATGAGTTTATTAGAGCTAAAGCTTCAAGAAGGGAGATTATTGGAGTTTCAAAGAAAGAAGAGTCTTAATTCTCAGTCTAACACATTAGCCTGGAGTGACGGTCATAGAGAAGTGTGAAGTGTATGTAACCGGTAACGGAAGCTGAAAGGAGAAATGTATAAGGCTGGTGGAAATCTTTCAGAAGCCAAGCACCTGAGCACAATCCCCAGAACCGACCTCAATGGTGGAAAGGAGAGAACCAGTTCCTGCAAATTGTCCTCTGACTTCCACCCATGCTGTAGCAAGTGCACGCATGCGCACACGCACACACAAATAAACATAATTGTAAAATGTTTCGAGGAAAGTAAACTCAAACTGCCCAGCGATGTAAATGCCAAAGAAAGAGAAATGTTTTCTAATGGCTAGAGAACCATTAAGAAAATTTTAAAATGGGACGTGGGGTTGGTAAATTCATTCTATCCCTACTGAAAGAAGGCAAGGAAAAAAATCTGATAATACTGTAATTCTTTAGTAATTGAGGACAAAGCCAAGAAGGAGATCAGGAGGGGAGGAAAACAGCCAACGTAGAAAGGTTTGAAGAAAACAGCAATAGACCTCCAGACTGGTGTCAGCATGCTCAGTGCCATGGGTGTTAAAGGCAAGAGCTCCCACTTCAGAATGGACTTCGCATCCTCAGCGGACATAGCACTTCAGGTGGGAGGGAGAGGAAGTATTCAGAAGTGAGAAACAACGACTCATGTTCAGTGTTCATATCCTAAACCCAATAGACAATAACTTTAGGAGTACATTTAAAAATATATAAAAGTGTTTTTAAGTCCCTTCTTAATAAATACTTTCAAAGATAAATTGAAGATAACTTTAAAAAGTAATATCTACAAGAAAGGTTGTGTTTTAACTCTTTTAGGGAGGCCAGAAAAGGGAGATAGTTGCTCATTAGTGTCTCCACATACCCCTATCTTCTGCTTCTGCCTCGACAGCCAATCTAAATTATCTTTTTCATGTTCATTCCTCATCTTTATTGTTACAAGTTTCATTTCTCTTGACCACTTAACCCAACATTTTGCATCCCCCAATGGATATCATTTCTTACCGAGTTCAGCGAGGGCTCAGAAGTTCAAGGAATTGGCTCTCATACTTCTGTCAGACAGACAAAAACTTTATTCTAAAATCATATTATAATCAAATTCAAATAGATGCTATTCTGAATCAAACTGACAAGAGCAGCAGGTGTTCCCACATGAGTGAAATTAATCTCAGTCATCCATGTTCAAGTCTGAGACACATCTGCCAATTAAGAGCACATGAGGGTCAGCCTTTATCTCCCTCTTAGCTACTCATGTGCAGGTCAATGGCGAGCTATAGAGAAGAAAGCTAGGCCTTCAATGTGTCAAATATTAAAAAAAAATCCCATCTTAAATCTGTAGTCCTGAATTAAGGATAAGAGGGAGGTAAATATCTTTTCCATAAAAAAAAAAAAAATGGAAAACTAATTTAGCATGGGACTTTACACAATCACATCAGAGCTGATAAGTACATCTGACATCCCTCCTTTTCTTATTTTCCTGAGAAAATGATCTCTCTAGTGTTTCATTTAAGATAAGTTTATTGGATTAAACTCAGTAAATGAAACAACTGCCTTGACTGGAGCTTGAAATAAACGATGTGATGATCTACTGAAATACATGACGCTAAATTGTCTTGCTTCTTATGCAAAAACTATTATTAGTTATAGCAATGCATGGATAATTAAGGCCAAAAATACATTAGGTGTTTAAAATAGTTTTATATTTATACATCTGAATTTTAATTTATATTTAAAGGATGTTGGTCCAATCAGTTCATGCCCAAATGTTTTAGTTCTGTCCTTTTAGATATTGCTTTTTTTTTTTAAATGAGCTAATCTCTTGCCTAGGAGTTCCTACTTCTCTCTCCTATTTTTTTTCTAATAAACTACACATGTGTCTTCATCCAGTAGCTAACTCTCCCCATTTTGCTTTTTCTTTAGCTCTTTTTTTATATTAAACTTCTTTCTTTTCTCCATTTCTTTGCATATTGCCTATATTTCTTTTCTAAACATAATGTTTAAGAAAGAATGAGTTTTATTTTAAGATTATTTTTGCTTTGCTCTTACACAGATAGGATAAGTAGTCTTGATAGAACATAAATCAGAGGTTCCTAGGGGAATGTCTTTTTGCTTTTAATCAATAAGGATTCTGACTTTTCTTTCTCTCCATTTGTGTATTAGGTGGTTGTGAATGCCCTGTTAGGAGCAATTCCATCCATCATGAATGTGCTTCTGGTTTGCCTTATATTCTGGCTAATTTTCAGCATCATGGGCGTAAATTTGTTTGCTGGCAAATTCTACCACTGTGTTAACACCACAACTGGTGACATGTTTGAGATCACCGAAGTCAATAATCATTCTGATTGCCTAAAACTAATAGAAAGAAATGAGACTGCCCGGTGGAAAAATGTGAAAGTAAACTTTGATAATGTAGGATTTGGGTATCTTTCTTTGCTTCAAGTTGTAAGTGAACAATATTTTCTCTGAAAATTTTATTGCTCGGAATAAGAACAAAGTGATTATTGCAGCTGTTATTTAGTTAAGAAGAAACTTTATAATATGTTTCAGCATTATCTGTTAGTACAAATTTGTGAATCCAAATGAGTAGAAACAGTTACAGACATGGTCAAGACAGGTCAGGTTCAGGAATTTCCAATTTTTTCCCAAAGGTATTATCTCTCTCTCTCTCTCTCTCTCTCTCTCTCTCTCTCTCTCTCTCTCTCTCTCTCTCTTTCTCTCTCTCTCTCTGTCTCTCTCTCTCTGTCTTCAAATTCGTGTCACTTATGAAAAACTTTGTTATTCACTAAATAAGACCACTGGAATTTTTTTTCTATTGCAATTGAAAAGCTTGTTTGTTGCAGAGTGTCCTCCTTGGGTACACGTGCGCACGTGCACACACACACACACACACACACACACACACACACACAAACACACACACACACACACACACACACACACACACACACACACCTGAATTGTAACCAACATGTAGGAATTCACTGATGCTTAGTAACCTGAGTCTGGATTGGAAACATGGGAAATATGTTTGGGCGTGAAGATTTTATTCTCATAGTGTAATGGAAACAACAGAGCATCAGCACACAGGAGTCAAACGCAGGCAGCTCTCGTCTCATACCAGAGGAGCTCTTGTTACTGTTATTGAGTTCTGCTGTGCCCTAAACATCCTTAGTTCCTCAAGTATCGTTTATAGCTCATTAAACAAAACACAAAAATGATGATCCCTTAAACATATTTATCCAGTGACACTTCTATCTGCCGCAAAACAGCAAGTGTAAACAAGGCCAGGTTATTAAAAAAAAAAAATACTGCTCTATTTGGTATTCTTAAACAAAAAAACAGCTATATAATTTCTCCCCTTTGCTTCATTAGGATAGTCAGAGCAGAAATTTACTTTATTTACCAGATAAGATTTCAGTTACTCAACCAGATGCAGCAAATAAACCTAGGCTGCTCCCAGCACTCCTGAAGTTTCACACACACCCTTATTATGATTATTTTATAACTTCCTCTCATGTTTTTCCTCAGAATCTCTGTCTCTCCGACCCCGCAGCTGACTCTGAATGTTTTATAGCTTAATATAATGATTTATTAATGTATCAAGAATGAATTCTTAAGTATTACACTGGATTCACCATTTTTCTCTTGCTATTCACCCTGATCCTGTACTGATCACTGCAGCATAAGCATCTCTAAAACATATCCCTCTGCTCGTAAAACCAAGGAAAGATCTTTGTTGATTAGTAATTTCATATAAATAGCTCAAATCACCTTCTTGTTCCTGTAGGAGGTGTGTGATAGCCAAGTTTTATAATTGACCTAAGCCACTGACACATCACCCATCTCTCTCCTTGATATGAAAAGAATTTCTGTTTTCTGACTAAGATGCATTAGTCTCCAGTCACACTCCCACATCATCCAAGAGTCAATGATTCAAAAACAAAGATACATCACAAAAATCATACGAGGCTTCCTATTTGACTAAGGAATATGCATTTCAGGTCCTGAAGCCTCAAACTTGTGTTCTTAGTTACATGACGAATGACTACAAGAGACTAAACGAGGAATCCCTCTTCACTGTGCAAATGACAAGTGCCAGTCCTATTTTAAAACACTTTTATTATTTTATTATTTATATTAATGCAATCCCTTCAGGGATTACCCCATAGAAAATGAATATGTGTTATTTCTGAAAAATTCATAAAAGGAATACCTTCAGGATTTTTTTTATTTATGCCCATATGATCCATAGACTGTAAGCATAAAGAAAAACCTTAAATACTGTCAATTTGATCACCTAGAAGACAAGATTTCTGCAGAATATCCCAGATCTAATTTGTCATTGCTGTAGATATGCCAAGTCTGCTTCTATTTCTAGAACTTTCTTCCAACATATAATAGCATGTTAAGCTTGAGAATCACTTTAGAGCTGATTATAAAATAGGAAGATATATTTGATTGCCATTTTGTTGGCTTTTTATCTTTTTTCAAAATCCAAGAAAATTTTGTTTTGAAATGGCTTTAAAATATTTTTTAAACATGTACAGTAAGAATATTTAGTAAGTATCAGTTTTGAAATTTAACCCAACATAAGACGTGCATGTCCTTTCCAACAGGCCACATTTAAGGGTTGGATGGATATCATGTATGCAGCAGTTGATTCCAGAAATGTAAGTATTCTTTATATCCAATGTCTTCTGGAAAGATTGATTGGTGCTTAAATTATCTTATGAATTAGCTAAGCAAACTAACTCTATTTTAGTTCCTTAAAAAATAGGAAGAAAGTACTTAAAGACAGCAATGTGGATCAGAGCTATTGTATGGAGTTCAGCAAAAAACAGAAATCAAAAAAAAGAAAAAAACTCAACTCGTTCAGCAGCAGATATTCTCCTAAGTGTTTCCATTTGTTGCAGAAGAACAAACAGAAAAGCCTGTGACTGCCATCAATAGGTGACATGTGTAGGCAGGCTCCGTGCCTCGAAGCCTAAAAGGCTAAAGATGCTGGGCTAGGCATATTAGAATAAGCCACAGTCTTTTCAGATCCGTGCTTCCTATGACCAGCATCCATGCATTCACTAGAGCCAGGCCCAACGCTGTTATTACCTTGACTTAATTCGACTCCATACTTCTTCTAGCTTTCAGATGTACTCTGAAATCTCAGGCGTCCTCTAAGATTGATCTCCAAAACTGTAAAATCTGTGTTTTCTTCTTTCTTGTTATTTTTTTTTTCTTCTTGCTTCAGTTTTCTTTGGCAACCCAGACCTCTAGCTCACTATGGAGACAATGATAAACTTGAGATCCTCCTCTTCCCCTGCACACGTCTTGATCACCTCTGGAATTGTGTCATTTCACCTTGTTGCATAGAGTTTACCTTACATGTTCAGTTAACTTTAAGTCTGTTGTCTTAAGAAAAAAAAAAGACTGCATTAGGAATCTATGTATGGTATATCTTGACTCCTTTGTTGTGCAGTGAGTGACAGGCCTGTGTCTATTTTATAACAACAAGCTTGAGAGTCAGTTATCAATGAAGGATTTTATAAAATGAATTGTTGAACATATCTATTCAATCTAAAATTTTTAATGACTGTTAATAATGGTAGGGCAAGATGCCAGCATCCAAATGAATAATTCGGTTCTTTCATTTGCTATATAGGTTCATACACAAATGAATCTTGATTATAAAAGTGGTCTCTCTATATTTATAAGAGCTAATTTTTTTCATCAACATTTTCTTTGGTTGTTTTGAAGACAGGATGTTCCATTATAGTCCAGGCTAGCCTCAGCTCCCAAATTCTGGAATTGCACAGACATAGACACCACATCAGTATATTCAAATTACTGAAAATCAATTAAGTTAACCAATTACCAAATTTAAAGTATATTGTCCAAATAACAAAATATCAGTTATACTACTTAAAATTATGCAATTAGTTTTAGAATGCCAAATCGCATTACTTTTCATATAAAAACTTTTTGGTGCTTAATTTCAGGGTTGGTTTTTGGTTTGGGGTTTTTTGTTTGGTTGGTTGGTTGGTTTGGTTTGGTTTTGGATTTTTGGCTATTGATATGGGAATAAAATATACTGAATTATTTCTAAGAATACAGTCTTCTACTCCTGTGAGAAAGCACCAACGTGTTCCCAACATTCAAACCTCCTTTATCAGTTAACAGATGCTCTCCGTTGGCAGGTCGAACTACAGCCTCAATATGAGGAAAGTTTGTACATGTATCTGTACTTTGTTATCTTCATCATCTTTGGGTCCTTCTTCACCCTGAACCTGTTTATCGGTGTCATTATCGACAATTTCAACCAGCAGAAGAAGAAGATAAGTATTTTTTTTTTCCTAACACAAGGAAACAGGATAATTAACATTCAATTTGAATTGGAATTCAAGATGAGATCTTGAATTCAGAAACCAAATAGCTCATGAGCTTTCCCTGTGTTTTATCGTTAGTAACTCCTCACTCGCCCTTATATTTGCAGCTAGAAAAATCACTAGAGGCTGAGAAAACATGTGGGAAGGTGGAGAAAAAGAGGTTGGGTTTGATCAGAGAACACCGTACATATGTCTGTACTAAAATATCACACTAAATCCCATGACTATACACAGTAACTACATATGCACCCCTTAAAATAAGGTTCAAGGTATATACTTCTTTTGTATGCTGTTCCGTTTGTTCTTCTTTCTTCTGGTTATTTAATTAATAGCAACCATTTCCATTTCTAACTTGAGGAATTTTTGTTTTATCTATTATCATTTATAGGGCATTTTTGATTATTTCAATTATATATATATATATATATATATATATATATATATATATATATATATATATATATATGCACTAAAGAAAGCATGCAAACAAATATTATCACTCAGTAGTAACCATGTTCCACATTTCATCTTTGGCTGATCAGACTCTTTCCATGAACATTCTCCTTTTGGAACTACTCCTCATTTGCTTTTTCTTTTGAGATGGTCTCACTTTTGAATCCAGGCTGGCCTGATCTCACTATATCGCCCTATGTGGCCTAAAACCAGTAGCAATCCTGCAGCCGTCTCAAATAAGTTGGGGCTATAGGCACACATCACATTGTCTGACCCTGAAATATTCTGTGTACATGTATGGTTGTGTGTGTGTGTGTGTGTGTGTGTGTTTGTGTGTGTGTGTGTGTGTGTGCGTGTGTGTGTGTTGTATTATATTGTATACACGAATACATGGTGGTGTGTGCAAGTGCCTGTGAGGATGAATGTGCATGTAAAAGTCACTGGTAGACATTAGTTACCTTCCTCAATCACTACCCACGATAATTTTTAAGACAGGGTTTCTCATTGAATCCCACTCTTTGATTCAGATAGATGGCTGGCCAGTGAGATTAATGGTCATCTATCTCCAGCCTCAGCTCACATTGCCACGCCCACTTTAACATGGCGCTTGAGATCTGAGCTTAGATACTCATGCCACTGTGTAAAGCATGTATCACTTGATCCATCTCTGAAATACTTTTTAAAATTACAGTTATTTATTCATGCCACACTGAGTGTGTGGTAGTCAATGGACAACTTACAGGGGCTGGTCTTCCTCCTTCCACCCTCTAGGTCCCAGGGATTGAATCCAGGTGATTAGTCTTGTGAGCAAATGTCTGTATGCACTAAGCTATAGCCCCAGTCCTGAAATGCTGTCCAATGTACAATTTTAAATACTTTTATCGCAGAGATTTCTTAGTTTGTTAAAAGTGTTCACATTCATTTATCATAACTTGGCCAATTTCATTCAATCTAATCTTTAGTGACTTCAGTAAAATTATTTTCCTGCAAAACATGTGAGTGTTTAAATCTTTTCTTACAATAAATTCCAGAATGAAGCATTTTGCCTCCTAGGAGTAATGTAACCAGTTACCTGAATGAACCATGTGAGGATGGCCTGATTCCAGCTATCTCACGGACACCAGACATTCTCTTTAATGTTACTGTTTGACATCTCTTAAAGGGAAACAACATTTAACTTTAATTTTTGTGCACTTTATGGTGAATAGATTTGAATGTGTCCAAGTGCTTCATGGCCAATTATGTTTCTTTATGTCCCATGATTTCATAGTATTTTTTCAATGTATTTATTGCTTATTTATTATGATTGATTTACTATATTATTATTGATACTGAGAATTTTTATACTACAAAGCACTGTCCTTAATACTGATAGACTCCTCTTACTAACAGTATCCTCTGCTCCATTTGCGTTAATCAGCTGCTGTTCAATCCTTGGGTGCCTTGTGCCCCATCCCACACCTATCACTCTTCTATTGTTTGCTCTTCTAGCTCTTCCAGCTTTCTTTCAGTCCCTTCCCCAGAATTCCTGACCGAGTTAAGAAGACTTTGTATAGCCAACTCCAATATATTTATTTGCCTTTCAAATACAGTGTGTGTGTGTGTGTGTGTGTGTGTGTGTGTGTGTATTCAATTCTTTTCTACATCTGAATAGGAAAATCGTTGTATTGCACTCAGAAAGGTAACTTTCTTAATGTAAGGAACTAAATATTTAGTATTCCCAGTGAGCCAAGTTTTACTACTCATTGTGTATATGGTCTAAATTAAACAGTTAAGAGTTTCTGGGCTTTTCTAAAAATGTATTTTATTTTTTTACATCCCAAATTTTGCACCTCCTCTCATCCCTCCTCACACACTTCCTCCATCGCCCCTTCCCCTTCTCCTCTGAGAGGCTGGCCCCCAGCATCCCCTGCCCTGGCACATCAAGTCTCTGCAGGGTTAGTCACATCCTCTCCCACTGAGGCCAGACAAGGCAGTCCTGTTGGGGAACAGATACTACAGTCAGGTTACAGCATTAGAGACGTCCCTTGCTCCAGTTGTTGGGGCATCCATATGGAGACTGAGCTATACATCTGCTACATATGTGCTGGGGGAGCATTGCATCCAACCTGTTTATGCTCTTTGGCTAGTGGCTCAGTCTCTGAGAGCTCCCAGGGGTCCAAGTTAGTTAACTCTGTAAGCATAACAAAGTATAATTAATAATGTCAGGGATTGGTGCATGCCCTTGGGATGGGTCTTAAGTTGGGACAGTTATTGGTTAGCCATTCCTTCAGTCTCTGATCCATCTTTGTCCCTGCATTTCTTTTAGACAGGACAAACTTTGAGTCAAAAGTTTTGTGGGTGTCCTGCCTGGCTACAGGAGGTAGCCTCTTCTGGTTCCATATCCCCAGTCAAGTATCTTGGCTAAGGTCACTCCAATTGACTCCTGGAAGTCTCCTTCACTGTAGGAAGTTCCCCAGCTCTCTGGAATGTCTTAAAGATTCCCCCACCTTCCCACTCCTGGCAGCTGCAGATTTCCATTCATTCTCCTGGCCCTTTGGCACTCTCCTGTCTCTCCTCACACCTGATTCTGACTCCCTTCACCTCCCCATCTACTCTGCCACCCAGATCCCTCCCTCTGCCTCCTATGACTATTTTATTCCCCCTTCTAAGTGAGATTCAAGGATCCTTGATTAGGCCTTCCTTCTTGTTTAACTTGTTTGGGTATCCTATACTTTATGACTAATATTTAATTATCAGTAAGTACATACTGTGCATGTCTTTTTGGGTCTGAGTTATGTCGCTCAAGATGATATTTTCTAGTTCCATCCATTTGTCTGCAAAATTCATCATGCCCTTGTTTTTAATAACTGAATAGTATTCCACTGTGTAAATGAAACACATTTCCTGTATTCATTCTTCAGCTGAGGGACATTTGGGTTGTTTCCAGTTTCTGGTTATTGTAAGTAAACCTGCTATGAACATAGTGGAGCACTTATCTTTGTGGTATGGTGGAGCATCCTTTGGGTATATGCCTGGAGCAGTATAGCTGAGTCTTCAGGTAGAACTATTTCCAATTTTCTGAGAAACTGCTGATTGATTTCTGGAGTGATTGTACAAGTTTGCAATCCCACCAGCAATGAAGGAGTGTTCCTGTTTTTCCACATCTTCGCCAGCATGTGCTGTCCTTGAGTTTTTGATCTTAGCCATTCTGATTGGTGTAAGGTGGAATCTCAGGGTCATTTTGACTTGCATTTTCCTGATGACTAAGTATGTTGAACATTTCTTTAAGTGCTTTTCGGCCATTTGAGATTGTTCTTCTGAGAAATCTGTTTTACTTTTTTAATTGGGTTAATTGCTTTGTTGGAATCTAACTTCTTAAGTTCTTTATATATTTTGGTTATTGGCCCTCTGTCAGATGTAGGATTAGTGAAGATCTTTTCCCAATCCGCGAGCCGCCATTTTGTCCTTCTGACAGAGTTCTTTGCCTTACAGAACCTTTTCAGTTTCATGAGGTCCCATTTGTCAATTGTTTATCTTAGAGCCCAAGCTATTGATGTTCTGTTCAGGAAATTGCTCCTGTACCAAGGAGTTCAAGGTTATTTCCCACTTTCTCTTCTATTAGAATAAGTTTATCTGGCATTATGTTGAGGTCCTTGATTCCCTTGGACTTGAGGTGATAAATATACATCTACTTGCATTCTTCTACATGCAGAGTGCCAGTTAGACCAGCACCATATGTTGAAGGTGGTTTCTTTGTTCCATTGTAAGGTTTTGGCTTCTTTGTCAAAAATCAAGTATCCACAGGTGCTATGTTTATTTCTGAGACTTTGATTTAATTCCATTGATCAATTTGTCTGTTCCTATACAAATATCATGCAGTTTTTATTTCTAGTGCTTTATTGTACAGCTTGAGATCAGATTGGTGATTCCTCCAGAAGTTCATTTATTGTTTAGGATTTTTTTTAGCTATTCTGAGTTTTTTGTTCCCCATGTGAAGTTGAAAACTGCTCTCTTTCAAGGTCTGTAATAAATTGTGTTGGAATTTTGATGGGAATTGCATTGAATCTGTAGGTTGCTTTTAGCAGGATTGGCATTGTCACCATGTTGATCCTACTGATCCATGAGCATGGCGGATCTTTTCATCTTCTGGGATCTTCCTCAATTTCTTTCTGCAGGGACTTGAAGTACTTGTCATGCAGGTCTTTCACTTGATTGCTTAGAGTTACACCTACATATTTTATATTATTTGTGGTTGTTGTGAAGGGTGTTCTTTCCATAATTTCTTTGTCAGCCCATTTATTATTTGTATAAAGGAGTACTACTGATTACTGAGTTAATTTTGTATCCCGCCACTTTGCTGAAGATGTTTATAAGTTGTAGGAGTTCTCTGGTCGAATTTTAGGGATCGTTTATATATACTATCATATCATTGGTGAGTAGGGAGACCTTGACTTCTTCCTTTCCAATTTGTATTCCCTTGATCTTCTTTTATTTTCTTCTTACTCTAGCTAGAATTTCAAGTACTATATTGAATAGATAGGGAGAAATTTGTCTAGTCCCTGATTTTAGTGATTTAAGTTTCTCTCCATTTAATTTGATGTTAGCTATTGGCTTGCTGTATATTGCTTTTATTATGTTTAGATATGTGCCTTGTTTCCTCCAATCTTATGAAAAGACTCCAAGACTTTTAACATGAAGGAGTGTTGGATTTTGTGGAAAGTTTTTTCAGCATCTAATGTGATGATCATGTGACATTTCTTTCAGTTTGTTTATATAGTGTATTATGTTGATGGGTTTCCATATATTGAACCATCCCTACATCACTGGGATGAAGCCTACTTAATCATAGTGATGATGTTTTGGATGTATTCTTCAATTCAGTTTGGGAGAATTTTATTGAGTATTTTTGTGATAATGTTCATAAGTGAAATTGGTCTGAAGTTCTTTCTTTGTTGAGTCTTTGTGTGTTTTAGGTATCAAAGTGACTGTGGCCTCATAGAATGAACTAGGTAGTATTCCCACTTTTTCTATTTTGTGGAAGAGTTTGAGGACATTTGTAATAATCTTCTTTGAAAGTCTGATAGAAATCTACACTAAAACCATCTGGCCCTGGACTTTTTTTGGGGGTGAGGGGTATGGGAGACTTTAATGACTGCTTCTATTTCCTTGGGGGTTATAAGATGGTTTAGATGGTTTACCTGATCTTGATTTGACTTTGGTAAGTGGTATCTGTCTAGAAAATCATCTATTTCATATAGATTTTCCAGTTTTGTAAAGTACAGTCTTTAATATAAGACCTAACGGTTTTTTGAATTTCCTCAGTTTCTATTGTTGTATCTCCCTTTTCATTTTTGATTTTCTTAATTTTGATACTGTCTCTGTGCTTTTTATTTAGATTGGTTAAGAGTTTGCTTATCTTGTTGATTTTCTCGAAGAACCATCTTTTGATTTTGTTGATTCATAATATTGTTCTCCTTGTTTCTCATTGATTCATTTCAGTTCTGAGTTTGACTATTTCCTGTGGTCTACTCTTCTTGTGTGTGTTTGCGTCTTTTTACTCTAAAGCTTTAACATGTGCTATTAAGTTGCTAGTATGAGATTTCTCAAATTTCTTTATGAAGGTACTTAGTTCTATGACTTTTCCTCTTAGCACTGCTTCCATTGTGTCCCATAAATTTGGGTATTCTTCATATTAATGAGGACATCGGGGTGCCTCCATTTTCAATGAAGACTAAAATGTCTTTAATTTCTCTCCTTATTTCTTCCCTGACCAAGTGATCATTGAGTAGAGAGTTGTTCAGTTTCTATGAGTATGTAGACTTTCTGTTGTTTCTGTCATTGTTGAAGTCCAGCCTTAATCCATGGTAATCTGATATGATACAAGGGGTTATTTAAACCTTGTATATTTTGAGGCTTGCTTTGTTCCCAATTATATGGTCAGCTTTGGAGAATGTTCATGAAGTGCTGAGAAGATTTCGTTTTTGAGCGAATGGTTCTATAGATATCTGTTAAATCCATTTAGTTTATAATATCTGTTAGTTTCATTGATTCTCTGTTCAGTTTTTGATTCAATGACATGTCTGTTGGTGAGAGTGAGGATGAAGTACCCCACTATTATTTTGCAGGGTTCAATGTGTGATTTGAGCATTAGTAAAGTTTCTTTTAAAAATATGGGGGCCCTTGCCTCTGGGGCATAAATGTTCAGAATTGAGATGTCATCTTGGTGAATTTTTCCTTTGATGAGTATGAAGTATCCTTCCCCATCTCTTTTGACAACTTTTGGTTGAAAGTTTATTAGATATTAGAATGGCTACTCCAACTTGTTTCTTGGGTCCATTCTTGGAAAACCTTTTTCCAGCCCTTTACACTGAGAACTTTCTTTGTTGCTGAGGTGTGTTTTTTGTATGCCACAAAATGATGGATCCTGTTTACATGACTAGTCTATTAGCCTGCATCTTTTTGTTGGTGAATTGAGTCCATTGATGCCAAGAAATATTAATAACCAGTAATTGTTAGTTCTTGTTATTTTGATGTTGGTGGTGGTGAAGTGTAGTTACTCTTCTCTTGTTAGAGCTTTCCTTCTAGTACTCTTTATAGGACTGGATTAGTAGAAATATTTCATTTAAATTTGGTTTTGTCATGGAATATCATGGTTTCTTCATCTATTGTGACTGAAGGCTTTGCTGGGTATAGAACTCTGGGCTGATATCTGTACTCTCTTAGGGTCTGCGAGACATATGTCCAGGATCTTCTGGCTTTTACAGTTTCTATTGAGAAAGTCAGGTATAATTCTAGTAGGTCTATGTTACATGGACTTTTTCCCTTGTAGCTTTTAAAATTCTTTCTTTTTTCTGTATATTTAGTGTTTTATTATATGACAGGAGAGTTTTCTTTTCTGGTCAAATCTATTTGATGTTCTGTAAGTTTTTATAGCCATTCCTTTCTTTAGGTTAGGGAAGTTTTCTTCTATGGTTTTGTTGAAGATATTTTCTAGCCCTTTGAATTGGGAATCTTCACCTTCTTCTATTCCTATTATTCTTAGATTTTCTCTTTCCATAGTGTCCCAAATTTCCTAGGTGTTTTGAGTTAGAAATGTTTTACATTTGGCACTTTCTTTGACTGGTCTATCATTTTCCCTATTGCATCTTCTATGTCTGAGATTCTTTCTTCCATGTCTTGTATTTTGTTGGTGATTCTTTTATGTGCAGTTCCTGTTCTCTTTCCTAAGTTTTTTATCTCTGGGGTTGCCTCTATTTGCATTTTCTTTATTGCTTCTATTTCCATTTTAAGGTCTTGGACCATTTTCTTCATTTCCTTCACCCATTTGATTGAATTTTTCTGTATTTCTTTAAGGGATTTATTTGTTTCCTTTCTAAGTACTTCTACCTGTTTGGTCATATTCTCCTGTATTCATTACAAGGTTTATTGATATCCACTTTAAACGTGTCTACTATCTCCATAAGATGAGATTTACGGTCATAATATTGTTCTTCGGGTATGTTTGAATATCCAGGCCTTGCTATAGTAGGAGAGCTCAGTTCTGTGGTACCATATTGCACTGACTTCTGTTGATTATGTTCTTGGGCTTGCCTTTAGCCATCTGTTTTTCTCTGGTGTTGGCTGGCCTGTTAGTCCCTGGGAATAGTAACCCTCAGCAACTGGTTGTCCCAGATAGGTAAAGGTCTCCCCAAAGTCAGGCAGAGCTGTGGGCTGAGGTATGAGGTGCAGATCCTGGATTGCAGGTAGAGGTGTGCACCAGAAGGAAGATGGAGCTTTGATCATGCCATATCTGATTTTTTCCCACAATATAATAATAATGTCAATTTTAGTTATTTTAAAATGTAAATATTGTAGTCAGTACAGTGTACTTTTAATTTTTCAAATTGAAATATTACAGAAATCATGTTAATTTCTTGAAATATCATGTTATAATATTGAAAATTATATAAGAATGGACACAATTTTAACCAGTTTTTATTTTTCTTTTCTATACTTTGGAGGTCAAGACATCTTTATGACAGAAGAACAGAAGAAATACTACAATGCAATGAAGAAATTAGGATCAAAAAAGCCACAAAAGCCTATCCCTCGACCTGGAGTAAGAAATATCAAATGAAAATCATATAAAACAACAATCTGAAATGAGTTTTGTTTCTCAGGGGAAATCAACTATCATTTCCAACACACACACAGACACACAGACACACACACACTTGTACTTTTTGAGTATCTTTAATCCATGTTTCTGATAGATTTTTTAAAACACCAAAAAGAATAAGAATATACAGGAAATGCAAATTTGTCTTCAAATGACTTAAAACTATACACTTAGAATCCAAGCTACACAGACAAATGTGGTCCTCACAATAGTTGTGTCTTTACAGTAGCTGCTGTGCAATGTCAAGAAATACAGAAGCATCACGTGGGGCTAGTATCCATCCACTTTCTGAGATTAAGAGGTGGACAAAGATGTTCAGTGGCATCCATCTCCATGTGTAGTTGTTTAATTAGTAGAAATATGGACATTTTAGAGGAAGTGAGTGTTCCAGTAATGAAGATATTTCTGAATGGCTCTAAAGTCAGCAACTACTTATGTCAGCGTTATTACAATTTTAGATAAAAAAGAACCACTCACATATTTCCAAGATAAATCTACAAACTATAAAGGAGAAAGAGCCCTTGTCATGGTTAATTTTATGGCAGCGATTTTTTTCGATAACTTATTTCTTTTATTCACATTATATCCCAATCACATTCCCCTTCCTCCTCTCCTCCCAGTCCTACCCTCCAACAAATCCCTCTCCCTCTTGCCCCCTCCCCTTCTCCTCAAAGAAGGGGAGCCCCCTTTGATAGCACCCCACCCGGGGACATCTAATCCCAACAGGACTAGGCACATCCTCTTCCACAGAGGACTAAGCAGGCAGTTCAGGGAGGAGGAAGGGGCCCAATGGCAGGAAGCAGAGACTAAGACAGCTTGTTAGGGGACTACATGAAGGCCAATCTGCATATTTGCTACAAATGTGTAAAGTTCCTAGATCCAGCTCCAGCATGCTCCCTGGGTGGTGGCCCAGGCTCTGAGTCCCCATGGTCCCAGGAGAGTTGACTTTGTAGGTCTTCTTGTGGTGTCTTTGACTATGGCAGAGATCTTTAAGCTTAAAATATTTCCAAGGATGAATCACAAAACAGAATCTTAATGAATATTTTTATTGTGTCAACCAAATTTTTGTTTGTTTGTTTGTTTGTTTGTTTGTTTCTTTGTTTTGAGACAAGATTTGTCTGTGGCGTCTTGGTTGTTCTGGAACTCACACTGTAGATCAGGCTGATCTTGAACTCAGGGATCCACCTGCCTCTGCCTCCCAAGTGCTGGGATTAAAGCATGCTGCATCACTGCCCATTCAAGCATTACTTTCTTAATGAGAACATTTTTCCCTTTGAGACTTAGTACTACACAAGGCAAGAACTGCCACAGCAAGGGTATTTTATAGTGTTAAAATATGCTTAGTATTTTTCATTGCACCAAAGAAATAAACAGCAAATGACTTGCTGGGTCTAACATCAGCTGACTACGGACTAGAACCACAGATGGGAAGCAAAGGGCCTGTGATCCCTTTGTTATAGTGCAGCAAGGAATGTCTTTTCGGTCTGATTACCCCGTGGAGACTTACCACTGTGTCTGACAATATCAGCAATATCCACTTGCTGGGAACAAATTAATGTTGCCAAGGTGGAACGTCAATGCTTGATGTTTCAGATGCATCCTTGAAGTCACAAGGTTCCCTTGATAATTCTCTAGGAATAA
This sequence comes from Uromys caudimaculatus, assembly GCA_028551405.1. Taxonomy (NCBI): domain Eukaryota; kingdom Metazoa; phylum Chordata; class Mammalia; order Rodentia; family Muridae; genus Uromys; species Uromys caudimaculatus. The sequence continues at coordinate 102,006,724 of CM052701.1, forward strand.
AGCAAATAAAAGACTAATATTTACTGCATTTATAAATGGCCACATTGTCTAACTCATCATTGGAAAGTACTGCAGCCAGTGAGCTAAAGTTTGGCAACACCAAATCAAACAGGTTTCTTACCTTTCTGTAACCTTGACATGTTGAAATTCTCTGTGTATTTCTGTGCAGAGTGTGCAGGGAGAGAACCTTCAGCAAGGGATTGATGGATTCAGGAATATAGATGCTTTAAAAAAGCAATTTAAATAACTAGATATAAAAATGTTCTACAAGGCACCTATTACAAATATTTGTCCCAATAGGTAGGTACTATGTACAATACTAGAAAGTAGGGAATATAGGAAGTACTTAATGTACATGCTATGTCTACCAGGAAACTCCCCCATTGCTGAAAGCGTCTTTGTTTCTCTGCAGAACAAATTTCAAGGGATGGTCTTTGACTTTGTAACCAGACAAGTGTTTGACATCAGCATCATGATTCTCATCTGTCTGAACATGGTGACCATGATGGTGGAAACGGACGACCAGAGCGATTATGTGACAAGCATTTTGTCACGCATCAACCTGGTGTTCATCGTCCTGTTCACCGGCGAGTGTGTGCTCAAGCTCATCTCCCTCCGCCATTATTATTTCACCATTGGCTGGAATATTTTCGATTTTGTGGTGGTCATCCTCTCCATTGTAGGTAAGATCTGTGCCAAGACTGTCAAATTCTTCCTGATAAAGGTGGGAGTTGGAAACAGGAATTTAGAATGGAGGTCATCTCACTATTCAAAGTCAGTATGTTGGTATGTGGTTTTGAGTTGTGTGTTTGTTTTTCCTCCAAAATTAGGATTCTAATTCATACAAATATTGTATCCCATTGCATCCAATATTTATTTGCCAATTAATAAAATCTCCTTTACTGAGATCTATTAAATAGATCTATGCTGTGAATCAAACTAAAAAGTGCTTTTAGGTGGTTGAGATTGAATGCTGTATCTGTAGGTTGCAACACTTTGGGGGTTGAATAGCCCTGTCATAGGGGTCACCTAAGACCATTAGACATCACAGGTGTTTACATTAAGATTTATAACAGTAGCAAAGTTACAGTAATAATGAAGCAACAAAAAATAATTTTATTATTGGTGGTCACCACAATATGAGAAACTATTAAAGGGTTGCAATATTAGGAAAGCTTAGATCCACTGATCTAGATGATTCTGGTAAGAGTGGTACTGGAAATCTGGTCTAATGGTCAGGAAAGGCATTGCATTATAGACATAGTTATGGGGTCACCAGCCTATAGAGTAGAACATGGAACTAAGAGAATGGGAAAAGCAAATAAGGGACAAGGACCAAATGCTAACAAAGACTAACAGTAGTTTCTTGTGGCTGTCATAGAGAAATTTTCAATATTTCTAGAAGGAAACTGGTAGCATGGGACATCTCTTTCTTAGTCCTATCCTACAAATTGTGTAACATATAAGGGCCTCATGAAGGTAGCTTGTCTCACTGCAGATACAAATAATGCTTCAGAGAAGTGAAGAAGTCCTTGTAAATGGACTTCATTCCTAATTAAGATGAGGTCAAATTTTCAAGCATAGGACTCTGTTGGAAAGATCTTTGTGTTATTCCCCCATCTGAATAAATGGGACTTACATCGAAAATCCAACTCATATGTTGTGTGTAATTTTTAATTCCAACAATAATCATGTAAATAGCATCAAAAAGAGAGATAGACAGACAGAGACAGAGATAGAGACTGAGATATAAAAGGCTGATTAAAGAGAATGGTGCCTCTGTGCTTAAAGGCATTTGGGTTTTTTAGTTGGTTGGGTGGATGGATTTTTTGTTATTCTTGGGGGTGGTGGTGGTGGTGGTGGTGGTGGTGGTGGTGGTGGTGGTGGTGTGTATTTATTTGTCAGAAATACTCTTTAGTGGAGTCTTTATTTAAAAAGCAAAGGGAGGAGCTGAGAAATGCCCTAGCATCTTAAGCACTTACTGTGCAAGCTTGAGAATGAGAGAAGAGATTCCCAGCACCCATGTAATTGCTGGTCAAGTGTGACACCTTATTAAGAAGGAAGGATCTTGAATGCCTCTCAAATTATCTAGCTAGCTACCAGAGAGCTCTGTGTTCAATTGGAAAACCTGGCCTCAATAAATAAAGTAAAAAGCAATCAAGGAGTCTCCCAATGTCAACCTCAGGTAAGATGCACACACATTCACACACACACACACACACACACACACACACACACACACATACACACACACACATTCACACACACAGAGAGAGAGAGAGAGAGAGAGAGAGAGAGAGAGAGAGAGAGAGAGAAGATGCATGCCACATGAACAGACATGTGCCAAAAAAACAAAATCACATGGAGAAAAAAAGCTGTAAAAATTTAAAAACATAGATGCTTCAGGAAAGGGAAAGAGTAACAACCTTAGAGCATCTTATAAATATACAAGCCCATGCATGAACAATTCTGTGATAATATTAGGTTAGAAACTCAAGTTTATAGGAAGATGAAAACAGCATGACACACTCCAAGACTCTGGATTAATGAAGTGTGAGAAGAAAAGTTTGGTTCAACAAGTTTAGAGAAAATCATCATATTCATATATATTTGCACTTTTATCATTGTCTGTTGATATTTAAGCAAACTTTAGTATTTATTTCTGATGAGATTTTAAGTTAACCATAGCATATCAATACTCCTGGAAAAAAGTCATACTATGATTCTTATATTTTAATTTGTTTCTGAGTAAAAGCTAAGGTTAACTTCTATTATACATTGTATAATTCTATATGCATTCAGTTTTCCATATGTATGAACTAAATATCCACAAATTCAAACACAGATCAAACATATTTTTAAGAACCCTGCTCCTCTACTGACAATTTCTTATATAATAAACTGTAGCAACTGGGTTGTTTTGGTTTGGTTTGGTTTTTTGAGACAGGGTTCTTCTGTGTAGCCTTGGCTGTCCTGGAACTTGCTTTGTAGACCAGGCTGGCCTCCCATTAACAGAGATCCCCTCCCTCTGCCTTCTGAGTGCTGGGATTAAAAGTGTGGGCCACCACCACCCATCCTTAGTTGGTTTTGTTGTTGTTTGGTTTGGTTTGGATTTTTGGTATATTGTAGCAATTCTTCACATGGTATTTACATTGTTGAATGCAATAAACATTTCAGAAGGGTGTAGATAAGTTGCATGCATGTGTGCTGCTGTATTATATAAAGGGCTGTGGGCCCTTGAATTTTGATTTTCTATGGAGAGGAGATGCATCCTAGGGCAAATCCAGCTGCAGATACTAGAAGATGATTGGAATATATATGTATCATACCCAAGATTGCACAATTGAATCTCAATAATCTGAAATTGACCTTGGGACTTTAATAACTCAAATATTTTAATGAATGATTAATAGACGACTTCTTCACTGATTGATAGTCTAATTATTTTCCCACAGGAATGTTCCTTGCTGAGCTGATAGAGAAGTATTTCGTGTCCCCTACGCTGTTCCGAGTCATCCGCCTGGCCAGGATTGGACGAATCCTACGCCTGATCAAAGGCGCCAAGGGGATCCGCACACTGCTCTTTGCTCTGATGATGTCCCTTCCGGCGCTGTTCAACATCGGCCTCCTGCTTTTCCTGGTCATGTTCATCTACGCCATCTTTGGGATGTCCAACTTTGCCTACGTTAAGAGGGAAGTTGGGATTGATGACATGTTCAACTTTGAGACTTTTGGCAACAGCATGATCTGCCTGTTCCAAATCACCACCTCTGCGGGCTGGGATGGACTGCTGGCCCCCATCCTCAACAGCAAACCCCCTGACTGTGACCCTAATAAAGTTAACCCTGGAAGCTCGGTGAAGGGGGATTGTGGGAACCCATCTGTGGGGATTTTCTTTTTTGTCAGCTACATTATCATATCCTTCCTGGTTGTGGTGAACATGTACATCGCTGTCATCCTGGAGAACTTCAGCGTAGCCACAGAAGAAAGCGCAGAGCCCCTGAGTGAGGACGACTTTGAGATGTTCTACGAGGTCTGGGAGAAGTTTGACCCCGATGCCACTCAGTTCATGGAATTTGAAAAATTATCCCAGTTTGCAGCTGCTCTTGAACCCCCTCTCAATTTGCCACAACCAAACAAACTGCAGCTCATTGCCATGGACCTGCCCATGGTGAGTGGAGACCGCATCCACTGCCTGGACATCTTATTTGCTTTTACAAAGCGGGTCCTGGGTGAGAGTGGAGAGATGGATGCTCTTCGAATCCAGATGGAAGAGCGGTTCATGGCTTCCAACCCCTCCAAGGTCTCCTATCAGCCAATCACTACTACGTTAAAACGCAAACAAGAGGAGGTATCAGCTGTGATCATTCAGCGCGCATACAGGCGCCACCTTTTGAAGCGAACTGTAAAACAAGCTTCATTTACATACAATAAGAACAAACTCAAAGGTGGGGCTAATCTTCTTGTAAAAGAAGACATGCTTATTGACAGGATGAATGAAAACTCTATTACAGAGAAAACTGACCTGACAATGTCCACCGCAGCTTGTCCACCCTCCTATGATCGGGTAACAAAGCCAATCGTGGAGAAACACGAGCAGGAAGGAAAAGATGAAAAAGCCAAAGGGAAATGAACAAAAACAAACAAAAAAATAATAAATTGGGTGACAAATTGTTTACAGCCTGTGAAGTCAAAAGGACTCCTTTAGGAAGTCAATGCCAAACTGACTGTTTTTACACAAATTCACTTTAAGGTCAGTGCCTCAATAAGACAGTGACCCCCTTGTCGGTAAACTCTGTGACTCTGTGTAAAGGGGAGGTGACCTTGACAGGAGGTTACTGTTCTCACTACCAGCTGACACTGCTGAAGACAAGAGACAAATGGCTATGCAGACTGTAGGGACCAGTCTAAAGGGGTGCAGAGCTATAATTTGGGGGCTAATGTGAAACACTTTAGTGTAGTATCCACCGTTTGCATTTCAACTGCCACATTTGTCACGTTTTTTACAAACTCTGTTAGTGGATTCATCTTTTTTTTTTAATCCATATGTTGTTTGTTACACGTGACTATTTTTGTAAACAGGGTTTCTGTTGGGAAATAGACTAAAGGAACTCTTTTCCGGGTGTGTCACCTGGGGGTATTGACATCCATATGGCCCTCCCGTCTGCACAACGATGGGGTTTCGCATGAGGGCATGCTGCACCTTAGGATCATGCATGAGAAGAAGTCGAAAGGAAAGCAAAGACAGTTCAACAGTTGTATGTCATCTGTGTTTCTGCGGAGGGGGAGGGGTACTGAGGTGATTGTTAGATCATGGGCTTTGCTGAGCTGGCTTTGTCAAATCTAGTCTTCAGTCCAAGGAAATTGTTCGGACAGGTCATCAAGTCTTAGTAGGTGCAAACTTCATTCAAATGTCTGGAGTTGTGTTATGTTTCTGTTCATTGTCTCTTAAAAGTCTCTAAATTATGACTCTGACTCCCTACCCCCACCCTAGCAGAGCGAATTGACCAAAAGAACCCTTTATAAAATTCCCGCTTAATCCTGCACTTTGTTTAGCCATCTTCAGCGCTCAGCGAGGTTGACACTGTATGTGTTAATGAAATGCTATTTATTATGTAAATAGTCATTTTACTGTGTGGTGCACGTTTGAGCAAACAAATAATGACCTAAGCACAGTATTTATTGCATCAAATATGTACCACGAGACATGTAGAGGGCAAGCTGTCCACCGGTAATATACTGTATTCCGTACCATTATAGATAGTGTGGATGCTGTCAATGCATGTCGATATTACCATGTTGCGGTATGTAGTTTCCCTCAGCACTCAGAATCTCACTCATGAGAAACCATAGGTCAGTGGCTAAGTCAAGGAAACTGTTCAGCAGATTTCATTTCTTTAAGTCATTAAGCAATAGTTCGCGGCACTTTAACAATGTTTGGGTTATTTTTAAATTTTTAAGATAATGTTCCATGTATAGGCAGACTGTACATACATGTGGGAAAGACAGCACTCCTGCTTAGCCTGTTAAAACACGCTTAGAGTTTTATAAGCAAATACAAACACTGTACAGAGTCGCTTTCTTTTCTTTCTCAGCGTTCTGTACGACGAAGAGGGAATTGTCTTCAGGCTGACATCACAATCACTTTTCTTACTTTCTGCCCACAGCAGTTTTTCATGGAAGATATTTGCTAATTTCATAATTTTAAGGGGCAAAATACACTCACAACGTCACATCCAAATTATGATTTGCAATTGGAAAAGGGTATAACATTTGATTTATATTTATTATAGTGTCTGTGCTAACAGATGACCAGAGTGCTTTTTTCCTATTTTTTTCTTTATTCCCTAACTTACGTTTATTTTTCTTTGCTTCAGAATTATGCTTCTCTAGATTGTTCTAAATATAAACGTGGGCTTCAGAATGTCTTTTCCTCAAAAACAGAGAGGATTACACTTATATAGTCAATTACATCAAGATATTTGTGTTTCTTACAGAAGCAGACCATAGGCACCTCTTTTTCTTAAAAAAAAAAAAAAAAATATTTAGACAAACCGTATTCATGAACTGCATGTTGGAAAATGCTACTATTACCCAAAGTGATGCTAATCACAATTAAAAATGTGCAAATCTAATAAAAATTAATTTTTTATTTTATTGTTTGCCTGGTTACTTTTTGTTGATTGAATTTTATGATAACATAAAGGTGCTTTCACCTACTTATGGTAAGGAGAGCTGCACACACACGTGTGTGTTCACAAACGCACATGCATGTGCACACACATCCATGCACACACACATAGGCATTCATTTAAGGATAATAGTTTTATCCATTCCTGTTCTAGCTCCCAAATAATTGACACAAAGGCCTATTAAATTTATTAACAATCTTTAAGCACTATTACTGAGCAGATATTCATCTATTCAAACCCTCTAAACTATCTACTTCCCAGCCAAAGTCCCTGTGTTCCTTGCAGTTTGAATCTCTTACTGGTTTGCTCTGCTCCATGTGGGTCCTCATGGAGAATCCCTCGGCAACCTGCTCATTATGACCTCTCCTGGACCCTCTGCCTCATGGCTACCTCCCCCTTCTTTTCCTCATGGTCCTTCTTTTACTTCTGTCTACCTAGGATCCCCTGGCTGGGATCGTTAGTCCAGCCTTCTATCTCCTCTGCTCAGCCATAGGCTGAATCAGCTCTTTATGGACAAATCAAAGATGATGGAAAACAAATTTTACATAACATTGAGATCAGAGTTGCTTGACCATGCCAACTTCTGGACTGTAGACAGAAGTTTGGACATAGAAATGAGCATCTGAATATATAGCACACAAGACCAACCACACACACCGTGTAGAACAGAAAACTTGAAGTAAAAATTGGACTTCCTAGAATGGCCCCTCAGCACCTAGCAGCAGCAAGATGTGATCTCTTAGAGAACAAGGAGCCAGTGCTAACACATATACTGATATCCATGGGGGGGGGGGGTTATCAAAGTCAACACAATGGGGTTGGCCACTTGAGATACAAAAGGAAGCCTTTAAAGCATCTTTGATGAATTCCAAGTTGCTAAGAGTGGGCTACTGTGCTTCTCCAGAAGCCCCCACACCCTCCGTGTTTCTTCTGAGAAATATGACTTCTGTACACATGCATACGTTCTGCTGTCCTTTAGCTTCCAGTTTCTTAGCCAGTAGGAAGCCTGTGCTGAACATCAGTACAAAAATGTGAGACAGGAATATTTATCTGCATGTCTCTTACCTGCAGGTCTTCTTACTCACAGAAAGGCAGAGTGCCCGTCTTACAGCGAGAGCAACTTTCTGTGAAGCGTAATAACCTTCCTTCTCCTCCCCTTGCTTTTTTGGACCTGAGGATTCTTCCTTACTCCTCATGACTTTCCCCTAAAGTTGCTAGCACCCTTGTAAATGATTTCTTTATGAAAATCCCTCTATGCCTCATTTTAACATGTCATGTGTCCCCTGCCAGGGTGATACAAAATGATGAAATAGTTCCTCAAAGTCAGCAAGAAACCATGATTTACTTTGGGTTGGCTTGGAGACTTTATCTAACTGATTTTCATAGACATAAAACATGTGGCTGAGAGAAATACAACATGGTTAAGGTTAGAATTCACAGACATGGAGAGCTTATTAGAGTGGTTCAGGTCACAAATTATCTGCATCTCTAAGAAAAGAGGAACTTCCATTTAACTTCAGGATTGCACCATGTCAGTCATGAAGCCAGAAAGGGCAACAATAAGTTTGACCAGAAGAAAGTAGGCCAGGGCTTTTTCTACCTTTCTACATCTTTCTGAGCACATTTGTTTATAATAAACACCCAAGTTAAAAGGGCAATTCCAATTTAGAACTGACTGAAAAAAAAGTTTCATTTTCAAAGAAAGACATTTAGGACCCGAGCTTACACCAGGTCTCATCAGAACTTTTTTCATATATAAAGAAGAAATAGTGAAATATAAGCCTACAAATCTCCCTCATTTTCGTAATATATGCTATGCCAAAAAGTAATTTATGTACAGAGAATTATGGGGTCTTGTAACTAAGGTAGAAGAAATACCTAGAATATCCATGTCATGGGACAAGCTGAACACCCAAATACATACTAATAGAATACAACCCATGAAACAAACATTGAATAGCAACACATGTAGTGGGTTTATTCATATAAGTAAGTATTAAAAAGAAAAAAATAATTCCTTATAGTAAAAAATTAATGAACAAATGTAGAAGAAACAAGAGTTATAAAAACATTACAATTAATTCACACAAAAATCATTAAAGAATTTTAGAACTCATGCATTAAGGTTTGGGGAGGAGCAGGAATACTACGCTGCTTAGACAATCTTTCTATATTAATTAAAATCTTTTAAAGAAGAAAATTAGCAATGGATAAACTGAGCAGATACAACCCCCACAAAGAATTCCCAGCTTTGAGACCAAGTGAAACTACATATCTCTTGTTAAGTTGAACCGAGAAGCCACATCACTTCTAAGTGGCCATTAGGATTTCATAACCATAGTCTAAGTAGTTACAAATTTTTATCAAAGGTTTTTATTAAAGGAGTGGGTTTACTCTTAAAACCTCAATGTCACAGGAAAAATAATCTCAAGCCAATGCTAGAGGATGAAGGGCTATGGGAGCTAAACACCAAAATAATACACAGGAAATGGTAGAGACAAAGATTGTCGTTAGAAATGCTGAGTAAATCTGAGTGGAAGCCACTAATTAGCTATTGGTATTTTTTAAAAAAGAATTATTTATTTATTTGATGTATATGACAATACTGTTACTGTCTGCAGACACACCATAAGAGGGCATCAGATCCCAATACAGATGGTTGTGAGCCACCATGTAGTTGCTGGGAATTGAACTCAGGACCTGTGGAAGGGCAGTCAGTGCTCTTAACCACTAAGATATCTCTCCATCTCCTATTGGTTCTTTAATAGGGTTAAATGTCTTAATGATTAAGGCTAGTATCTCTATTACAAATAAATAGGAAATTTTATTATTCTTGCTTCTTTTCCTTCCTCCATTCTTCCCCCTCTCCTTTCTTTAACTCTAAAGTCACCTGCCTTTCCTCTCTCTTCCTTCTCATTTCTCCTTCCTTCCCTCTTGCCTGTATTTTCTTAACTTTGCAGTAGACTGTCATTCCCCAGTTACCTCATATTCTTTTACAACCGCCTCTTGTGTCTTCACTCTCTCCCTTTGGCCGGTCCTTTTATCTGTCTTTGGACTTTTTAAGTACGAATTCTTGATTTAGAAACGAAAATTAACCCTACCTGACCCTGATTCATCTTTTTTCCACTCTCTCATTTTTCAAGTAAAAAAGTATGCTCTATCATCATCCCCTCACTTGCTTATAGTTAGAAGAAATAGGTGAGAAAATTTGTCTGAGAAACATCTTGTTAATATCACCACTTGAAGCTTATCAAATGTTGTGCTACATACTTTGCTTCCCATACCCTTAGACTATGAGCATGAGGTCGGAAGCTGGAAATCAGAATGGTGAACACAGGAACAAAGAGGGATAGACGTCTGAGAGAAGGCTGTATTGTTCTAGCTTCTAATTGTGAGCAGCACCCCTCTGTTCAGTGTTGACTTAGACATGCAGAATGGCAGGCTGGAGAAACAGCTCAGTGGAGAAGCACATGCTGAGAGAGACATAATATTCCCAGAGTGATCCAACTGTGAATGAAGAGGAACTGGTAGTGTATTTATTTTTTACAGGTCTTCAGCCTTTATTTTTGACCGCACGAAGACCTGAAACAGCTAAAGAAAACGTAGGAAACTATAACCTTAATGGTAAATACCTCATGCAGATATTGCTACCGAACACTGATTTTTCCTACCAGCATGCTAATGAGTTTGTTTCTCTCACATTAAAGCTGCCATTGCATCTATGCGTGTATTTTACTGGAAAACATTAAGACACAAGTGTTATCTTCCTCCTTTGAGTTATTGGAAATAAATTTGAAGTCAGGCAATCAGACTGTGGTAGCAGATTGTTTAATATATACCGATGTGAAAATGAATATGGTCACTAGCTGAGGGACATGCAGGGTCCTATGATAGAAGGCCTTACCTGCACGGTATGAGCTCTGCGTTCGAAATCACACATAACGCGAACTAAAACATTGCTAACACACGCTAAACTTTGTTATTTGAAAGCAACCTTTTCTCTTTTTAATGCTCCAGTGTATGACTTCTGTTTATAATCAGACAGATTCAATGATCTTATTCAGTCTTAATCGAATATGAGATGTTTTTGAGAATTTGATGGTCATGATCATTCACATCTATTTATTTAAATTGTATCTTTTATTATCTTTTAGAAAACCAGAACACCTTAACCTTCTTCCCAAATCTCTGGTTGGTTGTTTTTGTCTTAAGCTTTTTCCCTGTAGATTTATACTGCAGTCAGTATTGGCAATTTTGCTGAGCCAGTGCCGCAATTTCAACTGTCTATTGGTGTTTTGTGCTAATACATTCAGTTGTCATGTTACATTTGGCATGTCCAGCACCAGTTTCTTCACAGTCTATCCCTCTCAGCCACTGATGAGATTATCTAGGAGTGATGGCTTAGAGGGTAAAGATGCTTACTGCCAGACATAATAACCTGAGTTCAATCTCCTGGTTCCACAAAGTGGGAGGAGAG
>CM052701.1:102020492-102091335 GCA_028551405.1 Uromys caudimaculatus
TGAGAGTTCTACATCTTGTTCTGAAGATAAACAGGAGAAGACTGGATCCCGCATGGCCAGGAGGAGACCACCCCCACAGTCACATACTTCCTCCAACAAGGCCACACCTACTCCAACAAGCCACACCTCCTAAGAGTGCCACTCCCTAGGCCAAGCACATTCAAACCACCACACTATCCGTCTAACATATCTTTTCCTTTACTTATAAACTGTATCTGAATTCCAAGATTGTAAGCAGCAATTATGTAAGATAACAACACATCAAAAAGTTGCAAATGGAAATATATATATATATATATATATATATATATATATATATATATAGAGAGAGAGAGAGAGAGAGAGAGAGAGAGAGAGAGAGAGAGGGAGGGAGGGAGGGAGGGAGGGAGGGAGGGAGAGTATACATACATATACAAATGTTTAAAAGAACATATATTACTATTATAAAGAAAAAATTCAGATAAAAGTAAATGCATAAATATAGACATATATACATTTTTTCAGGATATTAGTCTGTAAGTGATTTTTAATTCTTTAGGACATAATAATAATACCCTGTTCTTTATTATGTTGAAACTATTAAGTTTGCCACATTAAACTTATTCTTATGAAAAGTACTGGAATTGTTTTCCCTTCAGTACTGCTTGGTTTCATTCTAATCTGCATTATTAATGTTCATCTTTCATCAGGATGGCAGAGCAATATCTTGTTCAGCAGTATTCCTATCAGTCACAGAAATTTTTTTTTAAAAAATCTAAATGCAAATAAATTGTTCCTCTGATCTTTCTTTGTTGCAACTGTATTCAGTTACTCTGCCTTAGGGAAAGTGGCTATTGGGAGAGACTAACAGCCTGAAACAGGTGAACTGCTAGAACAGATGGTAAGGATATGGGTAGTCAATATACAAGAGACGGATGACAGGACTTGGAAGAAATGGTTCAAGTACTCAAGACATAAATATTTCACCGAAGAGAATAACATGAATGACATCTTTAATTTACATAATCAGAGACTACCTTATATGTCACATGCTGTAAGTAACAAAACTCCCACTGGACATTAACTGTATGCCTTAGATTCTGTGCCACTCCCCTGTCTCCACACCAGAACCTACATATTCCCACGGCCTTATCCCTGGACCTTACCTTAAATGTACACATCAGTATCAGGATAATATCTGATACCTGAGCATGGAGGCTGCCAAGTCCCCAGGTCTCTGTTTAACATCTACCCCCTTTCAGTATCTTTTAGTGCTTCTATTTATAAAACACACCGAGGCATTAAGAAAATCCCAAACCCCATCTCAAATCAGAATCCACAAGAAAAGGATATGTATGTGTATCACACATGTGCACTGAGCCTTGTTAGCAATTAGACTGACAGAGAACATTATAACAAGAGATCCTTGGAATCTGTGATCAGACAAGTCAGAGAAACTCTGACTTTTGGGTGTGTAGCCCCTCAAATATCAAAGCCTCAGGGCTCGTCATCACTGACTGTAGTGTGTAGTCAACACAACATACAGAAGGCGCTAGCACCTCTAAAGGGCGCCTCGGAACCATATTGTAACTCAGTACACACTGATACACGCTCTCAGACTTTCCAGCAAGATCAGAGTAAATGCTGCATTGCTTTCTCTTTAATAAGTACAACTTGAATTTACTGAAGGAAGCATGCTGTGACATCAGGAACACGATGAACTGTTACAGGACTTTGGGAAAACTGGGAAAGGAATTGTTTTTCTCTGAGAGAAACACAGCTAAGCACAAAGGGATCTCCACCAGGAGCAAATGCAGGATATCTGGACTGTTCTGGGGAGCCTGTGAACACTTAAGATAAAACTGCCAGTACCAAAGAGAGAGCGGGAAGAGGTCAGCACCTCAGACAATTACTGTTACGATAGTTTATAGACACAGGGTCTTTTTCTTTTTATACAGAAAAGTGTTCTATGATAAACATAAAAACTGTTGGAAATGGGGTCAGCGTTCACAGGCCACTGTGTCAGGTCTGTAAACTTTATTAAAAATTTATATTATTTTCCTGATTAAACTGCAAAAAATAATGCAAATAAATAATTTATGGGGGAAAAGGAAATCACCCCCAAACAGTGCAGGCAAAACCAAAATTTTATTATCCTATTCTTGAATCATTATCAAACAAGACATCTTATGTGCATACATATGAATGCCTGTTATTATAAACACAATAACATTGTTCTGCTTTGCTGCATTAACATTTCAGTGACTATATTTTGGACATTTATTCACATAACACACACATCAGGTTCGTTCTTCTTAAGTGGTGAAAAATATTATGTTACATAATTTAACAATCACTTTTTGGTGCACATTGAAGGTGGGTTGTTTTTTTTTTTTTTTTCATTTTTCTTTATAGCTAGTAAGAGTGCAACAAATACTTTTACTCCTTTTTTTTTTTTTTAGAGATTTCTATTGAATAAGAATTTATAAGTATTTCTATTGAATAAACTCACAAAATTTGATTCGTGAGACTAAAGAGCATTCATATTTGTCTTCTTATTTTAGATGTGGATAGGTCTCCTGGAAGCAAAGACATCACATCACTCCACAATTTTTTGTTGCCAAATACCTCTTTTAGGACACATAGTTCTGCGAGTACAACATCTAAGACAGAAGATCTATTGGCACAGTACAGAATGTACCCTGCATTACACTCTTTAAACAATTGAATGAGATGAAAAAGTGACAGAGTGGAACACCATTAGCTTCTTCTGACCTACACAAACACTCACACTCACACACACACACACACACACACTTATTTTATTTTTAAAAACGGTCTTTTTCTTTTCTTTTCTTTTCAAGAAAATATACACAGGTTCAGGCAACATCTCGGTTGGTAACGTGTTTTCTGTCCTGTATGAGAGCTTGAGGTCAAATTCCCAGCAGCCAGTAAATGGCCAGGTGCAATGTCATACATCTGAAACCCCAGGGTTAAGATGACATGGATATCCATGGAGCTTGGTAGCAAATCAGTAAAATCTCCAAGTTCAATAAGAGACTCTATCTCAAAGAATAACGTGGAGACTGGCAGAGGAAGACAGCTAATGTTGATGTCGGCATGCTACATTTACTTTCATTCATATGCACTCATAATCATAAAAACACATACACATAAATACATTGGGGGCAAGTTCATAGTCCCAATATCCTCTTCAAGGGCATGTGAGGATCTTCTAAACTCCTTTCATTAGGCTTATATATCAAATGTTCCACCACTTCTAACAGCATCCCAGGCTGGGGAATTAAGCATTCAGCAGATGTGTCTTTGGGGGACAGTTTAGATCCAAATTATAACAAACACTTAAGAAATAAAAATCTAAAAGAGGTAACCACATATTTTAAATAAGACTTGGGGATGGACAAGTTTAATAAGCACTCAAAAGCAAAATTACAGCAGAGCTTAGAAATATTTAGAACAAGCCCAAGCTAGGCTTCACGGTTTTTTGCCAAACTGTGATTTTTCTGCGCCACCTTGTGGCCTCGACACGATTTACATGTGTCAGGTAAATCATTTTCCTCGGTCAGGCACGCCACTAATCCGCATTGCGCAAATCGGCTTCCACAAAAATGCTGAGAAAATGGAGTCTGTCTTTGTTTGCAGGGATGAAAAACTGCATTGCTCTTCTTCCCATTTCCTGCTTCATCATCTTTATTTTTTTAATCTCATATCTCTTGCTCTACCCACCCCCTCCTCCTCGCTCCGTTTCCAGGCTGGACCTCCCTCCAGTGGTCTCACGACTCGGCCGCACTCAGTGCCGCCGATTCCAGCCTCAGTCGCTCTCGCGGTCCTCCCTCGGGGTTCCCTCCTCGCCTGCTCCGGGGCCCCCCTCCCTCCCAGTCCTACAACCAGGCTCCGCCCCCTCATGCCGGCAGCCAATGGAGATCGGGACACGCCCCTCGTGCCGCCCGCCGTGTCCCTTAGGGTTCGAGGGCCCGGGAAGTGGGTCTGAACCCCTTACCCTGCGGCGGGCAGGGGTGAGCACCTTCCGGGTAGCCAGCGGCCATGGACTCCCAGGGGCTGAAGGTGAGCGGGCGGCGCAGGGCGTGGGCAAGACGAGTGGACACTGCGAGGTACAGGGGTGGCACAGGGAGCTGATGGTGAGGGCCTGCGGCCTTGGCCAAGATGCCGAGTCCCCCGGGATGATCCCGAGGCCCGGGCTCAGCCCCTGCCTTGCCGTTAACGGCTAGCCTCCAGCCTCTTGCTTGTGTTGGCTTTGGACTTCTGGTGGAAGCCTGCTTGTCTCCAGGTGTGATTTTTAGGGACTTAGCCATCTAAGCATCTAATGTTCTCTACCCTGCACTCACCTGTAAAGGAGCAGGACAGAATATGCAAGCGGTTAACAAAAGGCTTTTAAAAAGAGGAGTATTTAGTTTATGAAAATAGTCTTCTGATGCGCTCAGCAAATACTTCAGAAATGGTGAAAAACAAGTACAAGGTTTGGAAGTGCAAGAACTTTCCTTTTCAGATGGTTTAACCCCCTCTATCTACTTTAGGACTTGTTCAGTATTTGTGGAGCAGCGCTTTTTCCTGGATGACTCTTAGGAAGTTGGCGCTAGGTGAACAGACTCCTGGACATGAGATTTACTGATTAAAAATCCAACACTGGAAAAATTCTTAGTGCATTTAACGAGCATTGGTTGACTGGCTTCTTTGTGTTTTGCACTATTTCCTAAGTACTTCTGATACTGCAGGAAAGGTGCCCTGATCTTGCAACCTTCACTTGATTTATGAGGGCTGAACCCACAAGCTGTTAAACACATGAATGGCATGTGAACTGCTGGTTGTAGACAGAGGAAAATGGGCTCTGGCAGTTAGGGAAGACTTAAAGGTTTGGCTGTTTTTTTGTTGTTGTTGTGTTTTGTTTTTTTCCTTAAATGAATTTCTACATTTGGCTGTTCTTTTGTTGTTGTTGTGTTTTGTTTTTTTCCTTAAATGAATTTCTACATTACCTTTCAATTTTCCTCCAACTCTTTGACATTTTTTTTTTAATCCCTCAGGAACCACTTCAGTGACGAAACCATTATTAAACATCTCATCACATAGCACAGACGCAAGTCACATCCTTAGAATGGGACTGTTGACCCTGCCTTCTTCCCTTCCCAACTTATCAGTCCAATATTCTATCCAGAACAAGGTTCTTGAACAAGGAGTGGTAAACCCCCTCCACACAATGCCAGATGGTACCCATTTTAGTACCCCTGTCCATCTGCAGTGTGGTTGGGAAGCAGCTGTGGGTGTTCTTACATGAATGAGCTTCCTCATATGCCAATAAATCTTCACGCACTCTAAAATTTGTCTATGAAAGGTTTCCCCTGGCCCCTCTTCTCCAACTATTTTTAGCTCACTGGCCACACAAAACCAAGTGGGAAGGAAGCCAGACACATCTTGGACCTAACCTCCCGTTGGACTTATCACTCTAGTTGCCTACCCTATTGTGGCCCCGCCCATCACCACACCCATCCTGGGTACCACACTCTTATCTCCATGTTGCTCTTCTGCCATACACACTCCTGGGCCTGTCTCAAAATAATCAAAGAGAAATACAGTGTTATATGTGGCGGAGACAGAGTAATGGGTTTATGATTGAAGAATCAGCTCTAACCTCCTCTGCAGGAGTGGGTTCCCTGGTCACCCATAGTTACCAAGCTGAGTACAGTATTCTGTATTCCCAAAAGCAAAGTATTACCCCCTCCCTCCCCACTATATTCATTACAGTTTTGTGTCCCAGCTGGTGTTCAGATTACAGTTCACCTGAAAGTTCAGGATTTTCCATGGCAGTAACCACTTTTACTAACATTTCTCAGCATCCTATTTATAGATTCATAGTATAGTACAGTACAGTACAGTATAGAACAGTATAAACTATACTCTCTTCTCACTATCTTACCCAGTACCTAGTACTAGAAAGTAAACAGTCTGAAAATGTTTGCTAAACTACTGAGCATAGGAAGACAAGACTACTCCCAGCACTCGGGCAAAAGAGGCAGGAGGAGAGCAAGTTTGAGCCAGCCTGAGCTACATTATGAGATCCTACTTCAGAAATCAAAAGGAAGTTTGTTGGACTAAAAGGTCTCACTTGAACCACAAGAGTACCAATAGGTATGGGGAGTAATATGAAATCCAGAGAAAGGGATGCACTGATGCTTTGATTGGCAGGGCTGGGGAAGTGAGAAGGGATCAGGGTTGGTTGGATGGTGTAGGCAGCAGGTGGCAAAGTCCGAACACGGAGCTGAGGAGAGCGGGGTTGGCCAGGCAGCAGAGTTTGGCATAACTTACTCACAGGTTTTCAGACTGGGACCTTGCCAGCATGATCAAGTACTCCTCACAACCGCTTCTACGTTTGCTTTGCTAAGTGTAGCTTCTATATGAGCAAAGGTATGATGAAGACGAAGACTTGAGGCCATGTCTTTGCACCTTTAAATCCATGTCCTCTCTGAGATGCTGCACCACAGCCTTTCAGAGCCGTAGTCTGTGAATCACTTTCCATGCATCATAGAAGAAGTCAGGGAGGGTACTATTGTGGCAGAAAGAAAGAAAGAAAGAAAGAAAGAGAGAGAGAGAGAGAGAGAGAGAGAGAGAGAGAGAGAGAGAGAGAGAGAGAAAGAAAGAAAGAAAGAAAGAAAGAAAGAAAGAAAGAAAGTTCGTTTTTGATCCTGGAGCACGAGGAGCTTGGGGGAAAACTCTGCACTTTGCTAAGGTTGTGGTTGTCTGGAATATGGAATATGAAATATTTCTCCAGAAATGAGGTGGAGAAGGAGTGTGAAGCAGAAGCCACAGAGGGGAGCAAAGCAGAAGTACTAGAGAATGTGGCCTGACTAAGATCTAGAAAAGGTGAGGTATAGCCCTGCAGAATCCAGATTGTAAAAGATCTGTCTGCACACACCTATGTCCTTCTGTTCCTACTCATGTGGTTCTGATGCAGTCAGGCAAGGGAACAGAATTCCTCACCTCTGTTTATGAAGAAAGGGAGCCCGGCAGTTACAGGGATGGTGAGAGTGTAGCTTCCCTCTGAGTAGGTCAGCAGCTAAATCTTAGATGCATTTTCAAGAAAAGTAGACCCAATTTGTCGCAGCTTGTGTCCTGGCTATACTTGACACACCCGGGGCCATCTGAGAATAAGATACTTCAGTTGAAAAAATGTCTCCATGAGATTGCCTGCAGTCAAGTATCCAAGGAATTTTCTTGATGTGGGAGGGGCCTTCTTACTGTAGGTGGTGTCGTCCTAGGCTAGTGGTTCTCTGTGATATAAGAAAGCAGGTTGAGCAAGCCAGTAAGCCACACTCCTCTATGGCACTCTGACTTCTCTGCACTACAAACTATAAGATGAAATGAATCCTATCCTTCCTAAGTTGCTTTTGGTCACTATGTTTTATTAGGACAAGAAATCAAGGAATCTTAGGAACTGAAGCAGTCTTAGTTACTTGTCTATTGCTGGAAGACACCATGACCACGCCCACTTATAGAAGTGTTTACTGGAGGCTTGCTTACGTTTTCAGAGGGTTAGAGTTCAAGACCATCATGGTCATGAGCTGAGAGCTTACATCCTAATCCACAAGCAGTAGGGAAGACAGAAGGGACAGAGAGACAGACAGAGATAGTGAGAAAGTGAAAGAGAGACAGGCAGAGACACAGAGACAAAGACAGAGACAAGGTGCCTCCAGAGACACCTCTTCTAACAAGGCCAAACCTTCTAATCCTTCCAAGACAGTTCCACTGACTAGAGAGCAAGCATTCAAATGTATGAGCCTAAGGTGGTTATTCTCATTCAACCTACCACAGAGGAGGAACACTGCTTACTGCTTATGATTTGCTTTTCATGGCTAACTCAGATACACACACACACACACACACACACACACACACACTCTCTCTCTCTCTCTCTCTCTCTCTCTCTCTCTCTCTCTCTCTCTCTCTCTCTCGTATATTTTTCATGACTACTTGCTCGGGGTGCCCAGAGTAGGCTAGAACCTCCCATATCAATAATTAGTAAAGAAAATGCCCCCACAGACTTGCCTTCAGGGTAATCTGGTGTAAGGATTTTGTCAACTGAGGTTCCCTCTTCCCAGATGACTCTATTCTGTGTCAAGTTGACAACACCAAACTTAAAAAAAAAAAAAAAAATATAGCAAACACCAAGAACAATTAAAAAGCCCTAGCCTCTTCATTTTCTTGGTCCACAATTTTTTCATTTTTATTTTCTTTTTTCCCAAAATCTTCAAGAACTTATAGCCAAAGGAGGTAAAATGTAAACATAGTCTGACTCCAATATTGTTGAAAAAACTAATTAAAGGGGGGGGAGGAAATTACACTGAAAAGAAAAACACTGACTTGTCAGTAATTCCACGGTCCTCAGTCTCATCGTTACTATTGAGTGTCCATTGCTAATGGCATCTTGAAGAGCAGAGAAGAAAATGTATTACGTTCTGGATTATCCAAGATTGATGTCTACTTCTGAATATTAACCTGCCTGTTAATCATTAGCCGTCATTTCCTTGTAGACACTGATTAATTACTATTGTCAAGAGAGATATTATCACCATGTGCTCCTTGTTGCCAGTGAAGGGATGAAGAAGTACAGCAGCGATCCAGTCTTCCGATTTTACCATGCCTACGGCACACTGATGGAAGGTACGTGCTCATCGCCACGTGTCTTCCATAGTCTCTGAATCCTAGCTTTGAACTAAGCATATTTTTTTTCAAACCCCAATCTTGATTTCCAGGTAAAGCTCAAGAAGCCCTTCGGGAGTTTGAAGCCATTAAAAATAAACAAGAAGTGTCACTGTGTTCTCTGATGGCACTGATGTATGTCCATAAAATGAGCCCCAATCCAGGTACCGTATTTAAGTGTCGCATGGTGATAGGTTCCCATGCTCCGCACATTGCGACTTAATGATTTTTAGTTTTCTGTCCATGGTGCTATTCGTGTAATGTTTTACCTTCCTGGCCAGAGTGTAAATTCATCTGTTTCTTGCTTCTTTCATACATTCTAAGACAGATATATCAATGATGCCTAACAACGATCTGCGTTAACGAAGTTGACTGTATATGTATATGTTAGCAACTGCTTCACAAAACAATAAAAGGTCAACTAAGGAACAGTGCCATACAAAGATTGTTTGTATGCAAATGTGTAACAATATGCAGTTTCTCTTCTTAGACAAGGCGGTAAACTTCTTGTAGGCCTTGATAGTTCCCATGGGACATAGCTCATTTGGCTGTATTATGGAAGTAATATTATGAGTTTCGTTATGTAGTAGTTGGGACATATGGCTATATTCTGGAAGGAACTTTGTTCTGTATAGTAGTTGGGATTCATGGCTATCTTGTGGATGGAATGTTATTCTAATTGGGATATGTGGCTGTATTGTAGAAGGAATAGTGTTTAAAGTTGAGCTGCATTGTGTTAGCAAGTAATGTAAGCTATGGCTGAGACAGAAGAGAATCCCAGCTATAAGGAACTTAAAAATATATGTGCATGTCCAGTAACAATTAATAGCACTGTAAATATTTTAAATAATTAAACAAGCTACATGTCATAGAATAAGTTTTTAAATATTAGAAATATGTTTTATCTTTAAAAATTATCACATGCCTCTTTCATGGCAAGCACACATGCACAGATAAAAAGAAAGAAAGAAAATACCGTTTGACAAGTAAACAGTTATGTACCTTCTGTTAGAACTGTGCTAAATATGTTTCAAAGATACAAAAGAGTTGTAGTTAGTGAGCCACACATGTGTGCTTAAGAATTGGATTGCAGAGTGGGGTAGTTTGAGAGCTAGTCCTGACACTACCCCTGGCATTTGTATCATTTTAAAATATTACAGGTTTTTTAATATACATATCATTAACAAAAAATAATATAATTGTCTGTCTTGGGAATGACATAAACTGCCCAGTTACTACATGACTAAGTATGCCTTTTGAATCTAAAAGGTGGATAATCTGATTGTATGCCAGAATTATTTATTTATTTTTATTAAATTCAACTTAAGTTTAAACTTAAATTTAAATTTAAACCCTTCATTATTATTTGTCTCTCTGTCTGTCAGGCGAGGGGCACTGGGCAGGGACTCGAAGTGCTCACACATACCATGGCATGTTCTACTTTTTTCTCCTCCACCGTTTGAAGCAGAGTTTCTTATGTTTCTGCCACAATAGGAATTCCAGGTTATCTGACCCATGGAAGTCATGGCACAAACTCAGGGCAGAAATTGATGCAGAGGCCATGAAGGAGCGCTGCTTATTGTCTTGTTCCTTGTGGACTGTTCAGTGTACTCTTTTAGCATCCGTGAGTACCTGTCACAACCCACAATGGGCTGGACCCCATTCAATCCCATACTAATCACTGATGAAGAAAATATCCCACAGACTTTCCCACAGGCAATCTGATGAGGGCATTTTCTCAATTAAGTTTTCTTCTTCCTAAATGACTCTAGCTAGGGTCAAGTTGTCATAAAAACTAGCCAGGGTCCCTTGTCACTTGACACATAAAAGCATCATTCTTCAACTAGAATCTTTTTGACCCGTTTGTCCCCAAGATGATATGCTAATATTGCTAATATTATCTCAATACAAAAATATTCCAACTTTTAAAAGTTCCTCAGATTTTAAAAATGTAAACACTTTAAAAGTTTAATCTCTTCAAAATGTCCAAGACTCTAAAAATATTAAACATCTGAAAAATTCCACAGTCTTTATCAAATTCAAATGTCTATCTAGAATGCTAAAGTTACTTTAAAATATCCAGGGCCTCATAACTGTGGTTTCCTGTAAGCTTTAAAAAAAAACAAGTTAATTACTTCTTCCTTCAAGAGGGAACGATCCAACTTCAACAGTGTATATGGTGAGTCTCCAGGGTCTAAGATTCACTCATGATCTTCTGGGCCCCCAAGGGCTTAGACAGTTGCACTTCTCTGGCTCTGCCATTTCATAGCCCATACACCTTGCATCGGCTCAGTCCAGCTTCATCCATCCCTGCTGCTTTTCTTGGCTGTCATCCCATGGCACTGCCATCACCAAAATGCTAGAGTCTTCACTAAAACTAAACTATACCGTCACTAATAGCTCTCCAGAACTCTCTTCAAGGACATGGTGGCAAGCCTCAGCTTCTCTCCATGACCCTTTCATACCTCCAAACCATTACAACCTGGGAGACTGTCACATAGAACCAAGTGTAGCTGTCTTCCTCTGGACCACAGTCTTCTGTGTGCTGCTAACTCCAAGGAAACCCTTCTCAGAAGATCTTGCCTCAATGGTGCTGCTCTCTTCTTATTAATCATCACGAATTTACCAGGTCCAGCTAACAAGCAGCTATTGTCCCAGTAAAGCAAAAGTTTAACTTCACTGGTGCTTGGCTACTGTCAGTCCTGTCTGATTTTTAGCCCCAGCTGACCAGAACCATAGATTCTTCATTTAAAATATCAAGTTGCCATGGTAGAGTCTTTGAGGGACTCTCTAACTTCCTGTTGAGTTCACAAGGGAGGCTTCCATAGTCTGCCCTGCTCAGCATTAGCTTCTGCATTCCCATAGAATGCAAAGTTCTAATGGCCTTGCACAGTACTCTCCAAAACACCATGATCAGGTCTGCCACAGCAATACCTCAGGACCTGGTATCAATTTCTGTTATAGTTAGGGTTCTCATTGCTGTGACAAAACACCATTTCTCAAAGTAATTTTGGGGAAAAAGAGTTTATTGTACCTTATACTTTGTAGTCCATTATCCAGGAAAATCAGGGCAGGAACCTAGAGACAGGAACAGATCCAGAGACCATGGTGGCAGGGTAGAGGGGTGGGAAGAGTGCTTGCTCTGCCTGCTTTATTAGAGTGTATGGGACCACCAACCCGGAGCTGGCACCAGACACAGTTAGCTTGTCCCTCCTTTATCAACGAGTAATCAAGAAAATGTCCCATAGGCTAATCTTGTAGGGTCATTTTGTCAATTGAGTTTCCCAAATGACTAGTTAATGTTAAGTTGACATACAACAAAGCAGCAAAGTCAGTCTCCCATCTCACTGCAGGAGTGCTAAGGTTACACATGTGCACCCCCACATCTAGCCTTCCATAGGTCTGGAGAGGTTACACATGCATGTCACCACATCTAGCCTTCCATAGGTCTGGAGAGGTTACACATGCATGCCATCACACTTCCCTTTGACATGGACTTGCAGATCAAATTTCTGATACCAGGCCTATGCTAGAAATACTTTTACACACTGAGCCACCTTGACCACCCCAATTTAATTTACTCTTTAAGTTCTAATCTGATACCTGATCCAGTTATTAAACAATTTATATAAGAAAGAAGTTGAGTGTATGGATCTGCTTTTCAACTCTGTTTAATGACATGTATATGTTTGTTTGATTTTTTCTGAAGGAAACTTAATAAGCCTATTTAAAAGGGTTAGGTTTTAAAACCAGCAAGCTCATTAATTTTGTATTTCTAATTTGGACTTACTTGGTTAAATAAGACATTAAGGTTTGTTTTGCTTATCCTGAAATGAAGGATGAGCAGTATTATACTATCAGTATTTAGATGGCTTGTACAGTATGTGTTTGGCTTCTAATAATGCTGCCCTTGAGAAAATAACTAACTTCCATCCTGGTTAGTCATCTCACCTATCATAAGCATGATCTGGGATTTAATTTTATTTTAGATTTAATATTATTTTTCTCTCTCAGATAGAGAAGCTATCCTGGATTTAGATACCAAAATGAAGGAGCAACGTAAGGAAGCCGGACGCAAAGCCTTGTACCATGCAGGCCTGTTTTTATGGCACATTGGTCGCCATGATAAGGCGAGAGAATATATTGACAGAATGTCAAAAATGCCACATGATAGCAATGAGGTGATCAGTTTTGTTATTTTAAAACTAATGTTAAAGGAAGCTTGTGTTATTATGTAGTACTATCCTTCGTTTAACTTGCAAATATCTTTACTATATATGAAATATCATAAATACTGTGGTCAGGCTAAGGCTTCTTGTTAATACACTAGGAGCTGTGGACTAGATACTGTGTCCTGCTTTGTTCTTTCTTTTCTGTTCCCTCCTCCTGCCTCACTCCCTTCCCTCTTGTTGCTCCTGCATCTGTACCATTAGTACCTGAAACAGAAAGAGCACAGGCCTTATTTTCTTGTTGAATCAGCATGGAGCACATGCCTGTCTTACATTCTGAGAAGAACTTGGAAGGCTGTGAGGACATGTGGTTAAAGTGCTCAGGGAGACATTTATCACTTGCCTATTCTGCTCGAGCTATTACTTTGAGAAAGGCTCCATCTGTGAGGTGAAGTGACTGAGGGAAGATGTTTAGAAAGGAAATAGCGTTTCATCTAAAACCAACAACAAACCCTCCAGTCCCTGCCCCTACAAGGCATCCAGTTTCACCAGGAAATCTGGAAAGGAGGTGTACTTACCTCCAGGTTGGAAATGATAGGAAGAGATGAAGAGATGTGCTTTCTGCTTACCATGAGAGCCTACCTTTGATGAGACGTGAGGTAACTGATCATAAACTGTAAGTGAAATGGTAAAGGGAAGACATGGAGAGATGGAAGCATATGATTGACAGGGAAGAATATCTGGAGATGGTTTGCTAGACAGGGAGAAATCCTTAAAGGCTTTACATAATGGAAGTGACTTTACTACAACACAGATCAAGAAGATTATTTGAATAGTTTATAGATTGAACTCATTCAGACAGAAACTAAAGTCTGGAGAAAATTGTATATTCTGGCAGAAGATATTGAGAGACTAGAGGAGTACAAATCAAAACTGTTAGCAGCCCACCAGGATTGTCAGCTGATGCACATAGAGAGAAAGATAATGACCATGAGCTCAAGGAGAGTCTCAGGGTCGTGACATCAAGGAGAAAGTGTGGCGTGAAGACACTCGCTGTAGAGGGAGGTGACATGTTTGTCTTGACATGTGCTGTGTTTCTTTCAAGTGATAACAAAACACAATAGCAGGTGAGCTTCAGGAAAAGGAAGGAAAGCTTTATATTCTAATGTTTAGAAGGTTTACAGCTAGAACTATACATTGTCAGTTACTCCACAGAAATACCCTTTGAAACCCATTCAGAGTGTAACGTGGTCTTAGGTGAAGGGGAACTGGTTGGGAGCCTCGCCCATATTTTCAGGTGAATATTCAGGGCGGCAAGAACAGCCATTATTAAATGCCTGTAAGTTAATCTCAAAGATCATGGCTAGAATGGGGTCCCAGATGGAGGAGTTGGAGAAGGGACTGAAGACGCTGAGGGAGTCTGCAGTCCCATGGAGAGAGCAACAGTGTCAACTGGCCTGACCCCCCGGTGCTCCTGGAGGCTGGACCACCAACCAAAGAATACACATGGAGGGACCCATGGCTCGGACCACATAGTGGCAGAGGAGGGCCTTGTCGGCCATCAGTGGGAGGAGAGGCCCTTGGGCCTGAGGGTGTTAGATGCCCCAGTGTAGGGGGATACTAGGGAGGCAAGACGGGAGTGGGTGGGTGGGTGAGTTGGGGAGCACCCTCATAGAGGCAGGGGAGGGGAGATGGGATAGGGGGTTTCCAAAGGGGAGACCTGGAAAAGGGAAAATATTTGAAATGTAAATAAAGTAAATATCCAAAAATTAAAAAAAAGAAAATAGAAAAAAAAGGAAATTTCAAATTTAAAAAAAAAAAAAGAACATTGCTAGAACATATCCCATTTCTTTTTATTTCTTTTTTTCTTTTTATTTACTCTACTCTCAGACCATATTCCATTTTTTATTTGACATTAAAAACAGAATTTCTTCTTTGAAATCCTACAAACCTTCTAATCTATTGGAAACATCCATGATTTCAGTTTTTCATTTCCCAGGAATTTATCTGATTCACTAGACTATTGCAGAGCTTGTGAAGCTCACCATACACTTACCTTGGCCTTTATCCTGTGTGAAGTAAGGTGTCATCTCTGGTCCTACCCTAGGTCACTGGGGCTGTATTCACATAGAGGCAGGCAGCACATGCTTACAGAGTGAGCCACATGGTAGCTATGGTAATGCTGCTATTTTATGATGGTCATTTACTATCAAAGGCTTAGAGAAGGAGAGCAGCAGTATAATCACTGACAAGCTTCTTGCTATTCGTGTTGACTCCAGTAGGATCTTTCTTTACCAGGGACCGATTTTGAAAGCGTGGCTTGATATTACAAGAGGGAAGGAACCTTATGCTAAAAAAGCCCTACGGTATTTTGAGGAGGGATTACAAGATGGAAATGATATTTTCGCTCTGCTTGGTAAGGTGAGTTGGAGTCCAAGTGAAGAAATTATGTCTTAAAACTTAAAGAACACCAGAAATGTTATAAAACTAAGTAGATCACAAAAGACGGTATTTGTGGTCCTATTGTCAGCTGTCAGAGGGACTTGCGCCTGTGTAGGACAGACACAGCTAGAGAAGTGACTTCTCTACCAAATGGCTTGATTTCTGGATCAATGTAATATCAGTGGTGATTGGTCCTTGAATTCATACCTGCATTGTTTCCCTTGCATCTGTTATATGTGGGGGATCGCTGGAGAAAAAGGACATGGAAAAGGCGGGCACCACATGTTGTGGGGCTTCTTTTCTCTTAGAGAGATGAACAGTGAGGAAATGCATAAGTTAATTCCCTAGTGTATAACTAGACTGTAGGACGTAAGTCCAGGAAAAATTAAAGCTGGACTGGAAGACAGGAATAGGGGCATGAATGTGCAGTTGGAGATGAGGTACTTAGTACATTTACTTTTGAACAAAGACTTAAGAGATGATCCGGGTACCGTCCTGATAGCCTGGTGGGGAAGCATCGACAATAAGAGGTGACAGATTCACATAGCTCAAGGCACATGAAGGGCATAGCCAGCGACCCACTCAGAGGAGACTGAGTGTGAGAAGTTAAAGGTCAGAGGAAAGAAAGGGAGTGTGGAGCCCAGGTCAGAGGTGACGAGGAAAGGTCCTAAGAGACACACGTCTGCCTGGGGCTCTGACCTTGTATTTGAGAAGTAGCTGGTACAAAGCTTGAACAGGTAGGTTGTATCATCTGACTTGCATTGTGAGAAGAAACAATTGGCAAGCTTAAGAACTCTCTGTCACGTTGTATTATTTAAGTTACACCCTTGCATCTGTCTCCACTACTGTCTAATGAACACTTTTCAAAATTGACCAGTGGGCTGCATCAAGGTGGCTCAGAGGGTAAAAGAGCGGTGGCTCGGAGGGTAAAAGAGCCTGCCATGGCAGAGCCTAGAACCAGAGTTAATCTCCACAATGCACACAGTGGGAAGAGAGAACCCAGAAGACTCCTGGAAGCTGTCCTCTCACCTCAGTCTGTGTGCACGTGTACTCACCTGCAGGCACATACACCCGATGAATGAAGGAAGGAGCAATAAAGGGTTGGGACTGGTGAGATGGATGCTCTCTGTGAAAACATAAGGGTGTTTTAGAACCGCACACGCGCACACACGCGCACACACGCCCACACAGTTTGATACAATGGCTGGGAGCTGTCATCCCAACGCTGTCTGGTAAGATGAGGGGAGGGAACAGAATTACTCAGAAGCTTGTAGGTTAACTACCCTGGTGTGCACAGTGGGGAGAGACAATAAGAAAGACTTGGCTTCAACCAGACAGAGAGAGTTGACTCTTCTAATTTGTCCTCTGACTTCCACACATGTGCTGTGGCTCCTGCATACCTGGACTCAAACACCACCATAAGTAAAATTTAAAGTGTTCCGTTGCCATTCTGGAAGCTGGAAAGATGACTCAGTGTTTAAGACCTCTTGCAGAAGATCTTGGTTCTGTTCCCAGCACCCACGTCAGGAGACTCACCACTGCGTGAGACTTAACTCCAAGGCACCCAGTGCCCTTTTCTAGCTTCCACGGGCAACACTGCTCATGTGTATGTAACTCCCACAAAGACACACACGCATACACGGTTATAAATAAATCTTCAAACTACTGTTTTGTTTGGTTTGGTTTGTTCTGTTTTACATATATATGTGTATATATGTAAATATACACATATATATGTGTGTATATATCTGTGGATTTCATACAAACTCAGGACTAAGCAAGTGCTCTACAACGGAGCTATATTCCTAGTGCTTTTCAATTTTTTTAAAATTGAGAATTCAATTAATTTAATCCGGGCATGGTGGTAGACTTGTAATCTGAGCAATTGGAAGGTAGAAATGGGCAGATCAAGGCCAGTATATGGCATGCCATGAGACTATCTAAATAATGTATTTTAAAAGGCTTTCTTATTTATGATAATGAAGAAAAAGAGGTGAGGGCTAGCATTTGTTTCTTGTTAGCATGTCTCAATTTCGAAGGATGATGAGTTTGTTCAGACATCAGTCAAACTGCAGACTAGTATTCAGGGTAACTGGATTCCAGATCTTCCTCATTGCCATGCTATAGGAGTCAGGTATTGTCAAGTTTTTCTTAATTGTCTTCCTGCACTCTATTCTTTAAGGGAAAGTGAATTTGTAACCCTCCAGGGTTAGGCTGTTTTAGGTGTTAATATGAAGGACTTTATACTTTTACCATGATGCTAATTGTTGGTTTAAATGATTTATCTGAGTTACTGTGATATTATCTATTGGGACATTATAGATATAGTGACTTGCATCTGTAATCCCAGTACTTGGGAGGTCAGAGGACTGTCATGAATTCTAAGCTACATAGAAAGCTGTTTTAGAAGCCACACCCTAACCCCAACCCCATGAAAGACAACTGAAACAAAGAAGTCTGAGACTTGATGGTTTATAAGAAACAGAAATCTATTCTCACAATTCTAATGGCCAAGACATGCAAAATCAAGGCACTAGGAAGTGTGATATCTGGTCAGAGCCCTGTCTCTTCCAAAATGGCCCCTTGAACAGTCTTTCCTAATGGAGAAGTTCTGTTCCCCCTAGCGTAGACCAAAAAGGTGGGCACCATCACCACAGGCCCTTTTACAGTGGCATTACATTTTCACGATGGGACTGCCACCAGCTAGGCCCCACCTCCCAGCAACTGTCGGTTTGGCAATTAGGTTTCAAGGTCAGTTTTGGAAGAGACAAAAAATTGAAGCTCTGGCAGATCCATTGTCTTACTTTGTATGACAATAATTATGTCATACTTACTTTTCATTTGATTAAAAAGTAAGTAATTATGTACTTACTTTTCAATTAATTCAGCAGAAGAGCCACATTAATATTCCTACTCAGAATTAAGTGCGGACTGGTTTAGTGTGGCCTAAGATGCAGCTTTGTGTTCCTGTGGGAGGGGCTAAGGAACAGTACAGAGGTTGGCACAGCAGCTCTCTATGGCAGGGCTTCATTATTTTCAATACTGCTATGTAGGTAGAGTCCAAGAGAAAATGTGCACTAAAATTTATCCTAATCTTTCTTCTATTATTGTCAGTTATCTGGAAATTTATTTTATTTTGACATGATGGATTTATTGGTGACTATACTTTTCCATAACTATATGAAAAAAGAATATATATGCATACATATTAAATATTAAGACAAAATGTTGATTGTTAATTAAAATATACTGAGGCAAAACAAAGATAATCTAGAAGAAAAAATTAAAAGGTGGCAGATGGCTTGCTCTACTGAGTTATCTTGCAGAGCCCACCATGGGTTTTCAATCTACTGATTACACTTACAGCTTGTTCTCTCCTGGAAGAAACAATACATACAATACACAGACACTGTAAAAATATTTCCAGAAAGCAGAATAACATTTGAGTGAGAAAACAACTATCACTACCTAACTATAAGCTGTGACTGGTATTCTTTGTGTCAGTGAATAGAAGTTGCACAATTCTTGAGGTCCTTCTTAGGACCACCTAATCTCCTGCTAAATAAATGAACTCTTAGGTAATGACTCCTTTATGGACATTGTGGGTTAATTTTTATTTCCCTTTATACTCCAACAGCTGGGCAATACCACCATGGGTGTGTCTCCTTGTGATGTCTCTTTTTCAATTACTTCCTTAAGAGAATTCCTAGAACTGAAGTGAGCTCATGGCAGTTGGTAGAACTTATTTTTAACCTGAAAGTAGCATTTCCAAATACAGTGTAACATTTATAAAATTGCTTTAATTCTATATGTTACTTTAAACTCTCCTAGAGATACTTTATTCTCTAAAGGTAATTTTTCCATTCTAAGTAGCAATGTTTTCCTAAAAAACAAACAACTCTCTTTTTTCTTTTATTTGTTTGATTTTTGAGACAGGGACTTACTCTATACTACATCCCAGGTTAGCCATGTAGAAGACAGGAGACAGAATGACTTTAAATCGTGGCCATCTTCCTGTCTCAGCTTCCTAATACTTCCGCACAATATTTTAAGTTTGTTCCCATTAACAGGTTAATCAGTGCACTAAGAGTCTCTTTTAGAGTAAAATTGCTGATTTGTATGTATGCTAATTTTCTGAGATATTTTAAGGTGTGATTTTGATAAAAACGTATTTTTTCTACACAAAATGATGTGCTCCTTGTTGAAAAAATGTCATAAAATGTTGAGCAGCAGAATTTTGCCCTAGCCCAGGCTGATCTGAAACTTACTCTGTAGCCTAGGCTGGCCTGAGAGGGCTTGATGTACAAGGCCATGGTTTTGACATCATTTTCCTCCTTCCATTAGGTACTGTGCCTTGAGATGCGACAGAATTATTCCGGAGCCCTGGAAACTGTGAGCCAGATAATTGTGAACTTTCCGAGCTTCCTTCCTGCTTTTGAGAAGAAAATGAAATTACAACTGGCTCTGCAGGATTGGGATCAGACAGTGGAGACAGCACAAAGGTTATGTAGAAAATGATATCACATCCTCTTTGGATCTAATTATAAATGAGAAAAAAGAAAATCAGGTTTTGTTAGTCCATTACAAGGTTTACACAGCATAAAATTTAATTTTTCAAGTCATAAGCGTGCTTTTATTCCAAGCAGCATAGGACTAGAAAAGTACTTAAGACTGTGTTGCGTTTTGAAACAGAGTTGGGGCTGGAGAGGTGACTTAGTGGTCAAAGTGCTTGCCTTCAAGCCTGCCAAGGCTGAACTTCTCATGAAAGCTGCCTTTCTTGTAATCCTCACTTGTGGGAGCATAGACAGGGAGTTCCCAGAGCGAAAGATACTGCCTCAGTGTATAAGGTAAAGAGTGATGGGAAGACACAGGATGCCGGCTTTGGGCGTCCACATGAGGGTGCACATGGCTAACAGACACATAGCAACACACAACACATGTAAAACACCTGAACTTGTTGGTTTACATCAATATCTGAGTATTTAAATACTTAAAACAGTAAGTCTCTCCACCATCAGGAAGGTAATACTGAAATGAGAGGAGCTGTACGCTACGCAGCACAATTAAGCTATACAGTATGTTAAACATGGTGCGTGCAAGGGCGGAAGAAAGGTGAAGTGGTGTGTTGGGGCTGGGAAGTTACAAATGGCCTCACTGAAGAATGGCATTTGAGGAAAAACTTGGAGAAAGCATGGATGCAAACCATCAGATACCCAAGAGAAGGTCTTACACAGTAGGAGCTTATGCAGAGAGCTTGAGGCATAGAGACTTTCATCTGTTTGAGGGACAAAGAGGAATTAAGAGAAGGGTGGAGCCTTTGGGCAGGTAATGGGGGTGCCGAGCCAGGAAGGATCTCATGGACCAGTGGAAGGGTTTGACATTTCCTCTGACACACAAAGTTTGGGTGTTGGGAATAAAGACGTGTTGGGGTCTGAATTACATTTAATAGAGTCATTGCTATTTTAAGAACTCTGCAAGGAGAAGGGAGTGAGGGCAAAATCAGGGACTCTTTTTCATGCCACTGCCATACTGTGAAAGAGGAATGTTGGTGAGGGAGCCAGGGCGGTCACCCTTAAGTCACCCTTAAGTCACCCTTAAGGTGCTTTGACAAGTGACTGGACTTTGGATATGTTTTAGCTAGGAAGACAGAGACTGGGGAAGATGACCCCAGGCTTTTTGGTCTGAATGACAGTAAGTTACGGATGGCCTGTTGCAGAGCGCTCAGAGAGCCTGGCTGATGGGAAGGTGGCTTATACCCAAGAGGTAGACATTATTAGTATGCCTACTTTGCAGCTGAACAATCTTAAGGTACAAACCCGTTAAATGTTTTATCCAACACTACCTGTTGATTATTTGGGGGAACCTTTTTAACTCAATCTGAGCAATATCTTATCAGACAGCAAGGAGTGAAACAAACAACTACACATCTCAAAGAAGAAAACCGTCTGCAGTGGTTTCTCATTTGCGTATCAGTAATCTAAACTGGCTGATCTCAGGCAGGATTTGATTTCTGGGACTCTGCTTCAAGTTTCAGACCCCAGTAACCAGCAGTAAGTGCACAGATGGAATATTCCTCTTGGGAATAGCAAAGACACAAGAGCTAAGACAGAAACACAGACTGCCTATGCAGTGGAGGCTGAGGTCTTTGTCTATCCTGCCCTTTTGGAGGAAGAACTTGGGACCAGGAACCAAGGTGCATATTTTACATATCAAAGCAGACCTGGCCTCCAGTATCTACCGCATCCCTCAGTCCCTGCCCCCAACCCTGAACTTTCTAGCCCAGAGGCTGGGCCGCCCTTCCCCCACAGGCTCTTTCCTGTTTAATCCAGACAGTTTATGTTCCTCTCCTCCTCCAACTCCTCCTCCTCCTCCTCCTCCTCCTCTTCTTCCTCCTCTTCCTCCTCCTCCTCCTTCTTCTCCTCCTCTTTTTCCTCCTCCTCCTCCTCCTCTTCCTCCTCCTCCTCCTCCTCCTCCTCCTCCTCCTCCTCCTCCTCCTCCTCCTCCTCTTCTCTTCCTTCTCCCCCCCCTTCCGTCTTATTCTTCTCTGCACAGCTTTTTCTCTCCTTCTCTTCCCCTCCCCACCTTCTCTTTCCCCATGGCTACTTCGCCGGCCTAGGTCCTTGGAGCCTGTGAAAGTGCCAGAGAGGAGCTTCCCAATAACCCTGCCTATATATAATCTAATCTGGTTTGAATTGGTTCATTTCACCAGAAGCAGAGAAAACATCACTGCCGTCATCCCTTTGGCCGAAGCAAGGAAAATAGCCCAGTGTGTAGTCACAGTACCATGTAACACACTCCAGCTTCTTCAGAGCAGAGCTGCACAGTTGCATGGCAGAAGATATATTCAGAAGGGAGAGAACATGAATCCAAACTTTATTGTTTCATATATGCAAGAGAGGATGCTTGTACATGACCCCTTTTGAACAGTTACTTTTATTCTGCCACTTAATAAAGTTTCATAAAAATTCTTACAGTATAGACTATATCTTGTTAGACTTATGTCTATTTTTTCCTGGTGATTAATAAATGTTTTCAAATTTTCCAATTTGTATTTTATCACATAGGAATCTATTTTAAATTTCTGAATAAATTAATGCATACGTAAATATTTCACTCATTTTGGCATTCTTAGAATTTCTTTAATGAAAACTTTGAGGTAAATTCAACTTCTTAAATTTTTGCTTTATTTGCTTATTTTCTTTTATGTATGTGAATGCTCTGCCTGCTTGTATGTGAGTGCGCCACATACATGTGGTTCTTTTAGAGATCAGGTGAAAGTGTCAGGGCCCCTGAGACTGCTGGGAACTTGGAATGAACCTGGCTTCTCTGCAAGAGCAGCTGGTGTTCTTAACCACTGAGTGGTGTCTCCAGCCCCTGAACTCAACTTTTAATACGTTCTTGTGTATAGTTAACTAATACTTTATAAGTAGCATTTCCACAGTGTTATTGAAGCAGGCCCAACCTCTACCCATATCTCAAAACACTAAAAATTAAACTTTTTAACTAAAGTAATCATTGTTGTGGTTTTCTGGGTAAAACTTCTTATTGGAGTAATGAAAGAATCAAGTCACCAAACTTTTAAGCTCTCGAACAACAACAACAAAAAGTCATTTTATTCTTAACTGTTTGTTTTCCTGCAGGCTGCTGCTTCAGGACAGTAACAATGTTGAGGCACTGAGGATGCTGGCTCTGTATTATCTGTGTAGGGAAGGGGACATAGAAAAGGTAAACTGTCTTCTAACTAAATGAGTCGCCTATGTCACGATGAATTTCATCACACACCATTATAAATATATGTGAGCATATTCATTCGAAACATGACATTCTATCTCAGAATGCTTATTATAGCTTTTAATTGGTTGCCAGAAATACATTACAAAAACTTTAGCTTCTTGTACCATCTAGTGAAGCAAAAGTATGTAGATCTGTCAAATGTTTTTAGATTATTAGTAAGAGTATATGTATTTTTATATAAGATGCTAGTACATAGCATTGTCTGTGATCTAGATATGAATATATATATATGCCAAGTAAGAACTCATAGTGTGTTTGCAGCTTAGTTGAGTTTACATGAGTTAAATGAGCTTAGGATGAAATCCTTATAATAATGTACACCTGTTTCAGTGTTAGTGCACACACTCATAAGACACTGGCAAAGGAGTGCAAAATCTAATCCATAGCCAACTGTGTTATACAATAGGTCTGCATGTTTAACTTGGCTAATGTAACAGTACTGAGCAAATACTTTAGCAGACACTAGAAGAGTCTTAGTGGATCAAATCTTCCATGAACCTTTTGTTTATTACTTGGAGCTGGGACTACAGCTCAGCGGGAGAGACGTTTGCCTCTCCCACTGCTGGTACAAGGCTGATTCTCAGCACCAAAAGAAACAAGCCAGAAACAACAACAAAAATTATTTATACTCATCACTTTCAAGATTTTTCTATTGTAGAAACCATTTCAAATATGAGCTAGGCTATCTATGAAGTCCAAAGGCGCATGTAACAGTTTTGTAGCTAGACTGTCACTCAGACAGCCTTTGTGGCATGACTTCATTACCCAAGAGAGTTCAATATGTTCATTTGTTGAATAACTATGACTGTCTTTACCCGTCCAGAGGTTTCTATTCAGTGATGTGTAGTAACAAGAAATAATTATGTGTAATTACTGGAGCTTTTTTAAAAAGCAAAGCAGCTTGAGATTCCATTGGGGATCTGGGAAAATAATCCGTATGTAGATTCTGCATAGTCATGAAGATTTGAATTTGGATCTCCAGCACCTATAAAATGTTAGGCATGATGGCACATGCTTATTTTCCTAACACTGGGGAGGGAGACACAGGAAGATACCTAGAGCTCACAAACCAGCTACTCTTACAGAATTACTCCAGATTTGGTGAGAGATCTTGTCTCAAAAGTAAGAGAACAATAAATACTTAACTTCTGGCTTCTCTGCACAGACATGTACACATAAAAACCACGTGCACACAAACGTTTGCTCGTGCATTTCCTCACCACAGCACACATATACACATACTGGATGGAAGATACTTGTAAAGCAAAAGTCTCTTAAAATACGAGTAATGGGGGCTGGAGCGATGGCTCAGTGGCAGTGAGAACTTGTTGCTCTTAAAGAAGACTTCAGCATCCCCATGGCAGCTCACAACCATCTGTAACTCCGGTTCCAGGGGATCTAACATCCTCTTCTGGCTTCCTCAGGTATCAGGCACATACGTGACGTGTATGCATGCATTCAGGCACTCACATATGCATAAAATACATCTTTAAAATACATCAGTAATAGTATATTAGAGTATATGTTCATGTATTAAATTCTTTTTTACCGTTTATTTTGTTTTAGGCTGCTACCAAGCTGGAAAATTTAGGAAATGCATTGGATGTCATGGAACCACAGAATGCTCAACTTTTTTATAAGATTACAATAGCCTTCAGCAGAACTGTAAGATTGTCTACAAGCCAGAACCTATCATTAAGAGTTAGCAGTTGAGCCTGGAGAGATGGCTCAGCGGTTAAGAGCACTCTCTGCTCTTCCAGAGGTCCTGAGTTTAACCCGCAGCAACCACATGGTGGCTCACAACCATCTGTAGTGTGATCTGAGGCCCTCTTATGGCATGCAGGTGTACATGCAGACAGAGGACTCATACACAAAACACATAATCTTATAAAAAAAAAAAAAAAAAAAAAGAGTTCGCTGTTAGTCTGTGGGTGGAGCACTGAGGAAGATATGGCTTGCAGTGAAACAGATATGACCTAAATGTCTTATCTGTTCTCACAAACGGACACTCAGGAGATTCTAGCTCCTACTTTCCAGCCTTGAGGGATCATGAGGAAGGGGCTCTTGGAGCTAGAGAGTGCCTTCCAAGCAGAGGAAGCCTGAATCCAGTGTTGTGGTTTTGTGGTGTTCTGTCTTCTATTATAAAACCATTGGGAAAATCTGTTAGAATGGATAATACCGGGTTTCGGTGGAGGAAAAGGCCAGTGACTTGGATTTGTTCCTGTTGTTCTTGTTGTTGTTATAGTAAAGGCATGGTTCTTTAATGAGAATTCTGTACAGGCAAGATGACAGGGGTGGAAGGAAAAATACAACAGAATAGCAACGCTGATAAAAAGAATTAGCACTTTGAACAGTAAAAGGAACTAACAAAAAAAGTATAGGAGAAAACAAACATAAGTAAAGGAATTATCAAACTAACTTAAAAGAAAACTATTAAGGATATTAATTGCTAAATTGTAACAATTATCTTATTTTAAAATATGTGAGATGTATGAAATTTAAGAAAAAGAAAAAATCTAAATGTATGAAATACGATATTTCTTCTTTATTTGTGTTGCTACCAGACACAAGTTCATTATTCTTTAGAATGATTATAGAGTTGTTTGTTTATCATAGTACTCAGAAGAACATGTCACTCTTAAAAGTCAGTGTGTTGAATAGTTATTTAACAGCACTGGCATCAACAAATTTTTAGGTGAAGTGTTGTTTCCAAAAAAAAAAATAAGACACATATTTTTAAAATACTTTCCTTATTGGTACAGGTTGTCTTTAAGGGGAAAAGTGACTTTTCCTTAATTATGTATACTTATTTAGAAAGCTTAAAATAAAGATTTTCCTATCTAATTTGTAAAAAATAATCATGTTGTTTTTGTAGAAGATAACTATATGTTGAGATGACAGTGTCATAAAACAGTACTTACTAAAATAGACAACTTGTGGAGGGTGGGTCATCCGCTCTTCCTTGATGTAGTATCCAGATGACAGAAAGCCTTTCCTCCATAAATAATCTTTGTTCCCTTTCTTCCATCCTGTGCATTCCAAGCTGTGTATGTAAGAGTAGAGAAAGATAGATCTGATATTCTGAGACTGGACTTCTTGTCTAAATCGGTTTTGTTTTCTTTTCTTTTCAGTGTGGACGTAATCAACTCATTCTTCAAAAAGTTCAGAGTTTCCTAGAAAAAGCATTTAGTTTGACCCCCCAGCAAGCAGAAATTGCTACAGAGCTTGGCTACCAAATGATTCTTCAAGGCAAAGTTAAGGAGGCCTGGAAGTGGTACAGGACCGCCATGACGCTGAACGAAAGCAACATCTCTGCCATCACGGGTACGCTGACAACCTCCTCCACAGGAGCTCGCTTCAAGGGCCTGCCAACTGAAGCGGAGAATATGGATCTAATGGTTTTTATTAAACTCTTTCTACTATGTATAAAAGGACAAGTCATGTATCTTTAAAAATATTAATTTACTTCTCAAATACTATCTTGAAAGAATGGATCTCATCTGGTTGCGCCTATCAAGTTATAGATTGTGGAGTAAAAGATTTTACGTAGTTCCTGGCTACCTATTTTCTTCCCCACCCCTCCCCCCACTGTGTTTTATTTCAGGTTTTTTCCAGTCATTAACTTAGTTTAGTGAATAGAATAGGCCCTGATTGCTTCTGTTTGATTTCAGGACTTATCCGATGTCAGTTAATAGAAGGGCAATTGCAAGATGCGGACCAGCAGTTGGAGTTCTTCAGTGAATTCCAGCAGTCAATGGGGAAGTCTGCGGTATGACATTTTATCAGATGACGCATCGAAGCTGCTATTTATAACCAGGAACCTTACGTGACCGTTCATCCTTAGCTCCACGTGTGCATGAGCACTGACTTTCATGTACAATCCGTGTGTTAGTTCACCTCTGTGCAACTTGACTTTACATGCTTCTCTCAATGATCCTAAAATTCCATTCAGCTGACCCTTAGGTTTGAATGATTGTATTCAAACATTTGAATACTTTATTATAAATAATACTTTGATACACATTTAAGATCTAAACAGAAGTATATGGCCTTATAGCCAAGTGGAGTAACTTATGAATTCTACTTATGTTTCAGGAATTAATGTATTTGCATGCGGTTCTTGCTACAAAAAAAAATAATCGTCAGGACGAAGTTATAGATTTGTTGAATGATGTCGTGAACACTCACTTTTCACACTTGGAAGACCTCCCTCTCGGCATACAGTATTTTGAGAAGCTCAACCCTGACTTCTTGCTGGAAGTTGTTAGCGAGTATCTGAACCTCTGTCCGATTCAGGTAGGGAAGTCTGCCTCTTATCCCCAGGGCTGCATGCAGGTGTGCCACAGACAGTGCCAAGAAGTTCTCCTGAACATGTGCAAGTGTATCTGCATCTGTAATGAACATTCATAATTCTGTTAATTGAAACCCTTTTAAAACAGTCTTTATAGAAAGGATTACTACCAAGTGATCATAGTATTGATTAGTAAAAAATTATTTTCAATTTTTTAAATCCTAAAACTTTGCTTAGAAATATTCAAGGTACTTAATGCTCATGCTTGCTACATAAATTGAATCTGATTGATAACATCATCAAGTATCAGTTCACCTCAGACAAACTCAAAACTGGAGCTCTTTTGTAAAACTAATGAAATCGTTTCCCGCATGAACTCAAACTCTCCTTTGTGTTAAAAGTCGCCCGCTGACTCTTCCTCCTGCTCCTTGGAATGACACGGAGAGCATCTAGTTACTTAGTCCAGAGCTGAACCATTTCTCCTTCATAAAGTAGATGTTACATTTGGATTAGATACTTCCGGTGTGAGAAGTTCCCTGTGCTTTTTCTGTATTCCTGCATGGAAATCCATTACCATTTAAAAAAAATCTATGCCTGCTCAGTTGTGAGTTAACAAATACTATGATCTACCACTCATATCTTTGAGTTCAAGAGTATTTGTAGAATAATTTCCACATTTATTTCTTGACATTTATCTTCTCCTGTTCATCTTACTCTTCAATTATCATATTCCTTTCCGCTCTTGATGTTTATTTTATATGGAACCTTATTGTCAGCTGCCATCTGTTTAGAGATGATAAGGATGGTCTTTTCTAAGCATTAGCATTGTTGAGTAGTAGCAGTTGGCACCAGTGTGGCACTACCTGGGAATCCTTTACAAAGTGACCTGACTCACTAGGTAGCATCCCTTTGGTACTGGCAGTAAGCACACATAACCTAACTTCCTTGTACACAGCTCATGTTTCTACACGTTTTTCAGGAAGGATATTCGATGCTCATTGCTAAGACCAAAATTATTAGCAAGCACCCCCACCCCCATTTTACAGCATTAGATGCTATATTAACAATGAAAATAAGAAAAATGGTGTAAATGGTATGGTATAAGGAAAAGATGGGGCAGGGTAGAGGAAGTGAACATGTATGTGAGCGTCAGAGTAGGCCTCACCATGAGACAGGGACCTGTAGGAACAGCTGCCTGGAGGCTAAGGGAACAGGGATACAGATGCTCACAGCAATAGAGGATGAGTGGACCAGACTGGGAGTGGGGCAGCAAGGACGGGCAAGGCTTCTGGAGTATTTCAAAAGATCTCTTTGTTAACTGTGCTCAGAATGAACCAAACCATAGGTAGTTCACAAAACACTGCATTACTTGGTAGCTAGGTCTCTAATCTAACTACACATCCTATTTTCCCATAATGCGATTTTTATCCTCATGTTATAACTTGGTCAGCTTCATAATGCTGTTTTCATGGGAACATTCGAGAATGGCAGCACCGGCCTCAGCTCTGTCCCTTGTTCATTGGCCTCTTTCACATATAGTTGGGTTTTTTTTTAATTTTTCAAAATCTAACAAGCATAATCTCAAAGATTGTCTCTAGACTTCTGTTTTAATCTTTGTGTATACAAGGAAACACTGATAAAACGACGGCTGGCTTTATTTGAGTGATGCTGCCTGCACCTTAATTCTAGCTGGTAAGTAGCAGAGGCAAGAGGATTGTGAGTTTGAGGCCAGCCAGGGCTGCATAGTAAGACCTAGTTTCAAAATATAACAAACAACATAAAATAGAAGAAAACCGTGAGACTCATTCTCAGTATTTCTTAACAAGTGGCAAGGTCACTACTAGGTACTTACCATCATTTTTACTTTAACAGTTTTTCTGGTGAGAAATATTTATGTTAACGACTCATGTTGTTGCTGTAACAAAATACCCAACAAAGATGAAGGAAGGAAAGAAGGAAGAAAGGGAGGGAGGGAAGGAGGGTGGGTTTATTTATTTTGTGGGCACAGTCCAGCATGATGGAGGAGGCAGGACAGCAGGAATCTGACGTGGCCGATTAGGAAGCAGAAAAGATGAATGCTGGCACTCAGCTCCTTTTTCCTTTGTATTCAGCCCAGGACTGCAGTTCATAGAATGGACCCGCCCACATTTAGGGTGGGTCTTACCCCCCTCAACCCAGTCTAGAAATTCCCTCACAGGAGGGCCAGAGCATTGTCTCCTAGGTTATTGCAAATCCTGGTGAGTGAACAGTCAATATTAACCATCACAACAGTTTTAAATAATTTCCCTAGTTTCCATTAAAACCAGAATAAAACTCTGATCTTGAAGATTCATAAAGACCCATAAAAGAAGTGTCACTAGGTGGGAAACTACCATCGAATATGTACTGTGGAGATCTGAAGAGGCTGGGATGATTTAGGCAATAGTCATATTCTGAGTATCTTTTTGGGAACATGTTCTGTGCCTCAGCATAGTACAAGAAATAGGAGACTTTATTGTAAGCTATGTGGCCCGTAATCAGAGTGATCTTCCGTAAGAGGGCGCAGTAATTGATCTGCAGGCTGGAGACGACTGTCCATCAGCTGAAGGGGCTGGGGAAGGCCATCTATCAGGTCGAAGGAATGAATGAGGCAATGCAGGGCGTCTGAGCAACAAATATCTCTCAGGTGGCTTTTCTTTCAACAGGTGTTTCTCTGATAAATTTTGAACTGATAACTATTTTCATATGTTATCAAAATATTAATTGCATAATAATCCCATAATTAACTGCACAGAACTCAACAATAATTTCTAAGTCTATTTATAGATGAACTAAGGAATAATTTAATATTTGTGCAAGTATATAGCAAAGGTAGCATGAACAAAACCTATGAGAAATTTAATAAAAAACACTAGGTTTTTATCATATCAGTCACACTAAAATTAGTGTGTGTTTACTCATGGCTACATACAACTGTAAACTCAGGAAATGATCTGATTTGCTTTGTTTAGCCTGCAGGTCCTGGGCAACCTCTTTCTCCAGTTCTCAGACGTTGTTCTTCTGTCCTGGAGACGATTATAAGAAGTGTACCAGGTCTTCCACAAGCAGTCTTCCTAATGGCCAAAGTGAAGTATCTGTCAGGTGACACATGCCTTAGCACATACAATAATGTAGGAGTTTGATTGTGACCTTGGTAATGACAGGTGTGAATAGGTTCTGAACTCCTCTCCATGGAGAGTTGGTAATGACAGGTGTTATTAACTCCTCTCCAGGGAGAACAGTCACATACAATGTATATTTTGTCTATGAATATGTTTGTTTAATCTGAAATTGGAACCAAAATTCAAAACCTACTATTTTAGATTTGTTTCATACCCCATGTTCATATAAGCAACCCTAATAACTTATTATTAATCTTCCTTCATCTTAAACAGTTTTCACTTGAAAACCTAATAACAAGTAAGAGAATCTGTCCAAACATTAAA
Organism: Uromys caudimaculatus; assembly: GCA_028551405.1. Lineage (NCBI taxonomy): Eukaryota > Metazoa > Chordata > Mammalia > Rodentia > Muridae > Uromys > Uromys caudimaculatus. Next base: position 102,051,362 of record CM052701.1, read on the forward strand.
AGTGTATTTGAGAATGAACAGAAACATTACAGTGCAGGTTGCAGATGCTCTAGTGAACCAAAGGCATATTGTAAAGACATCGAGCAGAGACTTAGGAATCTAAGATCTCTTGCAATACCATCCGGGAATAGCTAAACCACTACACATGAAGCCTTACTTAACCACTTACCTCTTTTATTTTGTTAAATTTTACTTTTCACAATATACTGTGGGTTGTGGGCTACAGATTGGTATCAGCACTCTGATTTGGGTTTGGCAGCACTGGCACACTTAGATAGATTGTACTTAGCCTTCTCATCCCCCTTGACTTTCACAGTTCTAGGCATTAGACATTACAGTAATAAAGGTCCCAGAGTTACTATTTGTCTTAGTCAGGGTTTCTATTCCTGCACAAACATCATGACCAAGATGCAAGTTGGGAGGAAAGGGTTTATTGAGTTTACACTTCCATGCTGCTGTTCATCACCCAAGGAAGTCAGGACTGGAACTCAAGCAGGTCAGGAAGTGGGAGCTGATGCAGAGGCCATGGAGGGATGTAACTTACTTGATTCTCCTGGCTTGCTCAGCCTGCTTTCTTATAGAGCCCAAGACTACCAGCCCACAGATGGTACCACCCACAAGGGGCCCTCCCCCCTTGATCACTAACTGAGAAAATGCCTTACCGCTGGATCTCATGGAGGCATTTTCTCAACTGAAGCTCCTTTCTCTGTGATAACTCCAGCTTGTGTTAAGTTGACACACAAAACCAGCCAGTACACTGTTGATCTTGCTGATTGTTGGTTGCCAGACTTTAGCAATATGCTTAGTAAGTTACTGTGCTAGCTCTGCCGGAAATCTGCACATTAATTCTCTCCCTCTGAGGGGAAATGGTATTGTGTGATTTCAGTTAGTAGGCTGAGCTCTTGTGATCCAGGACACTGAATTTGACCATGTTTTTTCTATTGACAAGTAAAGATGAAGTGTATTTAAACAGAAAATAACTTAGGACCTCTTCTTCTCGTATTCTAGAAAGGTGGGGTGGGAGTGGGCCTTGTTACATCTACTTATGCCATATGTGGAAGGCAGCATACAAGTCCATGTGCGCTGCATCACAAGGAAGTTATAGCACGTAGATGATGTGTGGGGAGCCTCTTTGCAGCCCAAGAGTCTTCTCCGTCTGGAACTTCACCGTCCTTATCACATAAATCTTAACCAATGTTGTAAGGTTAAGCAGATTTTTTTAGATTTCTGATACTTAGCCGATATGTTGCAAATTATTTGCTATTTCAGGTGGTGCTGCAGTTTAATCTATATCTCACGCTTTAGAATTTCAGGGATGTATCCTCGGCCTTTTTCCTATTTTACACAAAATCATATAGCCTGGTTGTAGAATGTGTCCTCTTTGTTAGTGTAAATGACACTGCAGCCTTCTAGGTTTATAAATGTCTATGCTCCCACCTTGATGATCATGGGCTGAACTCTGAACCTGTAAGCCAGCCCCAATTAAATGCTGTCCTTATATGAGTTGCCTTGGCCATGGTGTCTCCTCATAGCAATGGAAACTCTAACTTAGACACGAGGGCTGTTTGTTCCAGTTGGATCAGACTCTCTCACGGCAAGGCTCAGGGCAGTCAATGCAGCCATGGCGGCTGGAGCAACCACCTGAGAGCGCACATCTGCAGATGCAGACATGAAGCACAGAAATTGAACTAGAAGTGGAGTGACATTAAAACTCTCAATACCCACCCCCAGTGACATACCTCCTCCAGCAAGGCCACCACTTCTAAACTTCCCTAACCAGTGCCCCCAGTTAGCCACCAAGAGTTCAGATGCTCGAGGGACCCATGGCTCAGACCACTTATGTGGCAGAGGAGGGCCTTGTTGGCCATCAGGGGGAGGAGAGGCCCTAGGAAAGGGGAATGTCAAGGTGGGAATATGGGAGTGGGTGGACGGGTGGGTGGGAGGTGGAATACCCTCATAGAGGCAGGGGTGGGGGAGGGGATAGGGGGTTTCCAAAGAGGAGACCTGGAAAGGAAGAAACATTGGAAATGTAAATAAAGTATCAAAAAAATTTATATACCTAGATGTAGTATTTGTCCAGAGATATGAGAACTATTGAAACTAAGAAAATACATTGTATATGACTTTTGTTCTTATATGTGTATCATTTCATAATATATAATTTTTGAAAAAAAAAATATATACATATATATATATATATATATGTATATATAAAGAGTTCAGATGCTTGAGCCTGTGGGAGACAGTTCTCATGGAAACAACCACAGTCCCAAAACACATTTTAATGGAGTTATGAACAAAACCTTTTTAAAAGGAAGATAAAGGGGGATTCTTAGTCCTGCCAGTAATAACGGGGACCTGCTATCATCCTTTATATTTTCCCTGGTTTGCTGTGACCAACTATTGTCCTGACTGACATACGGGTCTGTTCTTCAAGTAACTACAAGGAAGCTAGCTGGCACAAGTCGGAACCGAGCAAGGATCATGAGCAGAGACGTTAAACAGCCAAAGCGTAACTGCTTGGATTCTGGGTCCTGTTGGGGCTCCGGCTCTGAGTGCTGAAGCCTCACAGGCATTGCTTCCCTTGTTAGGTGACACTGAGGCGGCTTACAACAACCTGCAGCACTGCCTGGAGCATAGCCCCTCCTATGCAGAGGCTCACCTCCTGATGGCACAGGTGTATCTGTCCCAAGACAAAGTCAAGCTGTGTTCTCAGTCGCTTGAACTTTGCCTGAGCTACAATTTTAATGTAAGTATTCCAGATTAATATTCCAGGCTATGACGTACCACTGACCTTGAACTTTTAATTAATGTGTATGACATGTGAATTGAAATGCTTTGCCAGAAAGCATTTTAATAGAACTTTGAAATAACAAGAAATAGAGAAATTTTCAGGTGTATTTGACATAGATGAAAATTTGTGTGAATTGCCCGAACACAACTACTACAATATCAAATTTCATAGGCAGAGGGTGCCTGTAATCCTAGTACTTAGGAGGCTGGAGGCTTGGAGCTCCAGGCCAGCCTGGACGATATGGAAAGCCCTTCAGAGAAAACATACACACACACCTATGCACACACGCGTGCACACACACACACCAATTGAAAAAATAAATTCATATATGTTTGGTAATGAAAATTCAGGGATCAATCTCTAGACTCTGTACTTATCTCTGAACATGTTTTCTTTTCTATATAACTTGTAGAATAGCAGTTGTTATAACGAGAATTAAATGCAGCAATTACATATACAATCATTTTAGACCATGGAAAATATATCAATTATTTTTCTGGATAAGGTTAGTAAATGATATCACTCATTTTCTTCTTGAACCTTTCTTTTTCTTTTTGTTTCTTTGTTTCTTTGATTCTTTGTTTCTTTGTTTCTTTCTTTCTTTCTTTCTTTCTTTCTTTCTTTCTTTCTTTCTTTCTTTCTTTCTTTCTTTCTGTTCTTCTTTTTTTTAAGGCAGTATCTTTCTTTGTAGGTCAAGCTGGCCTTTGTTTCATTCTAGACCAGTCTATCAAGAAACTTAGAGCAATCCTCCTGCCTCCACCTCCCAAGTGTTAGGAGTACTGTTAAGAGCTCCACAATCTCCTAGAATTATTTTCCCATACTCTCTATTTAGAAAAAATAACAGTAATTTTGGGAACGAACATGTAGTTTGAAGCTCTAAACCACTTGTTACTGTCCAGGAAATTTGGGTTTCTTTCTGTGAGCATGAGCTGCTTTCAACTCTACTTACGGCTCCTGGAGGGAGCCTCGAGCCGATGACTCGCCCGCAAATGAGCTAGAGAAGCCAAGTTCTAAGAGTCCACGTTTTTCCCTGCTTTTTCTTAGGACAGTAGACCTCTAGGTTGGAGGGGCACCCGGTGCTCCGCCCATGCCCTGTCCAGCCGTCTTTGGGGAAGCAGTAAGGTGTGAGTGCTCCCTAGTCCTGCAGGTGCACAGCCTCTAGCACACCCCCTCCTTCGTTGGTGCCTTCCACACCACCCCACTGAGGGCTGTCTCCCCTGGCTTTTCTTCCTTTACGCATTTCAGGGTTTTCCATGTCCTCTGTGCCCTGTTTACAGCTGAAATATGGATGGAAGGCTCTTCATTCTGTGTTTTGGGGTATGATGAAAAGGAAAGGCCAGTGTTTAATGAAAACACTTTGAAACTTTTAGCATTGAAAGTTAAAAGAGTAAGAATGAAAACTTTTTCTAGAAATCTAAGAGGCATATCACTACTAGAGGAGCCTCGTATAAAGACTCACACAGACCGAGGCAGTCGTAAATTCTCACAGAGTTCTTTGCAAACAGGCAATTTCACTGATGACAGAAACACCTAGTTTTAAGTAGAGGATTGTGTTAAGTTCTCTTTATTGTGTTTTAATTGTGTAGCTTTTTCAGATTTCAGAATCCGTTCCCTGACCTCAAAATTGCTGCTGCTAGGTTGATTATGCGCCGCTGCCCTTCCACGCGTCACACACTGTCGATGGATAAAGTAACTTTGCTGCCTGCGAGTCATCCTGAGTCAACTCCTGTTTTCAGGAGATCGTTAATCGGCTTGCTTTTCTTTCATTGCTATGATCCTTTGTATTATTTTTCAAATACATTTTATTTAATATGTGAAAAAAAAGACATCCTTTACTGAAAATTCAAATTTTATGATGTTTCGGTTGTCTATAAGAAAAATTAAAAAAAAAAAAAACAAAAAGACAGTTCTACCTATTTGACATTCAAGAAAGAAGAGGCTGAATTGACAGTTTCCCTGAATGTTAGAGTTAATTTGATTAGGCTTCCAACTGTATGCTTCACTGAGATATATACTATTTCAGTCTGGTTAATTTCAGTATGTGAGAATTTTTTTATTATTATTTACAAGTCCTTCTAACAAAATTTTAATTTAAAATTATGATTAGGAAGTGAAAAAATAAGAGGTCAAGAACATGCTTTGAGGATATGCTCACAAATGAGCTGTACTCTATAACTTTATATCTAAATTCTGATTTCCATTGTGTGCACTCCAAAGAACTATTGCTAATTTATTTCTCAGGTGAGAGACTACCCATTATATCACTTAATCAAAGCACAATCACAAAAGAAAATGGGAGAAGTAGCAGAAGCAATTAAAACTCTGCACATGGCAATGAACCTACCAGGAATGAAGAGAAATAGATCTTCCTCAAAGTCAAAGCACAGAACTGAGGTGGATGCAAGCCATCGGTTATCTGTCTTTCTGGAGTTGGTGGAGGTTCACCGCCTAAATGGAGAACAGGTACGTGAACTCAGATTGGAGCATTGTTATGTGTGTGTGCGTTTGTACTAATTCCCTACTCTTTGATGTAGCATGAAATATATAGATACATATTTCTAGTTGAATAATTTTCTACACATATGTATGTAATGTAGAAAGGTCCCTTGACTAACTGTCAAAATTTATCAACTTATTTTTCCTTAGTTTTCATTAAGACGTGTATTTTGCAAGTGCCTGGAAGTTAAATGTTATTTGCTCCTGGATGACTTTCTCAGTGTGCCTATGTTGGCCACCATGAAATGCAGTCATGTAATTTATGGGACTCTTTTATTCTGGTTGTGAACAAACAAACAAACAAACAAACAAAAAAAACTAGCCATTTAATTAATATTTATAGTTTCACCTGATTTTAATCTCTTTAAATTTGCAGACTCTTCATAAAAATGTATAAGCTTATTTTTAAATACCATGAATGTACTGACATGTATTATTAGTCTCTGTGTTTCTGTAGATGAGTTTCCTCTTTGGATAATTCGTTGCCAATTCTGAACGGTCTTTAATTTTTTCATTACAGCACGAGGCAGCAAAGGTTTTACAGGATGCCATCCATGAGTTTTCTGGAACTTGTGAAGAATTACGTGTCACTATTGCTAATGCAGACCTGGCTCTGGCCCAAGGAGATACGGAGCGTGCATTAAGCATGCTTCGAAATGTCACAACCGAACAGCCTTATTTTATAGAGGCCAAAGAAAAAATGGCCGATATTTATTTGAAGCATAGGAAAGAGAAAATGCTGTATATCACTTGTTACAGGTAAGCAGTTCCTTGCATCCCACCTTTCCCTCCTGAAATTAACCCGCATGGTTACTTTCCATACCTGTCATGTACGTCACAAATTCTTTACAGATCTTTGTCTGGAAACAGCCATCTTCCTTCTGCCTGGGACCACTCCCATCAAGGGTTTTACCCTAAAACAGAACTTCTGTGTGTGGCCGAGTAGTATCTCAAATCTCCTCATCAAATGTTCATTTTAGATCTGATCTAAGTCAAAAATTTAGATTTGTTTGGGGTAAGAAAAACCAAGAGATAGATGGACTCTGATAGCATTACACAGCAGCAGTCCAGGGGACGGACAGGCATATTTAATACATGGCGTGTCCGCTGTCGAAGTGGAAAATAGAAGTTACCATGCTGCAACCTCCAAGGTGTGGGTGGGTTCACCTCTTCTTTTGTGAGTGAGCATAGCCTTCATAGCTTTGTCACAGTGAGACTGTCAAGGTTTCTGGGACATATCTGCATGCATGTGGCTATTCTTCAGCACAAATGAAACAGCAGTCACACAGAACACTCGGTGTGTGACTGGGAGTGACAGACTAAGTCAGCCCTCACTCATCACTATTATCTAATGCTCTAACCAAGAAGTTTGCTCAGAATCTTGGTAAGTAGTGAGTATTCAGAGAAACCAGCATCTTCTGTTGGTGGAGGAGGAGCATAAGTACTGGAAATATGTTTCTGCGAGAGCCCAGGATGGTGGTTTGTAGCACTAAGCAGCCTGACAGGAGGCTTGCTGTGCATGAATTTGAGAGCAGCCTGCCTTATGTAAAAGTTTTAGGCCAGTAGGACTTTGTAGTCAGATTCTGTCTCCAATAAGCAAAACAAGGGCAGTGGTGGCCCACGCCTTTAACCCCAACACTTTGGGAGGCAGAGGCAGGCAGATCTCTGATTTCAAGGCCAGCCTTGTCTACAGAGTCAGTTCCAGGACTACACAGAGAAACCCTGTCTCAAAAAACAAACCAAAAAAACCAGAAAAACAAACAAAACCAAAAATAGGATTAGTTTCTTTTGGATATGCTATGATGTAATAGTGAAGCGTACAGTTTGTTTCAGACAGCTCTGATACATTCGCTAGAAACATTCATTCTTTGCAACATGTGTAAAGTTGAAGTAATAATTACCTTTATCATAGAGGTTTCAGCAGTTAAATAAGAAATATTTAATGCTGTGCAGCAAGCCCAGCAAGATGTTGTAAACTTGTAATTGTAGCACACTGGACAGGGGAGCAGGAAGACTTTAGTAATCTGATTGCTGCAAATAAATAAGCAGCAGATACTGAAGCAAAAAGCTTAGTATTTTTAAGGTAATTCATTGTATAATTTTTTACCTTAAAGATGAGAACTCGGGTTGTATAGAAGGATAATGCAATCTATTCCTCCTGTTTATATGTTTGCTGTCTCCCTTTACTCTGCTCCATACATATCACAAAATGGAAAGTGTCAATGAAGTGTATTTCAGCTTATAAACTGTATGCATGTACAGTGTGTGGCTTTTAACAAGATTACAAAGCTGCTATATTCTGAGGGTCACTATATACTTGAGTTTAATAAGCTGACATCGTATCTTACTGGTTTGTAAATGTTGCCTATTTTCAGTGTACTAAGTAGTCCTGGTCTAATTCCAGAGAAATTGCTGAACGAATGCCCAGTCCCCGGTCTTTCCTGCTCCTCGGTGATGCATACATGAACATCCAAGAGGTAAAATTTCTAAGTCTGCAGAACTCAGATTTTAAAAAACCAAAATTATAGAACTCTGCAGTGAGTGTAACTATCTGTTAAGAGGAATTTGGCTTTTGCATCATGTTTAATATTTGAGTTCTGACGGTGGTAATAAAAGGTTAGCTTCTATAATATTTTTATTATCTATTCTTCTATTTTTAATATCCTGACTTAATTCAGTGATTGTCCTATATCCAATAGAGATGGTCCTAGAAGAATGTTGGGAGTCTCGGGTAATCAGACAGGCGGCGAGGGGTCTATTGCCTCTTATAGTGACCGCCGACAATGATCATTGCGGGGCTAATTGCAATGATGGGTAGCTGGCCAATTTTTAGTCACCTGTCTGGAATTGTATACTTTTATTGTTCGGTATATACTTTCCTAAAACAACGTATTCCAAGTAGGGAGGGGCTTAATTGTGGAAATGTTACTCTTTAATGGGCTCTTTAAGCTGCTTAAGTTTGTCATTTGTGTCTTGACAATGTTAGCCTGAAGAAGCCATAGTGGCCTATGAGCAAGCATTAAATCAGAACCCAAAAGATGGAACACTGGCAAGAAAAATTGGGAAAGCACTTGTCAAAACTCACAATTATTCAAAGGTAAGTGTGTGGTGCACCTATTGGGTCAAGTTGATCAAGACCTGCTCTAGAGAAGTCTTCGGCAGCCAGTTTCCACATCTTTAGTGATTTTAAGCTCCACGTTTGGGTGAGCAAACTGGTATTTATGTCATGTCAGATGTTCCTGGTGACTGGCTTTCTCCAGTGCTGCACTCTATGGAGATTGTTTCGATGCTACCATTACATTAAGATTCTTATATCTCAGTCTTTGCAACCAGATAATGGCCATAAAGTCACTAGTATCACACTGTATAATACACAGTATAATTTAGTCTAGTCATTTTCCTTTCTGCTGTACCAGTTTGATCAAGCTATGTGCTTCAAGATGTTTGTTCTGTTGTTTCTAGTAGGGATAAAGGATTTTCCTTGACTGTGTATTCTTTTGCTATTCCTGGTCATTGTTAAGTTTATGGACACCAACTAGGACAGCGGATGCATTTGAAAAGACTTGCTTACCTTAGAATAATATCTGGAGGAATATTTTTGCCAAATACTGTTCATTATCCCTTTATTGTTTAAAAAGAGATGCTAGGGCCGGGCAGTGGTGGCACACGCCTTTGATCCCAGCACTTGGGAGGCAGAGGGAGGCAGATTTCTGAGTTCGAGGCCAGCCTGGTCTACAGAGTGAGTTCCAGGACAACCAGGGCTACACAGAGAAACCCTGTCTCAAAAAACAAACAAACAAACAAACAAAAAAGAGATGCTAGGTGCTATGTGATCTATGATTCCCTAAGAAAAGCAGCGTGCTTGACCGACAGCAGGGATACATGCCTAAATGCCTTATATATTATTGCTAGCTATAGATATGCCTTATGCCTTGGCTGTATGAAGTCTCTGCTTTTTGTAGACCTAACTGACATGGACTTTGTTTAGGCAATCACCTATTATGAAGCTGCTCTGAAAAGTGGACAGCAGAATTGCCTTTGCTATGACCTGGCCGAGCTCCTACTGAGGCTGAAGTTGTACGAGAAAGCAGAGAAAGTTCTCCAGCATTCTCTAGCTCATGAGCCTGGTATGCAAGTCTTTCTGATTGGAAAAAACATTTACTTGATAAATCTGGCCTATTTATTTTTATAATACATAATTGTTTATTGATTTTCTCGATATTTTTACATGTGGTAGGCTGTATGAATTCATGTGCATTTTTCTTCTTTCAGAATTCAGTTCTACTAAATGGGTGGGCTTTAAACCTAATAACAGATTTAATAAATAGTCCATTGTGTTATAAAAGAACAAATTATAAAATTCCCCAAATAATATAGATAAGTTATATATAAATTACAATTACTGGTATTTACGTACATCAGTAATTTGATAATCTTTATCTTCTAAGATTATTACAGTTTTAAAAAAGAATTCAAGCCAAGCATCTTGAGAGGCTGCAGAGTTAGCTCCATGGTAAAATGCTTCCTCGCAGACCTGGGTGGCTCCCCAGCAGTGACACTAAACAGGTTTTAAGAAGCCTGGCACACTGTGTACCTGCCATCTCAAAGACAGAGCGATAGAGACAGGGTTCCTGTGTGACCTTGGCCAGATGCTCTAACCAGGTTATTCAGCTCCAGAGTCAGTGAAACCCTATCCCAAAGGTTAGGGTGATTTGACATTGTCTATGCCCTCTACATCATACACACAGTCACACAAAAAAAGTTTCAGACATTATAAACGTATAATAATGCACAAATCAGCTATTGTTCCATAAATTCTGCTTACTCTCTTCTTATTACATTCCATATAGGTAGAATGTGATTAAATATATATTCTCTATGTATTTGTTTGTATTTCATACAAATGTAGTCATTGTTATTTTCCTATTTATTAAAATGTATTACCTATTCAGCAGTTTTCTCCATGTAGAATGTGAGGAAATATATGCTGCTACCAGCACATTCATCCTATCTGATCAAATAGCATTAATGTTTTATAACTTGGTAATATTTTTAATTTTACTAGTATTATTGAGCATCTATTTTGCTTTGCCATATTGATACCATAAACCACATGACAACTAATATGCTTATATTTTAACCTTTGGTGTACACTTGGTTCTTAATTTTTTACATTGATCTACTTTTGGATGTATAGTGTGTGTTGCAGGTGCATACACATGCCATTGGGGAGGTGCTGAGGTCAGAGGATAGCGTGGGAAATGTGATGCAGGATTGAACTCAGGTTGGCAGGCAGCTTGGCAGCATCTTTACCACTGAGCCATCGCTCCTAATACTTGCTTATATTTCATAAGAATAAAGTGCTGGGGAAACATTTATGCATTTATATTTTTTCAATATTTCCACATTGTATTTTTACAAGTGTCCAGGGTTTATTTTTTAAGATTTTTAATGTTTAGTAAAATGTAGTGCTTACTTATTACTTGTGTCAGAATTTAGAGATTGCTAAAGTGAGTGAAAGCCTCCCTCTCTCCCACCCACCTGAGAAAACTCCAGTTAACACCTGCATACTTCCTAAGCTAGCCTACTCCTGTCTCTGTTCTCATCACACACAGTTACCGTGAATGTTCTGGAATACACAACCATGTATGTTGGAATACCCAACCAACCATGGCTCATAAATATTGCAAAGAAAAGCTGTTCTGGTTCTGATGTAGAGACATTTTTCTCGTCACTGTTTCCTAGCTAGCACAGTAGAAGAGCTATTTGTGTAACGTTTCATTGTGTTGGGTGTTATTAGTCATCTAGCGATGCTTTGAATAATGTCAGGGGACATTGCATGTTGTGTGCAAATACTGCCTCACCTACATAGCAGACTTGCACACCCATGGATCTGGGTGTTGGCCGGATGTGCTTGGTAGGGTACACACATGTTCATGTATATAGCTTATATATGTGCGTATGTGCAATAGATTATAGTGTGTGTGTGATTCTGTAGTGATGGATTTTCATTTGATAATTACTTTCCTTATTTGCAAATGCAGCCCTCCATTTCAAACATATGCACACTAGTATGTATTACTATCATAGAGTATTAGTATTGATTAGTATTTGGAGAAAAAATAAGAAAAAACAGGTAAGATTTTGGTTTGTATACCTCTGTGTACTTACAAGAATTGAATATTGCTTCATTCGCTTGTATTGTTTTGCTTTGCGGGAAAGATGCTCTCACTCTAGGCTCAGGCTGGCCTAGATTTCATGCCAATCCTCTCTCAGCTGCCCAAATTCATGAGCCATCTTGCCTAAAAGTTAATACTTTCTTAAAGATATAAATGCCCAAGTACTGTGTAGTAGTCATTGTGAGAATAAAACACAACCCTACTTTTAATCTCCCCGTCTTGGATGACTAAGGTCAGTTTCACTATTTATGGATCACAATCTGCTTTAAAATGCCTCCATTGCCCTTATTTCTGTGCCTGTTTTTCTGGCAGGGAGTCTTGCTGGGGCCGGTACTTTACCAAGTCTTATTTTGCCTTATGATACTGTATCTGATCATTTTCCTTCTTGGATTTCTAAGTTACTTTATTTGAAAAATCTTTCCTAATCTTTTAAGATGTTACCTAGCCTTTTTGACTTTATTTTTTAATTAAGAACTTTAAACCACATAGGTTTTTTATATCATCTTCAAAATGGATAGTTAATTTTTAATGTAGTTGTTTTGTTTAAATGCCACCTTTATTTCTTAAGAAATCCCATATATGTGACTCTATAAGAAACTTAATTTCATTCCATTGATTTTCTTTTGCTACCACCATGTATGTTTCCATCTGTAAGAGGAATCTACCCTAAGCTTTCTAATACTCCCAAATGGTCTTAATTTAGCTTTAATAAAGTTGACCCATAAATCCTCCCAATTATGGATACATTTACTGTGTGATTTCTTACTCATGGCAAACAGCTTGCATGGGTCTGTCAGATCTAGCTAGTAAACATAGAAAGGCCTAAGGTTATAGGGGAAGATACAAATATGTATTTTATATAAATTATCTGTGTTGTGTTTGTATAGGAAATGCTTACTGAATGTTTGCTGAATACAGCCTGAAGCATATTCGTACCTTCACACACATTTCCTGTTATTGCATTAATTAGCTTTACACTGTCACTATGTTTTAAGTCAGCAACGTCCAGCTCACTTTCCTTCACCTCTGCAGGTTTCCACAGCTAATAAACACTAGTATCTGCCTTCTTACTTAGATCTTTAACTTACTCTGGCAAAACCTAAGTTTCTGCTGCACCTTCCCAGTGTGGTATGCAAGGAACCCTGCTCTCGCTCCTTACAATTTTCTTCTCTTTTGTAATTGGTAAGAATCACAATCTTGGCTTCTGCCTTGTCGTTATGTTTAAACAGCTGGTGGCTCAGTTCTGAATCTACTCTGCTGCTTCTTTCTATATCCAGTCTCTCCCACATTAGGATTGCTGGCCTGCCTGATTCCGTCCTCAGCGGCACACTCCTGCTGCAGCCTCTGACTCCAGACGTGATCTGAAGCTTTTCAGAGTAAATCCAGCTCCATTATTTATAGCCCTGCCCACTCTGCCCCTCTAATTGGGCCAGAGCAAAGACAATGGCTACATGGGCGTTCACACTTTCACATTTATGCCCACTTCACAGCTTTTCTTCCTGTAAAGTAACAGTGACAAAACTGCCCTTTTTGGAAATTTATTCATGCTGACTGAGTTTTTGTTACCCAGATTTGTTAATTAAATTAATTCTAAAACCAAACACTACTTTACGGGTTGAAATGTTAAAGAGTTATTAAGCCAGCAAGATGGATCCACTGGTAAAATTTTGTACATGATGCCAAGCCTATCACCCTGAGGTGAACTCCAAGGTCCATATGGAAGAAGTTTGTAGCACAATGTGGCCCAGATTGTACTCCATAAATGGTGCAACAAACTTACTTTGTCCACACTTAGGGGTCTGATATACCCCTTAAGTCACAAAGTATTCCATAGGTCACACATGCTTTGGATTGGGTTGTTTAACACAAGTTGGCTTATTTGAAGTTTTACCTGAAGCATGCTATATAGGTAGCATTGTTCGACAAGAGAAGAAAGCTAGAGATAAGCCTAGACTAGAAACCAGACTTGTTGGCATTACAAGTTGTGACATTAATGATGCTAGTTTATTACATTTAAGCAGTTTCCTATGTAATTGTATGCAGGTACTGTTTTATCTTAATGGCTTCAACAGATATCTTTACACAATTAAAATTTGCAGTTTTCATGTGAGTGTTGGGATTACCTGCTAATAAATATCTAAGAACAAATGCTGGTTAGGTACAGGTCTCTACATTTTCATAAGTCAATTACTGTTCTAAATCCTTTTTTTTTTTAAGGTTTGGCTGTACTTTAACTGTGTAAAATTTTAAGTTACTCACTGTCAATATCTTTTAAAGACCGTTTTTAATGTAGAGAAATGTAGACATTTATTTAAGATGACATTCTCCCCTTTGCATTCCGTTCTTAGTAAATGAGTTGTCGGCTCTCATGGTAGACGGGCGGTCCCAAGTCCTTCTAGCAAAAGTTTACTCTAAGATGGAGAGACCTAGCGACGCAATTGCCTCACTACAGCAGGTACAGTGTGTGTGCCGGGGCAGAGGGCGGACAGTATTGTTGACCCAAGACTCACAGAGGGTTTATCACAACAAATTGTGAGTCAGTGCTAACGATAGTTAATATTGAGAACACTTCAATCTTGAAACCACTGAAGCTTCAACACTTCCTTTACAGAAACTGTTTTTTAATTCAACATCTTTAATAGATTTCACAATGATCATTTAAAATTTCCCCTTTTGTCAGTTTAGGTAGTCATGTTTTTTAAAATAATGTGTTCAGTTGTCCAGTACAATAACGTCTTCTGAATGCCTGTGTCTACTATGAAAAGATATCTTTCATAGTCTTGATATTTTTAGTTTTAGTTGCCTTCCATTTTGGTAATCACACAAAGGTTTATTCTTGTTAATATTAACGAATCACCCTTTCCCCTCTGACAACCTTGAATGCTTGCTTGCTTTTTTAACTACATGCTGCCACTTTATTAGAAATTTTTTTAAAGCAGTTTCCTTCTTAATTGTATGCACATGTTTTTAATGGCTTTAACAAACATTTTTTTAAAAAAAAAAATTTACAAACATAAATTGTTGCAGACTTGAAAATGAAAACTGGACCAGCAGTCTTTGCGACGGCTAGGATACGGGACCATGTCCTGACTTCTGTAGTTGCACTGTGCCAGCACCATACTTTGCCTGACCCGCCGACCCTTTGAGCTTTGTTGACATTTGCTTCCTGTCTCTGTGATGATGAGTCTGAGAACTAGTTTCTGTGGACAGTGCTGACAGGATCTGGCATTCTGGAGAGGTCAGCATATGCAGTGCCACTGTGGTGTGTCAGTTGACTTGGTGGAGGTGACACATGCCATGGCTCACGTGTGACAGTCAGATGGATAACTGTGGTGCGAGTTTTTGCTGTACCTCTGTACCTCTGCAGGATCAGCCTGACAGAGTTGCTAGGCAAGCAGGTTTATCCAGGTCGCCATGCCTCGCCCGACTCTGACTTCCTTGTGGTTCTTGTTTGCACGGACTATGTTTTTACATGCAATGTCTGTTTCCTTAGAATGAGGATCTGCAGGCCAACAGTGAGTACTTGTTATGTGCTCTGACAATTTTTTTTCTGTTAATCTGTTCATTGGGACATTTAATTTATTACCAGGCCTAGTAGCACAAGTTTGCAATCCCAACTGTTTGTGAAACTGGGAAGGAGGAAACCCCAAGTTCAAGGCCTGCTTGTTGTACAGAGCAAGATGAAGTGCAGCCCCAAGAACCTACTAAGATGTTCTTTCAAGATGAAAAACAAAGAGACGGCTAAGTGCATGTAGTTCTTACAAAGTAGATATTTCATTTGCTTGCACATAGCGTAATTTTCTATTATATTTGGACTTCTGTCTACCATCTTACAGCTTGTTTTCATTTTGAAATTTTAAAACTTCATGTTCTCCTTTTGACTTTTAGTTTATTTTCAGTTCATTCTCCCTTTGTGCTCTGTTATTCATGCCTTGGTTCAGCGTTCTGTGGGTGCTGGGTGGACAGAGGTCTATGCTCTTGGCTTACCCTTCTCTTTGACTCCAGCTCTGCCTTTCCCATCCTGGTTCTTTCTCATCCCTTTCAAACTGGCTGCCTGAAATTTTATTTATAGTTAACACTACACAATTCATTTCACTTTGAAGCCAAACAAAGAATCCTTTCTACATGTAGGTAATTCTGTAATAACTCAGCATGTAATGTAAACATTGCTATGCATACATGTTTTCTAGCACCTATACTTTTATTTAACAGTTTATTTCATGTTCTACCCATTGTCCACTTCTCCCTCTAATCTCTAATTATTTCTTAGTTAATCTTTTTAATTTATATGTATGTATGTGTGCCTGTTTGTCTATATATATATACCATGAGCATGCAGGTGCCACCCAGAGTCTAGAGGAAGACAGTTGATCCCCTGGAATCAGAGTCATTGGCAGCTGTGAGTCACTCGATGTGTATGGTAGGAACCGAACCCAGGTGTTCTGCAAAAAGAACAAGTGCTCTTAACCATTGAGAGCACTTCACTCCAGGCCCTGATTTCCAGATATCTGAATATATAGTATTTATTAAATATACATATAGATATCTACAATACATTCTTGTATATTACAGAATTATCATAAGAGGTTAAATTTTGCAAAACCCATCACCACTAGTGAACATTTCCTTTGCCTGTATCACCTGACATAATCCAGCATTCAAACAGTACAGCGTGACTCACCAAAGCTAGCTTCCTCCTTACCCAGGGCCCATAATGCTACCAACTGTAGCTCCATTACCTTTATCCAGAATTTATCCACGGCCATTGAGTCTCAAAACCTTAAGCTGTTAATTGGCACGGATAATTGAAGTATCATGACAAAGTTCTTCTGCAATACCAGTTTATGACTGAACAGTGATTAAGCAAATGGCATTCTCCATGGTGTGACCATCTGCCCCTAACAGTTCACTGCATGTAAAATCGAGTGGCTAGGAAAGTAGAGACAAGAAACAGGGAGCTGGCTTAGCACATGAATAAAGGTACTTGGCTGCAAGACTCATCGCATCATCAGTTTGATCCCCAGAGGCCCCGTGGTGGAGTAGAGAACTAACCACCACATGTGTACCCTTCCCACCCCAGAAAACAAAGCAGTAGATCTGATAAACAAACTTTAAGAAAGAGATCTGAGCCAGGCAGTGGTGGCGCACACCTTTAATCCCAGCTCTTGGGAGGCTGAGGCAGGCGGATTTCTGAGTTCGAAGCCAACCTGGTCTACAGAGTGAGTTCCAGGACAGCCAGGGCTACACAGAGAAACCCTGTTTCGAAAAACCAAAAAAAAGGAAAGAGATCTGAGACTTAGCCATTTTAAGACTTGGGCACTTTGCTTCTGTTACCTCATCCCTGAGAAACACACGGGTATCTCTTGTTCATAGTTTCCTCTTGCTTAGGCTGGTAGACTGTTACAGCTCTCTGTTCCTGCCTGTCCTTCACTGGTCTTCCTGTTTCCTTTGAGTCAATCATTCTTCTGAAAGTGTTAACCAATCTGTGTTTTCAGAGTGTATAGGCCCAGTGGGTCTTTAGTTAGCTGACTTTTGCCACTTTATCCACTCTCTGTTGACTTCACAACTTAATTCTGGATAAGATTTTCTAATATACATAGATTATATTTGTTTATATTTCTTACATTCAACATTTGTTTTTCTCTAATGTGCATAGTTTTGCCATGTATACTTTTTGTAAAAATTAATATTACATTCAGTTTAACAGTGTACTTTATTTTGAAGCAATCATAAGGTTTTCAACATAAAGCTACAAAAATAGAAAGGAAGACTTAGAAGCCACTGTTAGAGCCCCACCTGACCTCCAAGACTGAATCAGTGTCCTGTTTTCTCCTCCTGTGAAAACCGTTGTATAACTGGAGT
The DNA here is from genome assembly GCA_028551405.1 of Uromys caudimaculatus. NCBI lineage: Eukaryota > Metazoa > Chordata > Mammalia > Rodentia > Muridae > Uromys > Uromys caudimaculatus. The sequence goes on from CM052701.1 coordinate 102,068,693, forward strand.
TGGTTGGATGGATTTATAGAAAAAAGGCAATTATATTTCTACTCTCAAATGAAAATGTTCATATCTATACATTTTTCTAACTAAGCAGTTGAAAGAATTTAGAATTATATATAATAAAATGTAAAAGGATTAAAATGTAAATGGTATTTGTTGTTATTGTAACAAATTAATTTAGCTTTAATCCTTCTGAAAAGCAAGCAGAAACATAATATCATACCAATTTTTTAATGTATTGTTGGAGCTGTAGAGATGGCTCACTGGCTAAGAGGACTCAAGTTTGGTTCTCAGATTACATCCATCTGTAACTCCAGGGAGTAACTGGGGACCTCTAGTCTCCTCGGCATCTACGTTCATATGCACTTACGGACACACAGACACACGTGCCTACACATAATTTAAAATAATGAAAATAAATCTTTAAAAGAAATGTGTAAGCATGTGTTCTATACAAAGTATTCCTTAACAATGGTTGTATTAATTCTTACAGCAACATAACATTTTTTATAAAATGTTTTAGATACAAAACTTTGCAAAATTATTTTATTCAAATATCTTTTAGTTATTTATCCTTACGAAAATAACAAGGTCTTTCTCTCTCTCTCTCTCTCTCTCTCTCTCTCTCTCTCTCTCTCCTGTGTGTGTGTGTGTGTATGTGTCCCTCTATCTCTGGCACGCGCGCGCACACACACACACACACACACACATACTAATTTATAAATGAGTTTCTCCAAAGAGCAAAGCAATTGAAATGCACAGTATACACTATTTGCCTTTCTAGAAGTTTAGCTGATTGAAAGATAAAACTCAGATTACATAAATTGCATATCTTTTACAAATCTTTTAGTTCATAAAATTTATCATTCAAATCACAGAGCTTCTGAATAGGGAGCCACATTAAAAAGACTCAACAGTTGTATTTATATATTTGTGTATTTATACATATATGTAACAATAAAAACAAAAGCAAAAGAAGCCACCAGTTTGAATGGGGGTGGGACACAAAAGGAGCAGGCGGGAGGAAAAGGAAGGGGGAAGTGATGTGATTTGATGTGATTTTAGTTTTAAATGTTTTAATAAAAATAACTTAAAGTCGATATAAAAGATAATACTCCCTAGTTATTTCACAATAAAATAAAAATGCAAGAGTAACTCGTGAGTGTGCCAAGTAGGTTTTGCAATGAATCAAAGAGAGCTAAAATAGTAATATTTACTGAGTGTCCAAATACCCAGCTCCGAACTGAAAACTTTACATTCATAATCTCATTTAACACTTAGGCCACTGTTTGGTATGACGTGGATCGAGAACCACCCGTCATTCAGCTGACTTGCTGTGCCCACCACCTGAGAATGCGTGATTCTTTGTAACAGCAGCGGGTGCTGTGCCCCGTGCCACGCTGGAGGGCCGTCTAGCCGTCGGCAGGCATGGTTTCTGTTGGTATTAGCATCACCTGGGAATTTACAAATAAACATTTTCACGCTCAGCTGGTGATTCCGATCCTCAAGTTTTCAAAGTTTGTCTGTAGCGCAAATGTTTTACAGGTACGAAGTAGAAGCTTCTAGACTATCACATGCTACCCAGATTATAAAAGTGATATTGCATCATTAGGTATTGGTCATGGGAATCATGGCCACCACCAAAGACTTAAAACCTGTGTTTGTTTGGAATAGTTGCTATGGTTTAACTTTGTCTCTTAGAAAGTATATGTTAGAAATTTAATTACTAATAAACAGAGCTGGGTGTTCTACCTATGAAGGATGTTTAAAATGTTCACCATCCTGAGTGGATTAACTTAAACTAGGAAAGAACCTAAAGTTTCCTACCAACCTCCTATGCTCTGATCTTCTCAGCTTCTGCCATGGGATGGCACAGAGAAAGAAGGCCCGTGCCTGATACTGTGCCTTGATATTGAAGTTTCCAGCCTCTGCAACGTAGATAAATTTCTCTTTTATAAAATAAAAAGAGAGGGCAATGTTATAAATAAGATGGGTAAGCAACTATAAACTGAGGCTACCTCCAAGGTTCAAATCATTAAATCAAGAGCTATTCTCAGGCAGTTGCCATGAGCCTCTGTAGCAAATACTGTTTGTACTTTCTTCTTCATTTTTTCTTTCTTACTGTGACCAATTTCCTTTCTTTCTGTGTGTGTGTGTGTGTGTGCACACACACACCTAGGTATATAACAAAAAACAGAAACACATATGCAATGTAATCAAAATTAAAATTTCATGAAAGAGAATTACTCTTTGCTGCATATGATGTAGATTCGTGTTTTATCATCCTTTCATTTCTAAAAGACTGTTATAATCCTCTAAACTGGTGATTCAAGACTAAAAAATTTAAATGTTGTAAATCATATTTATCAGGTATAAATTGCCAACCGACATTCTGACAGGCATCCTTGAAAGAGTGCCCTATACCCAGCCTAATGTGTGGTGTATGACAGGCACTCACTGTTTGCAAACTGTGTCACAGTGAGTGATTGTCAGTAACTCCTGGTTAGATTTTACTTGTCATGCACTACAGAGGCCTTCTCTCTCACTTGTTAATGCTCTACAGACCAGAGTGTGACTGAAAGCCAGTTTCCAATCCAGCAGTCAGTTTACTATTCTGATGCAGATCAGGATACTTCAGTCTAGGGCCCCTGTGCATTACATAGGTCCATGTTTATATATCATGAGATCACGCATCATTAGACCTTTAGGTTGCTTCAAGGAATTTTGGGTTGTTGATATCATTTCTTTGTTAATTTTTATATCTTATATCTCCAATAGTTCTTCTTCACAATGGATAGCTAGCTGGGTTTTTTGTTTCCATCTCTTTTGAATAAATCTTTGATGCCTTCCCAAGATGGGAAAGCTTACGTTCTGCATAATTGGTTTTTGGAATTGGTATGTTTTAGAAAAATATTTGATTAATTCATACGCTAGCAACATGTAATATACTTGTAACTTGTAATCTACTAATATTTAGTTTTTTATTACTTCATATTTAGTAACTTGTAATCTACTAATATTTAGTTTTTTATTACTTCATATTTAGCATTTATAATTATTTATCAATAATATCTAAGGATCTTCTAATCCATCACTGTGTTTCCTTTGTGATGATTTTTTTTCTGTGTTTATCTCTGTAACATAGAAAAAGACTCAATATTGCAGTTCTTTGGTTGGGCAGATACTGCCTGCTGGCTTATTTGCAAGTAGCTGCTTGTGTGATATCACTAAAAGGCTCTTTTTGCGGGGCAGGAGGATTAGTTTGTTCTATCACAGACCATCAACACTCATATAAATCTTATAGTACAATTATACTGTTAGACAAACTGTTGCAAATTGCTTCTTTTCCTTTCCCAATTCTTTCTTTTTTTTTTTTTTAACGCTTGCTTTTTTCTAGGCTCGAGAACTGCAGGCTCGGATATTGAAGCGAGTTCAGATGGAGCAGCCAGATGCAGTTCCTTCACAGAAACACTTTGCAGCTGAAATTTGTGCAGAGATTGCAAAACACTCTGCTGCTCAGCGAGACTATGAAAAAGCAATTACATTTTATAGAGAGGCGTTGGTTCATTGTGAAACAGATAGTAAGGTCAGTCCTGTTGTAACAAGGATAAGTACCTCTATTCCAGGTACCATCTAATTGGCTCAGATGTAGAAGCCTTATTAGATTATTAATAAAGAAGATTTGAAAATAAATGCAGCAAGTTTATAAAAACCGATCCTGTTTCTGGAAACCTTTCAGCATGAGTGTAGAGCTAGGAGTGGATCTGCACAGAATAGGACTTGTCAAGCATATGCCAAGCTCTGAGTTCAATCTCCAGCAATACAAAATCAAAGGGAAAGGCCTGCTGGTGCCTTCCATTGAAGGACGGCAGAGCTGGCACAGTCAGTGAAGTGTGTGCCACACAAGCATAAGGACCCCAGTTTGATCCTCGCATTCATCAAGAAGCTGTAAGAGAAGCAGGCTACAGCACCACACACATCGGCCCAGCACTGGCGTGTCCAAGGCAGGAGGAGGATCACTGGGGGTGTTGGACAGGCAGCGTCTCTGAGTGACTGAGCTCCATATTTAGTCAGAGTCCCTGTCTCAAAACGTGATGGAAAATGAGAGGGTAGTACAGCTGATGTTGACCTCTGACACCCTCTTTCACACACGCGCGCGCACACGCACACACACATGCACTCACAAACATACACAGTTTGCAGTGGAATAAATAATGCAAACCAAATCTGCAATTTCTTTACCTTAAATATCATCTGTCTTTTAGTAATTAGTTGAAAGCTGATTTTTAGTCCCAGACATCTCAGTGTAGGTGGTTGGATTAGGTGAGCAGTACCATACTTTAGCATCTATCCGTCAGTGGCTTCTTGGTGCTGGGACTGTGAAAGGGACATCAGTGACTCTGGTCACTGATGGCATAGCCTTTGCTAAGGCATACACAAGCGGGCACCTTTTCAGTAGTGGCTGAGAGTCGAAACACTAGTTCTGCTCAGAAGCATATCTTAGCAACTGTCTACCTAGCTTTTTTGTTTTACTAATGAGAAAACATGTTTAAAGAGGTTTGCCCGGTCCTTTCACAGAAGTTTGTACTGAAATCCTGTATGCTCCTTTAAAATCAGCAATACCTTTTGTCTGTATTTGTCAAGTGAGTTGTCACCTGCCTTTCTGTCTTTTCCTGAAGAAACAGTAACAACGAATGTGCCTATCACCTATCGTGTGTGCTGTGCATGGCATTTTTATTGTGGTAAATTTTAGACAAATGAAGTTTAATCTCATGCAAACATTTACACATTTTATTTGAAACCAGTTTCTGACCAGTTCCTGGTTTTGCCGCCTAGATAATGTTGGAACTGGCACAGTTGTACCTGGCCCAAGAAGACCTTGACGCCTCCCTGCGGCACTGCGCACTGCTTCTCCAGAGGGACCAGGACAATGAGCCTGCCACCATGGTCAGTCTAGAGTTCTCTGCTGCACAGGCAGTTGAGTTTTATTTTCTGTGAGGAATGTTCACATTTTATCCATAGAACTGTTACTGGATGATGAGGTCTTACTCTTATTTGCTTTTGGAAGAATAACATATTTCTAATGTGGGCACGTTTACCAATAAAAAGCAGTGATCATTAGCCACGTAGGAAGAGGAAAGAAAACAAGCCCGGATTACACTTTGCTTTCCCTTTTGCTTCTGCCCAAGGGGTGTGGGCCAGGTGTAGTTCTGTGGTCAGCCTTCATGTGGTTTGATAAATCCTGGCCTTGGCGTACTTACACGGATATCCTGGGCTATGTAAGATGTCAGCAGAACTTCGGGACTCACAGGGAACAACAAGGACATTGTGTCACTGCGCCACTCTCTCGATGGCCTGTTTCACAGTTTTGTTTTTGTTTTGTTTTTTTTCTCCTACATGGATTGAAGCTTCTTTCAGCTTTTAGATATCTTGTACAGGTGACATTGCACGTGGCTCATTCAAGTTCACCATTTTAACTAAGTAGACCATAAGGCATCTTACTTTAAAACACATGGGAAATCTCGGCAGGTCTTCATGTTTTACATCTAAGATATGTAGGACTTAAGCTTGTTTTCAGTTCTTTCAAGATCACTTTAGTACAGTGAGGCATGTCGCTCCAGTAGCACAATGGAATACTAAATATCCCTCAGATGGTTTCTAAAGATTATGTCCCTCATTTGTATGTATAGTGTAAAGGGACCAGGGGTGTGCAGCCACCTCAGTGCAGGGCCCTAGGAGATCGGAGGCATGGGGTCCCTCTAGAGCTGGAATTACAAGTGGTTGTAAGCTGCCCCTGGAGGGTGCTGGGAATTGAACTTGGGTCCTCTGCAAGAGCAATACACTCTTGTAAACACTGAGCCGTCTCTGCAGGCCTTCATATTTGTTTTTTTTTGCCGCCACTTGAAACTTTTTGGGGGGCTAAAAATTGTGAGCACAGCATTTGATTTGCATGCTTAGTTCATTTTTATAAATTTCTGCCCCTCCTGGTTTTTCATAAATATTCTTATAGTGCTAAATCTTCATTAAAAGAATATACGTTGTAAAATGTGTGGTGCTGGTTTTAGAACCTGCTTATCTTTACAGCTGATGGCCGACCTCATGTTCAGAAAACAGGACTATGAACAAGCAGTGTTTCATTTGCAGCAGCTTTTAGAACGAAAACCAGGTAAATGCACACTGGTGAATTATTCAGATGTAATCATCTTCCTGTGTCCTCGGGTTGTGTCTGTTTTGCTTTTTTATCTTGTAAGCTGTTGGGAAAGGAGTAGTCAACTGGCTCCGGCACTGCTAATCCCACACTTGGGTCTAAGTAGTTCAAGTGGCTTTCAGGAGAAACCCCGCTGTCTATTGATCTCTTGGTGACTGTGGGCACAGCCTGGATGGGCTGGCCTGCAGTCCCCTGTGTTACTTCATTGACTTCAGCACTCCAGCTGTCTCCTCAGACTTCTGACACCGCTACCACCTCCCTTTCCCTCACCCAAATCCTTACACACCAAATTGAGAGAGTACCCATTCCAGTCCCTGACACCACACCCCAACCTCATCCTTCCTACGTCCAATTCTGCTGGCCACCGGCTTTTTCCCTGTGTGCCCTGCACACAGGCCCATGGCCACCAAAGGGCTTGACCCATAGTTCCTTCTCTCTGTTGTAAGTTTCCCTGGTCAGCACACAGCCCTGCAGCGGTAACTCTCAGACACACATTGCATCAGATTCCTCTAATCGCTTTGCCCAGACCTCCCTTTATCTCCTGCTAAGCCCCCATTATTGTTTGCCTTCCTTTCGGTTTCCCATTTCAAATTTGGTTTTTATTCTATCTCACTGTTTCTGTTTCTTATAGAGGAATTATCTAATCTTTCTTTCTATGTATTATTTACAGTACAGACTTTTCTTCCCTCATGAGTAGGTTTAAGCTGTTCTTGGCCTCATTGCTCTCACACATTAGAGTTTCTGGTAAAGAAGCCCTCTTGTGTCACATGACTTTCCTCTCACCTAGGTTTCCATTACTCAACAACTGCATTTTTTGCAAGCAGCTGACTGTTAATTGAGTTAGTCCACTTGCTGCATTGGAGCATTTGTAAACAAGTATGGTTTTTTTCTTTTTAAAAAGTATATATAAATTGTGCAAAGTAAGAGGTTTCATTATGACATTTTTATCTGTATAGAATGTGAGTTCATCATACTCATTTCTGTTGACCTCTTCTGGCACCCCAGTACCCTTCCTCTCTCAAACATCACCGTTTCTACTTTCATTAGTTTTAAAGCATGTGCTTCGATGCTGTGTATGTCAGAAAAATGGGGAACAGTGTGGGAGGGGGCGTCGTGGATACCAGAGGACAACTTTGGGCATTAGTCTCAATAAGCTGCCCATCTCTTCAGAAACACGGTATTTCACTGAGCTGAAACTCATGAATCAGGCTAGACTGACAGGCCAGTAAGGCCTAGGGGTCCTCCTCCTGTCTAGCACTGAGGTTATAGGCTTATACCATCACTTCTTACATTTTTACATGGGTTTTAGAGATGTGAGATAACTCCATGTGCCCTACTTATGTGTCTTTTTTTTTTTTTAATCTATTCATAATTTCAGTGTAAGGACATTGTACTTTAGCAGTACTGAAAGACATGAACCCACACCCCTGAGGCTTTGTGTAGAGTTTTTCCAATCTTATCTGTAACATATTTTTGTCTTTCTTCTTTCTCTCTCTTTCTCACTTGAGGGTCCATTGAGTACCTTGATTTCTGCTTGGCCCAGGACTACAGGGGTCCTAGATTCAGAATGTCCCATGCTAAAGATAATTCCAGGTGTAAGTGGGACGACCTGATCACCCTAACCCATATATCACAGTGTTAATAAATAGCTCTTAAGAGTATTTGCTAATACACACATGAATGTATACTATCTCTATATTTGACTTCTCTGTTACTGTATAATTTTCAAGGTCAGCAATAATGTCCTCCTTTTAAATCCCTGTTAGACACAGGCCAGTCACATAGTGCAGAATCAATGATTATTGATTGAATGAATCCATGAATAACAGGATGGGAGTAGACGGGGGCAGAGTTCTCTTCTGGCTGCTCATATGTTTCTACTTAGGTAGCAGTTAGGTTTTTAGGTGAGAATAGGGAATGTTGAGAAGGTATTGGAAATTTGAGAAAAGAGAAGAAAAATTTGCAAAGATAATTTGAATGAGTGAATTCATTAGAGAATACATTGATTATATCATCATTCATCCAGTAATCAACGAAAGGATTGCTGTCAGTTCTTAAACTTACTAAAGTTTAGTCAAAAGTTTTTGTTCACGTGACCCTTTTTTTCTCGTAATGTATGCTTTATTCCTGATAGGACTTTACCTACTTATCTACCAATTTATTTTGTGTGATTTCCTCTAAAATATACCCATGCGCAGTGATTTTATTGTGCATTGTGGATTATGTCCAGTAACATAATTTAAATTGTGGCTGTATTTAGCTTATTTTCGAAATATACTGGTTAAGAGCCGGAGCAATGATGGAATTGTTAAGGATATTTGGTTTCCAGAAACCCATGTCACATAGTTAGCCACCTGTAAGTCCAGTTCCAGGAAATCTAATTCCTCTGTCCTGGAAGACATCTGCCTCATGTGTGTATATTCACAAATACATGCATGTGCACACAAACGCATGCGCGCGCGCGCGCGCACACACACACACACACACACACACACACACACACACACACACACACCCCACGTTAAAAATCTTTATTTACAAAAGTGTGCTGTCCGATTTTATTTGTACTTGAAAGTGCCAGTTATATCTACTCTTAACATATTGTACCTTGTCTCAAGTTTTTCCAATCATGTTGTCTTCTCCTTTTTTTGTTTTAATTAATTAACAAGTACCCTAGTTCTGCCTGCTTAGTTACTAAATAACACAGTTAGTCTGTCATCTTCTGACCCACTGTCATAGTTAATACCCTTGTCACCTCACCTGTGCTTCCAGCCCTGAGCACTTACTGCTGCTGGTGGTCATGTCATCAGAACAGTATTCAAATCCATAAGCTATCTCTTTGCTCAAAGTAGGTTCATGCTTCAGAATAAAGCCTAACATTATAGCATGATTTCAATAATGACATGGCCTGGGTTAGCCTTCTGCTTATATCTTCATTTCTCTTCCTGCACATCAATAGCATCGAGGTTGCCGTGCACCCCAGGCTGCTGCACCCCAGGCTGCACCCTGCTTGGTTGTGTGCGTGCTGTCAGCTCCAGGGAATGCCTTTGTCAGCCTGGGCAGTGTCTGGCCCCCATCCCTGGGCCTGCTCAAAGGTCAGCTCTTTAAGGAAAGCACTTCTGGCCTCGCTGGTGCATTGCATTTCTGCAGCATGAACTCCTGCACTCCACATCTCCCACGCACCCCTTGGGCAGAAACAAAAGGGAAAGCAAAGTGTAATCTGGATTGGTTGTCACTCTTGTACCTATGTGACTAAAGATCTTTGCTTTTTATTGGTAAACGTGCCCTATTAGAAATATGTGTTGTGATATCTGTCCATCAATAAAAATGTACCAGCTATTTTTACTATATGATATATTGCCATTTTCAAAAATGAAACACTTCATTCTCTAAATGTCAGGGCTAATGAAAGGACAATGTAGTTTGGTCTCTGTGATCATTATTGCCTTGAACTAATGATGAATGCATTTTATCAGTATTAGACATTGAATATAGATATTTGCAAAATATGCCTCACACATATTTGCAATAACATACAAAAATTTTGCCCAGATAGTTTAACATGAGTCCTTGATTAGTTCAGTTCTACTTTTAGCCTCTTTGGCGTTACGGGGATTACGCAGCCTACTGTCCAGGACTTACAGGTGCAATGCAGCTGGTCATACCGGGAGTTTACAAATGCCTTCAGACCTTCATTTGATTTCATTTCTGCGGTGCTCGGAAGGCCATCATTTTAAGAAAAATGAGTCATTTTTTAGGTACAGAGAGTGTACTTGTCTTCACAGTGGTAAAAGAGAAGGCCAATTTTGAATTTCCTTTCCTGGTTGCTTTTCCTTTGTAGTAAAGCTAAAAGGCATAATAAACAAAATATGCAGACTCAAAATTAGGTTTAGAGAGGGCAAAGGATTTGGTTGTTTTCATATATGTAACTGAATAGAGGCAAACCTTCCAAAGTTCTTTTCCTAATGTTTTATTCTGATAAAAATGTAACATAAAAATGACCATATTACCCATCTCTAAGCATGCAGTTCAGTAGCAGTAGGATGTTCACGTTGTTGTGTAAGCCATGGTTATCCATTCATCCCAGAGCTTATGTAATCTTTCTAAACTGTAACTCTGCACCTCATTCCCTTCCACCTCTTTCCAGTTTGTTTTCTGCTTCTGTGATTTTTGGCAAGGCCAGGTGGCTGATGGGATACCCCAGAGCATTTGGCCATGTGTCTGGCTTATGTCGCCTAGCGTAGTCTTCAGAGTTCATCCCCACTGTCATGTTAAGAGTTTGCTTACATTTTCAAGTCACTGTTTTCTATGTGTGTATAGCACATGTAGCTGTCATCTGTGATAGACATATGGGTAGTTCCCCACCCCTTCCTGGCTATTGTGAACACTACTACTGTGACTATGCGCACAGACATCTGGTTGGGGCCTTATTTGTTGCTTTAGGCATGGCCTCATTAGTGTGCTGACACATCATATAATACAGTGTCTTCATTTTAAAAATTAGAATCGAGAATAATTTGTTTTGAAATTAGGGCTCTGTTTGTTTGCTCGTGGAGATACTTTAATCCTATGAATTCACTGTAAGGAAGTCCTCGCAGTAGTGTGTCTGAGTTTTAACAAATTTTCTGAGCTCTATGATAATTGAAACACAAGAGCCGTAAGACCTAAAATCAAACTCCCAGAGAAATTAACTATGCATGTGATAGTCTGTTGGGCAGCTATTAAAATCAAAGCATTGAAGGCCACTTAATAACAATTAAATATTTATTGTTTAATATTGAATCAAAACACTAAACGTCAGCCAGATTTTGTTTACAAATAGTTGGCTATTAGTCATGTATATGTGACTTTACTGACCTCAGTGTTATGAGAATGGGTCATTTTTTTCTTCTCCACACATGATTCTGTATATTTTTTTTCTTTTGGTATTCATGAATCATTGTTAAAGTCATGCTCGAATCCGAGTACATTACTAATAAGAGAAAACTGAAAGGAACTTAGAAGAAAGTTACAGTGGAACCAGAGAACTCAATGAATTATTATCTGTAGGAAAGATGAAAGAAGATTAAATTCCTGAGACTAATGTGGTAAGGCTGCAGTATAATCAGCTAAGTCTAGTCTTTAGCTCACATACGTTAACTAAACTCTGGAATAAAACCTGTGATTGCTCACCTCAGTCACTGTCCAGCACTTCCATGACCATCCTTCCATCTGCAGCAAGATGAAAAGAGTCTTCCTGGATTTCAGAGTCTAGATTCCTTAGATGGTTTGGCTCTAGGAAATTGAAAAGTCACCAGAAATGAACCTTTTCTAGACATGCCTGTATTGCGCCTTCTTCCACAGTAGCTGGCCCAAAGAAGCAGGTATCATTTCACAGATGATCCAGGCTGCACATCTCACTAGAAATGTATTGCACATGAAGTAGTCCTTCGATTATATGTGTTTCATTTGAAATAAGCTGTATATTAATAGAGTAATGACCATCAGAACAAATGTTTTAACATTTTATTTATACCTGAAGTATTGCTTATTTCTAGATAATTTTATGACTTTGTCTCGTTTGATTGATCTCCTGAGAAGATGTGGGAAACTTGAGGATGTTCCGAGATTTTTCTTGATGGCTGAGAAACACAACTCCAGAACAAAATTGGAGCCAGGATTTCAGTACTGTAAAGGATTACATTTTTGGTAAATCTGTTGGCAAATAAATCCTACATTATAATGCTTTTCTCCCTGCACTTTGAAGTGTTTTAATCACTTTGTGAATCCTATTATAATCTAGTATAAAATTTGTAATTAGTGATTGGATTTTTTTCAATCAATAAGGTATACTGGAGAACCAAATGATGCCCTTCGACATTTTAATAAAGCTCGGAAAGATAGTGACTGGGGTCAAAATGCACTTTATAATATGATAGAAATCTGCTTGAATCCAGACAATGAAACTATTGGAGGTGAAGTGTTTGAAAACCTGAATGGAGACCTGGGGTGAGTAGCATTTTACATAGTTCTTTTGGAACCGTTTTTAAGACATACACTGGGGGAAATAAGTAAGAAAGCAAAGGAACGTTGCCTTCTAGCATAACGCTGAGGAAAGGGTGGATTGAATATGCATATGAACATATAGTCATACTTAATATATGTAGAGAGACTAATGATTCTTCATCTCAGTGTGCTTGGTTAAATACTAGTAGCTTCCATTGACTCATAGATTTGAATCTCTGCTTCCCAGTTGGTAGAACTGTTTAGGAAGGTTTGTGAGGGACAGCCTTGCTGGAGGAAGTACGTCACTCAGGGTGAGCTTTGAGGTTTCAAAGGGATTGGGAGATTGCCAGAGTTTCTCTGCCCTGTGATTGTGGAACACAATGTGAGGTCTCCGCTTTCCTTCGCTGTGTCATCGCAGACTTTAACACTCTGAAAAACATAAGCAAAATTAAACAATTCTTTTTTTTAAGTTGTCCTGGTCATGGTGCTTTATCACAACAGTAAAAGAAATAACTAAAACAATTAAGCATGAAATGCTTTCCATTTCCTAAATAACAATAAATAGGTTACAAAGGCATTCCCCTAATTACTCTGTCAAAAATAAAATAAATTATAGAATCTGACAACCCTAATACAAACTATCCACATAGTAGTAGCGATGACTGACACTTGGGAGATGCCTCAGGAGATATAGTGCTTGTCCCACAACTATGAGCCCTTGAGTTCAAATCTCTGAGCCTACATAAATGTTCTGTGGGCTCAGTGGCTGGCCTGTCACTCGGTGGACAGAGACAGAGGATCTGCGGAGCAAGGTGGCTTGGTAGACTGCTGCATAGGCAAACTCTGGGGATGTGAGACCCTACCTTAATAAATATAGTAGAGTGATTGAAGAATATTCCTGATGTCAGCCTTCCATGCCAATGAAAGGCAGCCACTGCCTGTTTCACACCCTTTGTCAGCTTCCACATGAGCACATGCAAAATGTACACGTACACACATGCGCAACCTCACACACTGCAAGACCAAAACGAAGAAAAGGATAAGAGTACCAAGCTAACACAAGCTAGATTTATGCCAGCCCTATGCTCTCTTCTTTATACACAGTCTCACTGATTTTCTGCAACAGCATTGTGAAGTAAGCTCAGAGTCCCTTATCTGAGGTGATGACCAGAAAAGATAGAACAAGGCATAGATAGAGTGCTAGCAGACCCCACAGTTCTTCAGTGTTCACTGTGGGACAAGGCTGGCGTGGTGGGATGAAGCCCCACATGTCTGTCCCAGGGCGCTGTGGCTCTGGGTGGGACACGCAGGAAGAGGCCACGCATCTTCCCATACAGTCCGACAGGCAGGTGGGGGCTGTGGGAAGCCTTTGATGGCCCTGCCCGTGGGTGGGGGAGGGGGCCATTCTCAGGGAACAGCCGTCTCTGTAGGTTCTCTAGCCCAGGGCACTGAAGTCGCCGGGTTTCACAACTTGGGGCGCCGGGCTAGCTGCTTAGGTTTGGGCAGATGGGTACCGTCTGGGAGCGCTGGGAAGCCCTCAGTGAGAGATTAGATGTGGCTCCTTAATCAAGGGCCAGATCCCTCTCTTCAGATGAAGAGACAGTCCATAACTCTAAGACATTTATTTTCATTGTGTGGAGTGGCATGGATGGAATTGTACGCCCCCCCCCAGCCTTTCTGGGAGAAGCGAGGCAGATATAGTAACTGGGAAGGGGCGTAGCTAAGCCTCTAGGTGTCTCATTAACAGGGGATGGCTTGGGGCTGTGTGGCCACCTTTACCTGAGGAGGGGTGGTATGTGACCTTGACTGGAGCCAAAAGCGTCCCGGGAGCATTGGCATAAAGTTTTCTAGTCCCTTGTGGATTATTCCACTGGGTCGCCCAGATTTTACGCCTGTGCTCAACCGGGTGCCAGATTGCCTGTCACAGATCACTGCCCCACAGTTCACTGTGGGTTACTGCTGGAAAATGGTGGCATCCCCTCAAGCTGTGCCTGTTGTTCCTCTCCCAGAAGTGAGGACAGATCAAGATACAAAGGGTGTGTAACAGGCAGTGGCTGCCTTCCATTGGCATGGAATCCACTTTTAATGCAAGACTGTCGGAAGCCATTCAGTTGCCACGCCACAGATAGTGATCTGAAAGGATGCTCATGGTCAGTGCTGCAGGAGGGCAGTCATGCAGTGCATAGCTGTCAGCGACAGTGCAAGGAGTGGAGGGACATTAGGAAGAGGAAGGACAATCTCACGATTGGATTAGAGAGACCAGTAAAGCTTAAGTAGAGAAATGACCTGTTTGTTTTAGGAAGGTTAAGATGATATACTATTGTACACCTGTGGGCACCTCAACTAAACAGTTGAAAATACAAACTAGAACTCAGAGGAGCTGCTAGTACACAGAGATTTGGGAGATACCTGAAAGAGTTGGATCTGTATGAAGGATCTCTTTGCAAGTTGTTATATGTAACCACAGGAAACAGAGTAGATTCGCGATATGCTAAGGTTAGAGATCTCAAGGTCAACAATGAAAAACAAATTGTACAATCATGGAAGCCAAAGCATAGGAATAGCAGAGAATATGGCAAGAGCAGGAGGTCTTTTCAGTAATATTAAAATCACTAGGGCCTGTGCCAGATGCCCCAATGGCTAAGAGCAGAGGACCTGAGATTGACTCTTAGCACCCAAGTTGGTTGGCTCACAGCTGTCTGTAACTCTAGCTCCATGGGCCATCTAACGCCTCTGGACTGTATCAATACACACACATACCACATATACATTAAAAGAAATAATTTTTTTTTAAAAGCTTCAAACATAAGGGTGAGTGATTTTACTGATGCATGAGTGACTATGTGTGCATGAGTGTCTGTGTGTTTGTGTGTGTGTGTGTGTGCATTCGTGTGCGTGCATGTGTGGGTGTGTGAGTGTGTGTGTGTGTGTGTGTGAGTGTGTGTGTGTGTGTGTGTGTGTGTGAGTGTGTGTGTGTGTGTGTAGTGAATTTGCTATCAAATGTTTGAATTGTTACTATGCCTGAAATTTGCTACCTTACATCACATGTAATTTCCTTTCTAAGTGTCTGGTGTAACAAGATGAAGTAAAGAGATTTTTGTATGTTTGACAAATTTAAACTTAAATGGAAGTTTTCTCTTTGTGATCTTTGAGAAACTGTTCTACTTTCTGACTCTCAGTCTTCCCAACTAGATAGTACAATCAGCATATACAGAAGGAACGTGTACTGAAGGAAATCGCACAGCATCTGGCCCTCTTCTCTTTTCTCATCTCTTGTCTGTTCTAAGCATAGAGCACAGACAGTATGATTCTCCTTAGAATTTTTCTTCTTTTTTGTGGAGCTAGGGACTGATCCCAGGACAACACCTATACTAGCCTATGAAGTGTCTATTTTTATTCTAGTTAGGTATTAGCTAACACTAACATGTTCACAATGTAGAAATATTGTCTACTTTTCATTTGAAAGTGACTTGGGATTTAATGCTATCTTACTAAGGACATACTAATTTTGATTAAGATTCACTTATACCACAGCCTTGGTATTAGAAGAATAAGAACAGTGATTTTCAGTGGGAAGTCTTTAAATGACTAATAAAGAGAAGCCAGTGCCTTGAGTAACAGACACATGCGATTCTTCCTTACTGTCCACAGCACTTCCCCCGAGAAGCAGGAGTCTGTGCAGTTAGCAGTGAGGACAGCAGAAAAGCTCCTTAAGGAACTGAAGCCTCAGACTGTCCAGGGCCGTGTGCAACTCCGCGTAATGGAAAACTGCTGCTTAATGGCCACCAAGCAGAAGTCCAGTGTGGAGCAGGCACTGAACACCTTCACCGAAATAGCAGCCTCCGAGGTCAGTGCTTTCCCTTTTTGGCTTTGTCTGCCTCGTCTTGGTAAGACCAAGCACTGTTTTGGATAACTGATTGATTCCTGAACATGACCTAGCTCAGTCTTAGCTAAAAGTAGATACATACTTTTATATAACCTTACGTGGTGTACTATCCATTTGGTGTGTTATTGTCTGTCACTCTCTGAGGGAACATGGAAATATTCTACAGAAAAGCAATTCTTCAGAAGAGCACAGAATAATTCTAAAGAGAAGAGCTCTGTGTTCCAGAGGGTTTCAGGCTGGGGGTGGCAGAGGCTAACTTCCTGAGAAGGAATGCCTGGCTGCCGCATGCCTCCCCTTCTCACCCAGGCGCACCCAGGATGTCTCCAGCTCAAGAACTAAATGGGTTCAGGTCTGGCAGTGTGTAATCCAGTCGTGCCAATAATGATTTCCTTGATCAGCACTGAAATGACCTCCTGGGATCTTTTTATTGTGGTTATTTCCTTTTCCTTTTCCGGTCCACTCAAATCTAGTCCCTCCCTGAGTATGCAGTTGGGCCGTTCTGTACTCAATCTTACTAAAAAAGGGATATCCCAATTAGTAATACTTAACATCTAACTGCTATCACCGATCTGTCTACCCTTCGAGGTCACTGAAAACTCAAAATTATATGTCTCTCAGAGAATATCAAAAGTGTTTCTGCTTTGTTGGGATTGGAGGTAACAATGGTAGGTAGGCTAACAAACCCTCTGTCCCTGCACCCAAACCCTCTGACCCTGCTCCCAAACCCTCTGACCCTGCTCCCAAACCCTCTGACCCTGCTCCCAAACCCTCTACCCTGCTCCCAAACCCTCTGACCCTGCTCCCAAACCCTCTGACCCTGCTCCCAAACCCTCTGACCCTGCTCCCAAACCCTCTGACCCTGCTCCCAAACCCTCTGACCGTGCTCCCAAACCCTCTGACCGTGCTCCCAAACCCTCTGACCGTGCTCCCAAACCCTCTGACCCTGCTCCCAAACCCTCTGACCATGCACCCAAACCCTCTGACCCTGCTCCCAAACCCTCTGACCCTGCTCCCAAACCCTCTGACCATGCACCCAAACCCTCTGACAATACACCCAAACCCTCTGACCCTGCTCCCAAACCCTCTGACCATACACCCATTTCACACTTTTCAGGACCCTGAGGAAGAGTAAAATGTCGGGGATTTGTGTAGAGCTGCCTTAGACGGCAGCTTCAGCTCACTGTAACCCACTATGGGACAAAAGAGCAAGCTAGCCTCAAGACAGAGCGAGCCCTTCTGTAAACACTAAGAGCATGTTCTCAAAAGTATTGCCTCATACACTGTAAGATGGAATGAGGATGAAGGCAGATATGCCTTGCAGGATTGCTTCTCAGAGGAAGAATGTAATATTGTTAAGGTCAGATCTGGCTCAAAACTCAGGAAAAGACATTTATGAAAACTCCCTTAAATGAAGTGCTGATTTATATAGATTTTCTCATCAAAAATAAATTACAAAATTTTAAAATAGTCTAAAGAACTCCTGTAATATGATGTTAAGTGATTCACTCAATAAAGGGAGAGATTTATCCTTTGGTAACTTACGATAGTCAGTGAAGTAAGTCAGAAGGTTCTTTGGTAAATTTCTGTGTTATAGGTCAGGTCATAGTCTTTAGAAGAGTATAATATTCAAAACTTGCTACAAAATTCATAAGATGCTCTTATACAGCTTAAATCTCAGAACCTTCCCCCAGGAGGATTTTAAGATTATTGTCCCTCATTTGAAATGTAAATAAAGAAAATATCCAATAAAAAATGATTATTGTCCCCATTTTAGAGATGGGCAGTCTGTCTTCAAAGTCACCAAAGGTGTCATCTTGTGTACTTTTTATTAGGTTACTTATTTACTTTACGTCCAGATCTCAGCTCCCCTCCTATGTCTCACCTCCCCTTCTCCTCAGAAGAGGGCAGGCCTCCCATGGGTATAAATCAGCCTCAGCACATCAAGCTGCAGTAAGATGAGCAAACATGTATTCAAGGTAATACAGCCCTGTTTTACAAAAGGAAAGAAAAGATCCACATTTTTCTTGTAGGTGGGGCGGGGCACTTAGCCATCCATCAAGCAGGAGCATGTGGAGGCTAGACAAGGCAGCCCACTTAGGGGAAAGGGGTCCAAAGGCAGGCAGTGCAGTCAGAGACAGCCCCTGCCCCTGCCGTCAGGAGGCCCACATGAAGACCCAGCTGCACAGCTGTTACATACGTGTAGCGGGCCTAGCTCCATCCCAGGCGTGCTCTCTGGTTGGTGGTTCAGTTCTGATGAGCCCCTGTGGGCCCAGGTTAGTTGATTCTGAAGGTTTTCTTATGGAGTCCTTGACTTCTCTGGCTCTTTGAATCCTTCCTCCCACTCTTCTATGGGATTCCCCAAGCTCCACCTAATGTTTAATTGTGGATTTCTACATCAGTTTCATCATCAGTTGCCGGTGAAGCCTCTCTGATGACAGTTATGCTAGGCTCCTGTCTGCAAGGATAGCAGGACATCATTTACAGTGTCAGGGACGGGCTCCCGCCCATGGCATGGGCCTCAAGCTGGGCCAGTCATCGCTTAGATGCTCCTTCAGTCTCTGCCCTGCCTTTTACTCTGCACATCTTGTAGGCAGGACACATTTTGGGTCTAAGGTTTTGTGGCTCGGTTGGTGTCCCAATCCTTCCATTGGAAGTCTTGCCTGGTTATTTCAGGCTCCTATCCCCCTATTCCCCCAGTGCTAGGAGTCTTAGCTAGGGTCACCCTCATAGGTTACTGAGAGTTTCCGTTGTGCTAGGTTTCTAGCTCGGCCCAAAGATGCCTCCGCCTATTCCATGTTTTTCTCTCAGTACTCTCTCCCTTAGTCCTCCCCCAACCTGATACCTCCTGTTCTGCCCACCCCTCCCCTGCCCAGTCCCTTCTCTCCACCCACACACTATTTCCCCTTCTCAATGAGAGTCGAGTGCCCCCTGGGCTCTTCTTGTTACTTAGCCTCTTCTGGTCTGTGGATTGTACTTTTTGTAAGGAAATATATATATTCAAACATTGTTTCTGTGGTATGTTTTTTAAAAAGAAAAGTAAGAATGGGACTCCCCTGATTTGGCCTTCTGTAACAGATACATGTCAGCTGCTGAAAGAAGGGGAATGGGGTATTCATGTGCGTCCAAAATTCTAAAGGTACAGTTGGCAGCTAGGTGTCCCAGCCACACTCCTGTGAGGGGCTATTCTAGCAAGTAACTAGGAGTTTATAGCTAGAAAATCCATTATTCCTACTGTAACTTTTAAAAGAAATAAAAGCCAGAGACAGCTAACAGCATTGCAGCTCTTTCCTAGAGAGACTAAGCAAGGTTTTCTGTGGAGATGCTTGTCTGTGCTGCTCAGACAGCAGCCTCAATCTGTTTACTAACCATGTCAACCTAGTGATGATGATGACTGAGCTACAATTCAGGAGCACTGTGTTCGTGTTGCTTTTTTTTTCCCACTTAACTCATAGACTGAATATATTTAATATGATGAATATTCATTAAGCAGCCAGCATCTATTAAGTATAGTGGGAATCAGTAAATAATGTATCCTTCCCTTCATATTTCTCATAATCTTAAGAAAAATGCAATAAGTGTCCTGAATATAATGGTTCAACGAAAATGCTTTATATTTTCCCCTGGAGTTGCAAATGAAAGTACTGTAGGTGATGCTCTAAACAGACTCAGACTCAGTGTGGCCAATGAAGGGCCGTAACCTCTGCACGTGAGTGGAGCCACCGACGCCGGTGGGACAGCACAGGCCCAGTATACCCGCCATGCACTGTTTCCTCCATGTCTTCTGGTCACGTTCCAGAATGACGGAGACTCTGAGGAGATTGGGAGACACTTGAAAGAAAGCTGGGATTCTGGAACAGGTGTGATTTAAGATCTAGGTAAATTTGCATTTTTTACAAACAGAAGTAGGCAGTGTCTCAGAGAGTGAAGGAGAAAATACAAATCCATAAAGGCAGAGAAACATGCCTAATTCACAACACTGTGGCTCAGGACTGTGCAGGAGGTCATGGAGAAGACAGTGCATGGTGCACTAGGCCTGTGCTTCCATCCCACTTCACCTTATGGCACGAGTTGAACCATGTACAGAGATTGTAAGGGCTCTTTACTGGCAACACCTGACACTTGTCCTCTGTGGCTACTGAAAGTAAAAGAACCGCACTTTATAGGCTGTGCCAGGAAAGTGCAAAGTCCACATCGAAGCTCCTGAAGGTCTGATGTTCTAGTGCTGAGATTCAAACTCTGTTTTCAGTTTCAGAAAGTTTTTACTTATGGAGATTAGAGAGATGGCTCTGTTGGTAAAGTGACTGTCAAACAAGCATGAGCTCAGATTCCCTAACACCCATGTAAAGTCAGAAGCAGAGGTGCTCATGGGAGGCTGAGGCAGGCAGGTCCCTGGAGTTATTGACCAGACCCTGACTCAGAAAATAAGATTTGGAAACTGAGAAAGAAACCTGGCATCAGCCTCTGGATTCTATGCACACAGACAGACACACATACATGGAGACAGACAAACAGACACACACACACACACACAAATGTTCACTTAGCAGTATCCGAGCTTCGAAGAGATGGTTCATCCTGATCAGACTGTAGGCTGTAAAATCAAAGACTTATTTTAACTCTGCCATATGGACATCTTTGTTCATGTGAATATGGAGGACTCGTCTGTTCTGAGATCCTTTTAGAATCAGTTGACAGATGCATGATGGGCCACCATGATCTGCCATCCCCTATCACAGTGGGTACCCTGTGAGGAGGGTGAGGTTTCATAGTTTATCACAGCCCAATTATCTCTAATAATTACTACAACTTGGTTGGATTGGTAATCAAATGAAACTCCCTTGCTATTCCTCATTATTTGGGTGAACAAACTATATTTTGAAAATAAAATGAGAAGCCAGGTTGGCACACAATTTTAATCCCAGCACTAGGGAGGCAGAGGCAGGTAGATCTCTGAGCTCTAGGCCAGCCTGGTCTGCATAGTGAGTTCCAGCACAACCAGGACTATATAGAGACCTTGTCTCAAGGGGGGGGGGGAGGAGGGAGGATGAGAGAGAGAGAGAGAGAGAGAGAGAGAGAGAGAGAGAGAGAGAGAGAGAATGAGAATAAATAAGAAAGAAAAGAAAATTAGAGACAAGAACGTATTCTATCCCTCCATTTTCTTTAGCCCCGATGCTTTGCCCTCTCCTAGTTTCCATCCAGGCTTGGGGTGGGCATAAACAGACGACCATTTCATACTCCTTTCTGAATATTTGCCATTAGTTGCTCAGATCTGTAGACTTACAGACAACCAGTGTTATAGCCACAACATTGCAATTTCTTTCCACACTTCTGATTCAAGGCTTTAAGCTCAGAGACCCTCCTCTGGAAACTCACAGTCCCTCTGCAGAGCCGAGTCAGGGACTAGCACACTGTTGCTTAAGTCCACTCTCTGGTAGGTTCTCATGGCCTCATTGTCTGCCAGTTCTGACTAACCTCTTAGCTTTACAGAAGACAGACTTTCAGGGTTTCTACTCTGTCTAAAGGGATATTGTGATGTATGGAACCTATCAGGAGACTGTAGACTCTGCATCTAAAAGTCTTCAACCAAGAGTCTATCCTGTGGACTGTGCACGTGATTTAAGGCATACCCTATTTATGACGTTTCATCGGCCAAACTTCACTGGGAAAAGAGGTTTTGTTTCTTTTGTTTGCTTGTTCGTTTGTTTTTAATGAAAGTGGGGGAAGATAGCAGTACGGTGAATTAGGAAGTGACTGTGTTCCTGTGTGAAAAGAACCACAGAAGCACAACTGTAAATCTAAAAGAGAAACAGCCCAAGAAGTTTACAGTGAAGTCAGATTTCATTTTTTCTGTTATGTACAAAACCACACCAGCCAGTTTGTCCCATATCAGATGAAGTCCCACTAATGGTTAGGCCTATGCTTTAATAGCTGCATAGTTTGTGAATTTGTTTGGGCTACATGTTTACTGATTTCCTCGTCATGGCTTAAGATGACTTGCTGTGTTAAATAGTAATAGTCACATTTATCCAGCACAGAGCCAGAGACAAGGCACAGGTGAGCACTTGCTGCTTCCCCTGTGATGTAGCTTGTGGTCTGAAGTTTCATTTTCTCACAGAAGGATCATATCCCAGCTCTCCTGGGAATGGCAACAGCTTATATGATCTTGAAACAGACTCCGAAAGCCAGAAACCAGCTGAAGCGGATTGCAAAAATGACTTGGAATCCTATTGAAGCCGAGGATCTGGAGAAGAGCTGGCTGCTGCTTGCTGATATTTATATTCAGTCAGCAAAATATGACATGGCAGAAGAATTACTGAAGCGGTGTCTGTGCCATAACCGGGTAGGTGACTAAGAAACAGTGGTTAACCGTGTTGTGTAAGCCTCCTATAGTAGAGCACAGGTGACTGAGGAACAGTGGTTAACTGTGTTGTGTAAGTCTCCTATAGCAGAGCACAGGTGACTGAGGAACAGTGGTTAACTGTGTTGTGTAAGCCTCCTATAGCAGAGCACAGGTGACTGAGGAACAGTGGTTAACTGTGTTGTGTAAGCCTCCTATAGCAGAGCACAGGC
>CM052701.1:102091435-102134401 GCA_028551405.1 Uromys caudimaculatus
GACTGAGGAACAGTGGTTAACTGTGTTGTGTAAGCCTCCTATAGCAGAGCACAGGCGACTGAGGAACAGTGGTTAACTGTGTTGTGTAAGCCTCCTGTAGCAGAGCACAGGTGACTGAGGAACAGTGGTTAACCGTGTTGTGTAAGCCTCCTGTAGCAGAGCACAGGTGACTGAGGAACAGTGGTTAACCGTGTTGTGTAAGCCTCCTGTAGCAGAGCACAGGTGACTGAGGAACAGTGGTTAACTGTGTTATGTAAGCCTCCTATAGGAGAGCAATGGGTCCATTTCTGATGTTTCTCTTTTGTGTCTCGAATTTTAAATGTTTAAAATCATAATCAGGAAATGAATATTAATGATAAAAAAAGAAGCTGTGTTCCCTTGAAGGAAGTGGGAAGATCGATTTATGCAGCTTCAAGTTCCAGCTGGTGATGCCCTGCTTACAGGAAGTGCTTTTGGAATGTCAAGCATTCGCCATGATTACCCATCTCATCCCAGAACTAATGAGAATTGCAGAGTATTAATTGTGGTCGTCTGTCCCTCCCTTTAAGAAGTGTTCTTGATGAACTTACTGCAGCTGCATGTCATTTCCACATTATTAGACCAGTATGCATAATCTATATTGGGGCTTCTAATTCAATTTAGTGAAAGTCTTTATCCTTAGGTATAAAATGGGAAAATCTTCAAGTCTGTACAGTGTAAACCCATTTTACTTATATTATGCTGTTTAAACACATAAAGAAGATATTGTGTTATGAATGTTTTTTTTAAGTTTAGGTGTAAATTGGTGTCTGCTGAGAAATAATTACACTTGACTTAGAAAGTTGAGGCTATTTGTATTCACGTATTCATACCAATTAGCTAAAAATGCTAATCATAGTAAATCTGTTTTTATTCTCTTTAAGCAAATTATATAATAACATGGATCATTTACTTTTTAGGGAGGAGTTATGACTACCTAGTAGTATCAAAATAATCTTAGAAGTTAAAAACTTACAATGTATGTCCTTTATCAATTGGTAGACAGCTTTAGATGACCAGTTTCATCAATTTTAACTTAAATTGGCCTTGAAGATAAAATACTTATTGATAAACTTTAAAATCTAAAGTACTGTGTAGTTGAATACTATATGCCTAGTCTGAAGTTAACTGACATTGACTAGGAATCGAGGCCTTGACACGGATAGAATCCCGGCTTTCATCAACACTGACCACATAGCAACAACTGACATTAAACTTGGTTGCTCCTGCAGAACCTTCATTCAGCCCTGCTGCTTTGGCATGTCTATTTGAAAGCGTGAGGCTCGGGAATCAAAGCTTAGGAACCTTGAATTATATAATTTTAGAGGGAAAATCACTGATACTTGGACCAAGTAAGCATAAAACGACACTAGAGCATCTTGCCATACCAGACGGCTAAAAAGCTTTCAAATACACTAAGAGTCATGCCAGGCACCAGGAGCCGCGTGCAAGACAGTCCAACAGCCAGAGTCGGGACACCAAGTACTGAAAGGAATGAGAACTGCAGTAGATTAAAACACATCCAATATGTTACACACATGACTACATAAAATGCGAAAGAGAAAATAGAATTAGTCAACTGCAGTATGCTAATAAACTGACAGTTTCTGTCAGACGAGGGAGAAGACTTCAGCACTTGTCCTGGGTTTTCTGTATAAACTGGACTTGTAAATAGCCAATTATTTGATAAGATATATCAATGTAGAGATTTTTGGAAATAATAATCAGTGATAAATATCACTGTGTTTCACCATTGATGAGTTTATGAATGGGCAGAATATTATAGAAAGGGAGAGAGTCAAACATCCTGTGCTTCGTCATAGAAGGACACAGTGTCTGTGGCAGGGATGGAGCTGTGATGGGAAAAACCACAGTAATCAAGGTCAATATGACAGTGCCCTATATTTTCAATCAAGTGAAATGAAAAAGTAATATCAAAACATTGGCTCTACTGTGCTGAGCCATGGGGCATTAGGGTGGGGCCTTTCCCAGAGTCACATTTTTGTCTGTGTTTTAATGGAAAATGGTTTTAATGAAAATACTTACTGATGTAATTTCTTAGAATAAGGAAAAAATGTTACAATAAATTCTATTGGTTTATAAAGAGAATATGCAGACCGAGCCCCTTCACAGTGGCTTTCAACCTGTGGGTCACAACCCTTTCACAGGGGTCGTCCTAAGACCATGATGAGTATCAGGTATTTACATCATGATTCATAGCAGTAGCAAAATTACAGTCAGAAAATAGTAACAAAAATAATGTTATGGTTCGGGGTCATCTCAGCATGAGGAACTGTATTAAAGGACTGCAGCGTTAGGAAGGCTGAGAACCAGTGCAGAAAGCAAGAAGCATCAATGATACTGGACTGTATTCTAGAAACTCCACAAAAATGCAGCCAACTAAGAGACTGCGAAATACTGTTGGAAAGATTCTTCGTACTTTTTAATCAAGATAATAGAGACAGGAGAGAAATACTCAACATCAACAGACTTCAGCTATTTCAAACTACTCAATCTGTGACATGGATTGGATTCTCAATCTAAAAACATCTTTAAAAATAAATTATATTTCAACCATTTTAAATATGACGAATGTCTGAATATATGGGTGATTAAGAAGTTGGTATACTCTCTGTGCCATGAGTTTGGGTTATACTTAAGGAAATCTTTATCTTTTAGAATAGCATTCTAGCATATATGTGGTTGAAACTATGCAGTATCTGGGATATTTTTCTTGGTAGTATGGAAGTGTAAGTGTGGGGCAGGAGCTGAGTTAATAGTTAATTTTTGAAGGAAAGTTATGAGTTCATTATACTCTTAAGTCCAAATATGTGTTTAAATTAGTCACAATAAACTGGGTACCTGTCTGTGAGTAAAATATCCATAGCATTGTATGTATTCTTGGTACTATAAAAGAAATTCTGTTTCTGAAAGGTTTGGGCTGGCTCTTGGCATCACAGTCATTCACTGTGTCCTTTCTATAACTTGGTGGTACACTCAATTGGAAAGCCATTCCTTTATACACCATTTAGATGGGTTAATATGACTGCTATGTGTGTTAATACACATCCCATTAAATTTTATTGGTATGGAGCTGAATCTGTTTATATCTTCCATTTTCCCCTCAGTCCTGCTGCAAAGCTTATGAATACATGGGGTACATTATGGAAAAAGAGCAAGCATATACAGATGCGGCTTTCAACTATGAGATGGCATGGAAACATGGCAACCAGACAAATCCTGCAGTGGGTGAGTTCAGGAAACGGGGCCCAGCGGCTTCACAAGAAATAGTAGGTCATTTGGAAACAGTCTTGAAGTGCACTTTTGGGACAATACATACTACAACCCAGCTTCTACTGTCAGTGCTTTGTCCTCATTGGGAGTTATTACCTGGTTACTAGACTCATTCTGCCTGTTTTCTTCTCCCTTCACCCTTCTGTTTGGAAAATGATAGTGTTGTGGACAAAAGGTATCCCATTGTCAAATATGCACAGGTTACAGTACATCATCCCCTAAGGTTCTTTACTGTGGCTCTTCTAAAACCTTTTAACACTCAAGTACAGTTTTGGGTGTGTTACCTTTCTCCTGAGCATCTAGAAACGTGATGAGTTGTGTGTATGGACCCTTGTTTGGGAATGTTAGTCTACAGTGTCTGAGCAGTTGAGTGGCAGCAGCTGTGGGCTCAGTGACTCACCTCAGCCTCCTGCTGATGGGGCTCCTCCCACTGAGCTGAGTCTGACTCACTGAAGCCTCGTAGATCAGCTCTTTGATGCGATCTACATCCTCCTCCCTCTCACAGAGGATGACCCTTCAGTGGGAACTTCCTCCTGAGGTGATGCTCAAGAACTTCCTATGCGCCCTCAGAGGGCTATCACCTTTCTCTGCTTGACACTGGCCCTGACACCACTAAGCGTGGTTCACCACTAACTCTCCCTTTAAACATTAGCGCGATTCTTTTTTAAAAGTTGAGATAGAGATGCAGAGTTTCTGTGGCCACAAAGCATGAAACATGACTTTGCTTACTCTATCCCTTCTAAACTGTCTGACTGCATGGGAGTGTGTTCGTAAGCATGGTTTGTATCACTGTGAGTATAAGATGTTGGTGTTCTTATTAGATTAGGTGATTTCAAGCTACTGACTTAACCTAAGATGGCAGCAGTCTTTAAGGGATGCCAGCTGTGTCAGTGTTGGCTGCAGTCACAGTCCTCCTTACACGCAATGCCATCTGTTCAGCTGGCCCCTGACTTGTGTTTCTTTAGGATCTGTTAAATTGCTAGATTAGGCAAAGTACAGGAACTAATGATGTTTATAAATTTTCACTTATATATTCATATTATATATCATATGAGATAGAGTCACCTTATAAAATGGAAATGTATTAAACAACCTGAACATAGAAATAATTTTAATAATTTATTCCTTCAGAGTAGTATGCTTCAAAGTTATGTCTATACTCTGTTCCTTAGAAAGCTTCAGAGAACACAGAGACTCCGACTCATCAGCTTTGCCCTTATAGTATTCTACTTTATGAGTGATCTTGGCAACTCTCCCAGAGTTCCTTTCCTAGGTGTTCCTCTGACATTTTCAATTATTTAGTTCGCCCCAGAAGACTGTCACTATATCTACTACTCCAATCTGGCTGACCAAATTAAAATTACCCTTTCACTTGTCAAGAAACCCTCAAAATCCACACACTGTTCCCATAGAATTCTGAATCAGGTGCTGTCACTGCAAATAGCCCCAAATAGAAATGCCAGTAATATATATAATTCACATATAATATATATAGTTATATTCCATGTATAAATATGCACAAGAACACATTTAAAATGAAAAAATATTTTAAAATAGAGGAACACTAGGATCCAAGAGCCTGTGACTAGCGGACCTCCTCTCACCTACACTCAGGTTACATGACAGCCAATAGATGCCAGGATTCACTTCCACTTGCCTGGTGATGAGATTTGACATTTTTAGTAAACTAAAGAACCCACTCTTGTGGAGAGCAGTGCTCCCACCCAGCAGCTACTCACTGGAGTCCTTCTTTCCAACTCTGTTCTTTCTGTTTGCTCGTCTTAATTTCACTTTGCTTTCTCTTTCCATGTCTCTTTTCTCTGTATTAGTTTGGCCAATAGTCTCCCTTAGGACTTCTCTAATGAGTCAACAAAAGAGAAAGAAAAAAACACATACCGCTGTATCAGATTTTTTTTTTTGTCTTACAGGATACAAATTGGCATTTAATTACTTAAAAGCAAAACGATATGTGGATGCAATTGACGTCTGTCACCAGGTAAATGCTTAAATTACAATTTCTTAAAATAGTACAGGTGGAGGCTGGAAAGATGGCTCAGCTCTTAAAGGCTAAGGCTCAGAACCAAAAGTATGAATGCACAATTTTGTTTTACTCTCAAATGTCACTGAATAGAAAGAAATAGAATATGTGGTTGTTTAGCTAAATAGTTGATTAAATAAATTATGGAGAAATTGTTAGTTAAATTTAAAAATATGTTTATTTAAATCAAGGATATGTTTATAATTGGGGTTCAGATAGGAAAGTATTTGTCAATTTAAAGATGTAGGCTAGTAGGAAAAACTTGTTAAACAGAACCCAGATTGGAAGGTATTTGAAGGCCTGGAGAGATGGTTCGGCCGTCTGGAGCTTCTGCTGCTCCTACAGAAGTCTCGGGTTCGGTTGCTAACGCTGTGCACAGCTCTCACCCATCTGTAACTCCAGCTTCAGGGCCTCCATCATCCTTCTCTGGCCTCTGCAGGCACCAGGGACACATTGAAGATAGTATTGATTTCCCAGGTCATTGTAGTAAGTGGAACTTTTCGTGATTATATCTAAATCTATTTATTGAAGAATTTTTTATTTGTAAATTATAGCTAAAAATACTCCATAATTTAGAAAATACTTCTGCATTTTATCCCATTAAAACCCTACAGTTAAAATGATACCTTTAAAATCCTTCTGGGTTTAGAATTTCCACAGCTCTTTGTGTCTGCTGCGTCTCAGTGGTTCTCCATGCAAGGAGAGCCTTATGATTTTTCACAGCTCTTACTTCAGATAGTTATGTCCCAATATTATTGTGGTAAATAGCTGGCTAGGGGATTTCTGTTGATTGCTTACTTCTGTGAGGCAGTGTTTCTCACTAAGGTAAGGATGAACACCAATGCAAGGCTCTGCGTTCAAATCACTTGTGGACTTCTATCTTTTTAAATCAATAGCTCCTCACTCTCAGACAGAACTGCTGGGAGTCAGAATGTTCCAAAATCAGTCCTGGTCAATCTGATGCATGCTCTCAGTTAGTGCCACTCTCCCAGGGGGTTTTAGACATGACAAGAAGCTAAGTTACAGAAGGGTTATAAGCTGTCCTCTAAGTTATCTGTTAAGGAAACGTGTATGAGATGTTTCTAACATAGTTCCACATTCTGCGGTTCTTACCTGTTAAACTCAGTGAGTCACCACTCATGCAGTGATTATCTCCTTTGAAAAGTGTGATGGTTACAGTGTTAATACAGTGAACTCTAGGCCATAATGCCCAGTTAGAGTCAGAGTCACAGCTCCCTTGTTCTCAACAGTTCATTACAAATTACTTTGGTTTTGTTTCCCCAGGTTCTTGAAGCACATCCAACTTACCCCAAAATCAGAAAGGATATACTTGATAAGGCACGTGCGTCCTTAAGACCTTGAAAATGATTGTCTTTACTGAAATGTCGGGCAAGAGGGCAGGGATCCCTCAGCTTCTACAGCCTTTGCAGTTCACACAGGCTCCAGCTGACAGTCACAGAAGTGTGTCCTGCCTTGTCCAGCAGAGGCTGCTGCTGTCCATGGACAACGCTGGTCTGCGGTATTGGTGGTGGAGTGGCTGGATGAGAGAACTCATCTTCCTCCCTTCCATTAGGCACAAATGGTGGTTCTGTGATAAAGCCTAGCTCATTTCTACAGAGGATATTTTTGTTAAAGTCTAGGTGATATATCTTTTTCTGAAGAGTATTAAGATCTTCCAACAATCCTATTTAAAGTCTATGTTAGATGTTAATTTTTATTATAGTTTATGATATAATCTCATGTAATTTATGAAAAAAGAATAAGTATTTTAAATGCATATTTTAATAAAAATTTTTGTGAATTTCTGGTATATATTTTTTTCAGAACTCAAAAGATACAGAGCAGTCTGAAGTGTTATGTAATAATATTGAAGGAAATGGCATTTATTAGAAAAATCTTTCCAGGAAAAGTATAAAAATATATATATGTTTGCCTCTCTTGTTATGTTCATGCTTCCTACTCTCAAAGGCAAGTGCGGTCTTAAGAAATGGTCATACTCTGAAACCAGTTTAAATAGGTAAACCTCCTAGCAATGTTCAACCGGAAGCCACGAGAGTGAGCTTGATGTGTCCCAGACAATGGTCTGGTGAAGAAGGGTGAAAATTGCTTTCACTCATCAGAGACTTACAAAGCCTAGGATGGGGGGGGGGGGGCTGGCAAATAGCACCAATTGATAGCTGGCCTCTGCTTTTTTACACCAAATTACCCTAATCTTAACAACCTTGATCCTAACCATTCTTTTCGAAGTCTTATCTACATCTTCTTAAGTTCTTTAAAAATACAGTAGTCTTCAGTTTTATTTTTACTTGCAATAAAATATTTTTAATAATTTGTTTTTATTTAAAATAGATTACTTTGGGGATCATATCGCCATGATTTTAGTGTCCTTTTATTTCCAGTTATGTGTTATAAAATTCTAATCATTCATCATCAAAGTTGCAGTTATAGCATTTCATAAAGCTCAGATAATAACAGAAACTATTTAGTAGCTAATAAAAACACTTTTACATATCTTACAACATTTGTTCATCACAAGCCTAGAAAAATGTATTATTCCTTTTCTAAAGATTCCAAACTATCCAATCCCTAGGTGAAGAGCTATAGGCAATTAACAACTGCTAAGAGACAATTATTCTTCCCTCTGTGGTGCGACTCCTAATTAGGCGTCCCCGCCACCCCCACTTCCAAAGCCTGTCCGTTCCTTCCATAACAAAGAGTGACCATGTGCATGTGGTGATTTGAATGAGAAATGCCCCCATCCCTGGCTCGAGTATTTCAACACTTTGTCCCCAGTTGGCAGTATTGTTTGGGGACATTATGAAGCCTTTAGGAGGTACAGCCTCGCTGGAGGGAGCATATCACTGAGGGTGGGATGTCAGGGGTGACTTATTCCTTTTTTTTGAGTAATTTTGTTATCAGTGTAGAGAAGCCATTGTCATTTCGATGCTCAGTTTAATGTAGCCACCCTACCATTCTGTCTCCGACCACTCTATCTAAACTCCACAACATTGACTGCCCCAGAATTTTTTCTTGACTGAGAGTTGATTTTTGTGGCATACCTCATACAGAAATATACGAGGGAGCCCAGATCAGGTAGTTACAACCCCAGACTGCAGTTTAAACAGAAGGTCATGCCTGCCTTCAGGATGGAGGAGCTCCCATGGAGCCTGGATCTGTATAAATGCTCTGGGGGTTGGGGGGAGTGGTTGGAAGTTTAATCTACTTTGACTTTAACAAATCTAGTGTGAGAAGTGGGGGAACCCTGGAGAAAATAACTGTCTTCCGTCAACCCTGTGCAAACCTAGGAAGGGCTGCCTGTAGGATTGGTGGAGGAATTGAGGTTGAACTTTGGAGCAGGGTTCAAGCAGATGGGAATCCTAGGACCGATTAAGGATCTGGAGAGAGTCACCCTACTTTAGGATCAGAGAAGAGAGTAAGTTTCAAACAGGGTCATGTGGCTCTCCTGGTGCTGACTGAGATTGTTGGGTTCCACACACGGGCCAATGGGCTGAGGTGCATATTTAACATACCAAAGTAGACCCCACCTCCAAGTTCTCCCAGCATCCCTCATTCCCTACCTGTTATGGCTGGCATATCCAGCCTTCTACCACGAATTTTCTACCCCAGAGGGTGGGCTTTCCCTCCCCGAGAAGCTCCTCCCTATATAGTCCAGACATTATAGACCCCTCCTTTCCCTCTGTCTCTGCATTTTCTCCATCCCTAAATGTGCACATTCTTCCTTCCGTCTCCCCTGTCTCCCTTCCCAGTGGAGACTTCTCTGGCTTCCTTGGGATCAGTGAACCGACTGGAGAGCAGCCTCCCAATAAACCTGCCGTTATATACTCTAATCTGCCTTGGATTGATTCATTTCACCAGCAGAGAATAATTTATCAGAATTCTTTATTAAAAATGCATGGGAAGGAAAATGCTGCGCTCATGCACTTCTGGTAGAGATAATGCAGGACAAATGAGAATCTGTCCCCTCGCCAGTTGTCAGGTTTAGAGAAGCACCATTGTGACTACTATGGGATGGGGGAGAGGGCGCAGCATTGCTCTTCCCTGTCCCCTTCTGGTGTTACTGAACTGAAACTATCCACATTTTTAAAAATGGCCAAATATATTCACATCTATCTAATGACAGATTGCTATTCAATTAACTGTTTTCAAACTCAATAAATGTTTTCCATAGATATTTAATTGTCAAAATTTTAAAAGCTTGAATAATATAATTAGTAAGATTATATATTTATTTGCCAAAAACATAGATCCATATATAACAGTCACCACGTACACACAAAACTAAATGTATATTACCCAATTGTTACCTGAATTATAATTTTTTCTTTACCATGATGAAAGTTAACTATAGTAAACATTTTATACTAAGAATGGGACATTTAAAATTAAATTTAAAAGTTAATTAAAATTTTAGAGGGCGACCTTTGCAAACTTCCTTTTCACTGTTTAAAGATCTTTTCTTGGTGAAGATGAGTGGGGGGGGACAAAGCTGACCCTCAATTCTTAAATCTTTCTAATTGATCCTAGAAAATATATTCTAATCCCCTTTAATTGCCAGAGATCCAGAATGAGAAGAAAGAAAAGAGACTTCTAGAAAATGACTATGAGTGTGAAAACAGCTGAGTAACAGAACACAAAGAACATGTTGCCCTAAGGGGCACAGAACAGCTTGAGGAAGACAGACAGGCCTATGAGCAATCCCGTTGCCTGCACTTTGGGTTTTTGGGTAGTAATGGAGTTTTAATGATGATCTTACCATATTAAATGAATTGGAATGGTGGAAATAACTGATGTCGTTCAAGGCCACAACACTGGGTATAAATAGAGTCTTACATGTCACACAGGCTCCTCAGATGAGGAGGAGGAGACCCCCCTTCAGGCTTGGATAAACCTTACTTGTAGATTAGTGACACCCCAAGAATGGAAGGTGAGGAGACATAATAGGGATATATTTAAATAAGAGGACAGAGGAAAGAGAGAGTAGAAGTTTTCATTCGCCTGATTACTTTTTAAGATAGATGCATTTGGTATATTGAAATATTTATGGGCAAAAGTCAGAAAAATTGAAGACACATGAAATAAAAGATGGGGAGATCTAAGGAGGAAAACTGGGGCCCTGGACTTTTAGAAGAACGAGTGAGGGTGCACGTTTTCTTTAAAGGAACTGGAGAAAACAAAACTTCAGAAGGAGACGGTACGTACAAAGGTGGCAGGGGAACCCTTGTGCTAATGGGCTTCAGCTATATAAAATAGTCCTTGACCAAGGGCAGCCCCTTATCCTACAGAAACATGGTGCCTTGGCCACGTTTGGCTTGGACTAGAAGAATTCTTCACTTATTTTTATGTTCCTGGTTGTGGTTGCTGGAAGTTGACCCACCAGACTTGAGCTGGGGAGAGGGAGGGTGTGGCACTGGGACATGATTAACCATACATAAATCTTATGAGCAAAAATATGCCACCTACTTCCTAATACTTTTCTTCAGAACCAGATGTGTTTGGTTTTTGTTTTTTAAGAGAAATGCTTCACTTTACAGTCTGCCTTCCCATGCTTGCTCATCAGTGAATCTGGCACAGTGCCTGTGAATGTAATCTGAGCCCATAAATGAGAAAAGCTGAGTAACCAGAGGATTGCTGAATGCCTCCCTCCAGGAGACAACCTCAGGAGAGAAGGCAGTCTTTAAGTCAAACCATTTTCAGATAGTGTTATTTTTAATCTTCTTTTATGCAATTTTTTTTGGCAATCTTAAACTGTTTTTAAGAAAACAGAGATATTTTGAGAAAGTAATTACTACTTCCGTTTCTGCCCAAGGCAGCCTAGTTGTATTTTTAATGTGGGAAGTGATGTAAGCCTGAGACAGCACTTGCAGCAGGACCGAGCTCTGCTTAACAAGTGGCGTCACACTCAGACGCAGTGCACACCAGAAGGTTCACCAGGCTCACCTGCTTTCAAGAAAACTGGCCGGCAAAAATACTGAACTGCACAAGTGTTAAAGTGAGATCACTGAAATCAACTGATTCAATATATGAAAACTGGTAACTGTTTATTGAAATGTTCTGTTCACTTCACACCAGGACCAAAAATCACAAAGTACAGAAGATACTTTGACACACAAGAATCACAGAGTAGAGGAAAGTATGTGTGTATGTTGCAAATTTAAAATGAGTGAACACATGCCACACGAGCGAGAGGATAAGACATGGCATCATATATCCTGGCTTCATTTCTCTGCAGTCAAAACAAATCCTGTAAAGCATTACGTTGTGTTGAATGTTAGCTATTCTTATATTTCTCTGTCTCCGTACCTCTTTGTTCCTGTGTGTGTGTGTGTGTGTGTGTGTGTGTGTGTGTGTGTGTGTGTGTACGAGTTGGGTGTTGGATGTGTATAGAAGTATATGGGTCTGTATGTGTGTTCGGGCACATAGAGGCTAGAGAAAAACATTAGTTATCATGCCTAGGTATCACTCACATTGTTTGTTTGTTTGTTCAATTGGGGCAGTGTCTCACTGGCCTGGAGCTTGCTAATGTGCTAGGCTGGCTGTCCAGCCTCAGGAATCTATCTGTCTCATCCTCCCCTGTACTGGGTTACAAGGATAGTATGATGCCTTGCTTTCGTTAGGTGCATTCTGGGAGATCAAACTCAAGTCCTCATGCTTCCTAACTAAGCACTCACTGAGCTATCACTCCAGCCCAAAGTAGGTTTCTTAAAAGGTTAAGCATCCACTTGCGTTCCATTACACAATCTTTCCACAAACAGATTTTAAAAATTGTTTTTTGAAATAAACATTTCAGTAAGAAAAATTCAGATTTGCAGAGTTATGTGGATGAGAAGACATCAGAGGGCCCACAGACCAAAACAAATATTTATCCAGATACTTAGCAAAGTATCTCTGATATTTTATCTTTCTGCACAAATACAAATTTAATGTACATTGACACAGTCATAAATAAAAAGCAAACATGTGACTTGTTTTCTGAGCCTCCTGAGAATGGGTTGAATAGTATGTAAGGTGCAATTGTCTGTCCTAATTTATTTCAGTGAGATTTCTTCTCCGAGAAGATAGTCTCCTCTGTAGTCAAACTGCTGTTATCAAACATAGAACGTTCAGAATGGATACAGTACCTTTTCACCTCTTACTCATAACTGATCTAATAGTGCCCTTCCTCAACCCCACCCCCTGGAGTCAGGATCCACGCTCTGGTCAGACATCACATGTACCTCTCATGTCTTTTTAGCCTTGTTTAAATTTCAAACTTTCTCGGTCTTTTATATCATGTGTATTGTAGGAAACTATAGTCCTCAGCACCCTGAACATTTATACTGTAATACTTCATATTTTGGGCTTGTCTGATAATTCCCTTTGAGACCCTAAGCATCCATGGACAGAACACAGCATGACTGATGTGTCCTCAGGGAATCACACCTGAAAGCACACATGTCCATCTGCCTTGCAGGTGAATTAGCTTCGACCATCCCAAGTTCTCCATGGATAGCTTTGTTTCTCCTTGCAACTATTAATCTATAAGCAGACACTTTGAGATCATATGGACATGCCACACTTCCTCCAAAATCCTTGCTCGCTGTGTTGTGAGTCTTGGCTGATCTTGTTTTCTTCATGATGGTCATAGATGATAGTATTCTAACATCACCCCTTTCTCCGCTGGCACACGATGGTCAGCTACCAGCAGTTTGCCATGTGTAAGAATATTATTTCTATTTTAAATTTATAATTTAACACGTAGGCTCATGGGTTTCGAGATCCTTCATAGTTTGTTATTGTTCTTAATTCTGGTGTGCTTTTTTTTTTTCAGGTTTGGCCAGCTGGAGACCCTTCGGCTGATTCCTGTGTCCTTGTGACACACTGCATCATTCAGTGTGTGTGTGTGTGTGTGTGTGTGTGTGTGTGTGTGTGTGTGTGTGTGTGAGTGTGTGTGTGGGGGGGGGGAATGTTCCCTTACTTTCCAGCATGAGGAGATTCAATATCTAATTACCCTGTCCCCCCGCCTTGGAATCCAACCATTTCGATGCTGTGGCATTTAAGCAAAACTGAAAAGGCATGATTCCCTTCACTGGGGTTGGTATTTGAAATTAAAAATCCAAGGCAGGAGAAGAGACGGCAAGCTCAGCAGGTGGAGAGCATTTTGTACCAAACATGAGGACCTGAGTTCAATTCTTAGACCCAACAGAACAGAAGGAAAGATGCGATCCCACAAGCCCTTTGTTTTCCACACAGTCATAGAAAAACTTTTATACACACACAAATACATAACAAATAAATGAAATGTAAAAAGAATTGAAATTTAGATAAAATATCTATTTTTTGATCCCTGAGTATAGTATTGTGTCCTTTCTGCAGTTAGTAAACATGTGTACATGCATGTATACACATACTCATGCATCACACAAGTGTACTTTGCATGTAGACATGCATAGTTTAGGAATCACAAAAATCACATCAATTGCAACTCATTCAACAGAGCTCTTTCCCTCAGAATCATTTACAAGAGTCTTCACACTGAAATCCCACTCCCAGCCCCAACACATTTATTTCTCATTAATCCAACTAAAATTCAGAACTACCTCACCCAGATAGCCATAACAAGCAAACCCACTGAAGCTGGTCTGTTACAGTCCTCCCTGCCTACCACACACACACTACTTTGATTTTCAGCACTGGTAAACGCAATCTATTTTAAAATGTCCCCATAAGCATATTCTAGTAGCACACAGCATTTAAAAAGTCACACTGAAGAATTTCTTGCTGATAGAGTGTATGCTGTGCTCCAGAGAGCAGCTTTGCCGGCTCCTTGTGTTTCTCTCCTTGCGAAATGAGTTCCATCTTTTCTCATGCCAACAGTGTCATACTAACGATGTAGTGACAGAAAGGTGAATAGGAGACTCTGGAGCTTTAAGCAAAGCACCATGGGGTGAAGAATGAGAGGTGAACATTTTTGTTTAAAAAAAAATGCGTAGAGAAATGGCGTTATTAGAAACTGATTTATCTTTTCATGGACCCTAAGTATTTTCAGATTCCGCTGTGATGTTCTATGTGGCAGCTATAAATATCTACAAAAGAACTCTGAGGGAAATGTTATCTTCCTATATTATTAAAACTATGAATTTCTGACTCAGAGCAGCCAACACTACTTTCTCCTCCAGCTATCCTTTCAAACTGCTGCCTGGCTCATTGAGTGAATCTTGGTCTTTCCTTGAAAAGGATTTATTTCCTCTATTCTTTATTTTGTATTTACATTTTATATCTACTTTCTTGAGTCCTACAGACTCATAAAATGGCTTTGAATAGCAGAACGGCAGAGATGATGGGGAGGTCAGCTATGTTAATTTCAAAGTGCCCCAGACTTCGGTGTGAGGTTGCCTAGCAACCCATCTCTCAGGCCTCCTTTGTGGGTGAGAGAAGAGAAAGCAATTCTTCTGTATACTCTCAAGCTGAGATGGCTTTATAAAGTGAAAAATCCTTTGCAAAAGGATCCAGCATAACCCCTGTTTCTCTTCTCCTGCCCACTCTGTGCACTTCACACATGGTGAGAGAAAGACCCCGTCCTTTGATGCTTGAGATCTGATACAGACATAAAATAGGCCTAGGTGCGACATGGTCAAACGGCGCGAGTGACCTGTTTCCTTACATTAGATTGAGATACATTAATTAAACTGCTCAGCTTCCCCTGTCTCTTATATGAAAGCATACTCTCCCCTCAAGTTCTTAAATCCAGTAATGTTAAATGAAACAGCAACTGCCTGCTGAGCATCAGTTACCATAGCGACCCGAGCCAGTAGCCAGTGTTTTTCTCCTTAGGCACAGGATGGCTGAAATATGTTCAACCAGGGGACCCAAGCAACAAGCTGACTAGAAATCAGCATCTGGGAGGAACCTGCTCTATTCCCTCTTATCCACATGAACTGAAAAAAATAAAATAAATAATGAAGCCTTCTGCTATTTCCTCAACAACTGTGAATTGAATGTCAGTGGGTGGCAGAAACACCCTACGAAAGGCATATAGGAGACAGGGAAAGCTACAGACTAGTAAAGCCCACATCAATGGCTGAGAGAGCTAGACAAGATATGCTGGCCTTTCAAACAGCACTAAAAACACAAAATGAAAGGGGGCAGCTGGAGATTCACATTGTAAAAATACTTATGTACAACTCTTAAAATCGTTTATAATATACTCTCTATCATTATTTTCTGAGCAGACAGCACAAGAGAGGAGCACATTTTGGTTCAGATCAATACAGTTTTAATAGACAGTCTTTCTGACTTAGAACAGTGAGTGTGAGGCACACTGTTCAGTACTAGTCTGACCTGCCTCTAATCCTAGATGAGAACACAGAGACCACATAGCATCTTGGGCCTTGGAACCAAACAACCTGGATTTTCATCCTTGGCCCCTTCTTAGCAGTGTGACTTGGGGCAGATTTTCTAGGCTTTCGTAGTCTCAGTTTTCTGGTATTTAAAATGGTAACTAAGAGTAGATTGTTAACATGCAAACAAGTCAATGGGTGTGAAGCAACTGATTCAACACTGACCTACTTGCTGTTAGGAATTTGACTTGAGCAGGAAGTGCTCACACAGCAGGTGGTAAATGCTCTGCGTTGTGCTTAATATGGGAGGAGTAATGCAGTCCCAGCCAAAAGGACACACCCATACAGGAGCCTCACCGCAGATTTTCACACTCACGTTGGTTGCTGTCCTCATCTGTGCATCCTGACACTGGCACCCCTTGAGGGTCAGCCTCCAGGACCACTTCAAACAAATCAAACAGATAGCTTCTTACTTAGATTTTACAGCTCAGTCTTGTGTTCCTGGCACAGCTGCCAACATGCACTACTGAATAATTCACCTTTACAGATGTAGTGAGAAGAATAGGTAACTACATCCAAACTCAGTTCACTAATGGAATGGTCAGTGTTGCTGGCAATTATATAAAGTACAGCATGTATACATTTCTCAGATGCCTTTTCTGGGCACGCATCTTCTTTCATTTATTTTTTTGTTTTCCTAGACAGGGTTTTTCTGTGTAGCCCTGGCTATCTTGGACTTGCCTTGTAGACCAGGCTGGCCTGGAACTCACAGAGATGAGTCTAGCTCTGCCTCCCTGAGTGGTGGGATTAAAGGCAGAGCACTCATTTCAGCAACAGTGCACTTCCTGGTAATTAACAAGTCATCGGCACAGCTTATGGAGTTCATGTCCTTCTGAACATTTCAGACTACTGAACTCAGTCCTTTCGTTTCAGAGATGAGGGGCAGAACTCAGATTATGTCTGATTTACCACATCCATTCACCAACGTGCATATATTTACATATGTATAAATATGTAAACGATTTTATATAGTGCGGCCCCACACATACCAAGGGCTCATGTGCTTGAGGCATTTTCCTAGTGTGCTGGCACTCAAAATGTATTAAAAACTTGCCGACATGAGACCTAGTAAACAGTGACTTAGTCACCTCAGTACACCCCTCTGAAGGATGTTTCTCACAAGATTCCCGTCAGTGCCCCCAAAACTAAATTATGATTAAAAGGGGGTCCGTCCCTGCCTTCAGCTTCCTGTTCTACTTTGGTCTCTCACTGATTAGATTGATACATACCATCACAGGAGGACAGATCAATGGGGTGGCCCATAACTGACCACCAACTTCCAACCTTGTATGCTAAATAAGCCTTGTTTGTTCATAAGCTATCTACCCTCAGGTATTTCATTATAGCAACAGAAAATAAACTAATGCATATATAAGTATGTATGTACACATACGTTAGCCATGAAGTTTATTTATTCGTTCCAGGTGCACAGATCCATAGTTTTTCACTGTTATCTCAAAGTAGACTCAAAGCTCCCCAAGCTAGCTGTGCACACGGCTGCATGTTTCTTCCATTCTTTCATGTTCATATTCATTCACCTATCTAAGCACTTATTAATTCAGGTGAAGTTCTCTTCTATGGTAAGCACTGTGCCAAGCCGAGGACCCTCACACATGACAGAGACACCCTCTCCAGGGCTCACAGTCATGGCCTCACCTCCTTGGTGCAAAGCTAAGACTGCTCCGTATGCAGTCCATGGGGTCCCAGTCCCCATCAACACAGACAGGAGCAAGGGAAACAATGTGCACAAGCATACAATAATAGATAAGGAAGTTGCTCAGTCCCAAGGTATGTACTACAGTCATTTCTCTGTTAGTACATACCTTGCGACCTAGCCTGCTTTGTTAGTACCGGTCTCTCTTACAGGACTAAGTCTGACAGCTATACCCAGGCATAGCTGATCATCTATGCTTTAAAACTATATTTGAATTAAAAATAGAGAAAATATTCAACTTTCATTGAAATAGTAATTTTATATATGGTAAGTTGTTTATTTTGTAATTTTTAAAAGTATATTTTAATTAGAAATATTGATGTTTTGCCTGAACATATGTCTGTGTACCATGTGTATGCCTATTGACCTCAGAGGCTAGAAGAAGACACCAGATCCCTTGATCTGAAGTTACAAATGATTGTGAGCTGCCATGTGGGTGCTGGGCACTGAACTTAGTTGCTCTAGAAGAGCAGCTACTATTCTTAACTACTGAACTATCTTATCTCTCTGACCCTTTTGGAGACAGTGTACCATTAAGCAGCCCAAGATGGCCTCGTGTGTGATCTTCTTGTCCTAGCCCTTCCAAGTGAACCAATGTACCTGTCTTAACCTTGTAATTACATTATTTTCTTTCTACCATATGTCTCCTCTCTACTAGGTCTATAGCAAGGGCTTTCTGTTTTCCACTTTCCAAACCCAAGACAGTCATAAAGATCCATGGCCTTCATTTTGGTACTTTGTTGATATAGAACTAAGTGCTTTAATTTTATATTGCTCTTATTGTGTTGTGAGTGTTTTATTTATACATTGTTTAATCAACATGTAAAAATGCACCTTAACTACCATCTCAACTATTTTGAAAGATGAGGAGAAGCTGGGAGAGGATCAAATCAGGCTGGCTCCCTTGCGCCCTAAGGATTTCCTATTATACCGTTCACCAAGTGTACATAATAACACTTCCATCTTCTTGGGCTCATATGTCTGTCCTGGGGCGTTGTGAGCTACATCAGTCAAACACAGAAGCACAATTCAGGGAGATGGATGAGCATCACTCCCTCAGGTCAGCACAAACAAGATGCTATCTGGTGAAGTGAACTTCTCAGGAGAGTCAGGAGGCAAGAGAAGATGCTGAGCCCTCAGGGGTAAGGTGACCCTTTGGATGGATTCTAGGGCTCTGCCTGGTAATGGCTCCACTGTAGAATTTCCGCTTGCTGTCACGTACTTAGGGTAAAACTATCATTGCAAGGTTATTCAAGGTCCTACCTATTTAACTATAAAATTATGACCACTTTCCCCCCTCATCTCATATACACGGGTTATTGTCCTCTCCCTTCACCTGTCTCCATGGAAGAACCCCTTATTTTATCGAAGGGAAGCCAATTGTCTTCTGTTTATGGTTAATATACTTTGTCAATGCTCTCAATTTTCCTGTTGTGGCTCTTATCCAAGAAATGTTATCATTTTCGTAATGACTAATAAAATAATTCTCCAATAAGATTCAGCTTTTGTATAATAAACCTTGCTGTCCGTTAGACCCAAATGTCTAACAGTGTAAGCCAAAGCCAGTCTTTTATTGCTCAACAGCAAGAGAATCTGAAACTAGACCTTTTCCCAGTGCAACAGGGAACAAGAGAAACACAGAACTATTGGTTCCAGATGCAAATAACAGGAATGTTTATCTTCCACTGCCACACGCTGAATAGTTCTGGGGAAGCAGTAGTCTTAGTACTGGAAAAAAATATTAAAGAACCAGAAAAGTAGAAAAAATATGCTTGTAAAATATTATTTTAAAAATTCGGGACAGTATTACCGAAGACTCGAGCAAAATACTACTGAGAAATCAGAAATGTAAAGCAATGTCCTTGTAGAAAGGGTTCCTGGATGGTGCTTGCCTTTCGCTGTCAATCATCCTTCTGCCTCCGTGTAGATGTCCCGCTAGCCTAGACTTCCATCTGTTGGGAGAACATGGCCATCTGTACCAGTACTGATAATCAATCCTTCCACAGAGCTGAGCACTTTTTTAAAATGTCTAATATAGTACAACTGGGGAGGCTTCGTTAAACTTGTCTCTGGTTCTTCTTGCGTTAGGGCTCCCTTCAAATTAAGGATCAAGTCAGAGTGACAGGAGGCAAGAAGTCCTGATAAAAAGCACTGCCCTTAGGGGGTCTGCATCTGCTTCCTACTGCTGTTAGGATAAAACCATTGTACAGTCACAAAGGTTGGCTCCCAACAGCACGAATTTATTTTCCTCTAGTTCAGGTCAGAAGTCTGAGATGGATCTCATGTGGCTGAAATCAGGGTGATGGCGAGCTGTCTTCCTCTGGAAGTTCTTTGAACAACTCCCCAGGTTCTAGAATCCTTCTGCATTTAGGGGTGGAGTGAGGTAGTACTCATGGGCACATCACTCCAACTCATTTCTGCCATCACTTCTCTCTCTAGTTAGGAGACCCCTGTGGCTATAGTGGTTTCCTGTGGACAAACCAGGGTGCTCTCCCATTACTTAATGTGTCATGCCTTCAGTCTTCTTGCCCCGTCAGTGAACATGCTCACTGTTCTAAAGACTAGGATGTGGGCATCTCTGGGAAAGAGAATTACTCTGCTTCTCACATGATCTCTCAGGCCTACAACCGGAAATCACAGAACCTCACGAGCTGTGCATCGGGATAGTGTGTGAGGATTGCTGGGGTCCTGACTTTTGACTTCTTAGACCATGCCTATTCTTCAGGCCCTAGGCTGTAGGACAGTATGGTGACTTTACGTCAGCCCAACCTGGGTTCTCAGCACATAGGAACTGTGAGAACTTGGACCTTTTGAGCCTCCATC
Organism: Uromys caudimaculatus; assembly: GCA_028551405.1. Taxonomy (NCBI): domain Eukaryota; kingdom Metazoa; phylum Chordata; class Mammalia; order Rodentia; family Muridae; genus Uromys; species Uromys caudimaculatus. The sequence continues at coordinate 102,111,720 of CM052701.1, forward strand.
TTCATTTCTCTTGTCTGCACCATCTAGGAGTAACAGGCAGATGTTCACCTGAAGAAGCAACTTTCGGAATAATACTAATGAGAGAAATATTGGTGAGAGACAGGGTTGGACTGTGAATCAGGTCTCTGATGATCCCCAGGGGGCACCCTGTTGCTGAGGTGGCCTTTCAGTGCTGGCCTCTTTAAGTCAAAGGAGACAGGCCTTTGTCCCTGAGGAAGCCAACCCAGTAGAGCTAGGATGAAGTGAGTGGGTGGGGCACTTGCCTGAAGGTTGTTTAAGCCCACTCAAATATTCTGTAGCCAAAATAATGAATGTATTAATATCTTATTGTGGAAAAATATAAAATCATGAAAAAATAACAATGGACAAGATATGTAAATAAACATGAGATCAGTGTTAGGTGGAGACATATTCAAGTCTGGCAGAAAAAGAAAAACTGTGGGATGAAGCTTCCTTCCTAGAGGACATGCTTATGTCATCTAGCCATTTACTTTCTGAGGAAGATGAAGCACTTGCAGACTCCTGTAGTACACAGGCTAATTGTTTCAGGTGCTACTGGGGATGCAGTCTCAGCCCAGCAGGCCTGACCTCTCAGTTCCCTTTTCCTGACAGCCTGAGCAAATGAATGGTCCAGGTCACTGACTCAGACCTGAAGCTACCATTAGTATTGCTGATGAAACCCTGCTTTGATCTATGGCTCACTGGCTTTGGCTAGAGTTTCTAAGCAAATAATCCAAAGAGAAGTATCGTTCTTTCCCCTGGTCTTTTAATCCCCAATCTGCCATCTTATGGGGGTGATCACAACCAAGATGCTGGACAGATGTGAATCCTTTCTAGCTGTAAACATGAAAATCAGTCAAGCATGAGCTCTCCTGTATGCTAGTGCATTTCCTGGTGCATTTCTCAGTGCATCTAGCACACACACACACACACACACACACACACACACACACACACACACACACACACACATACACTGTTCTAGTACATTGGTATGAAGAAAAACCAGAAAGTCTCTGTCTTCATTCAAAAATGAGAGAGGGGGAGTCCATTTTCATATTTGGGAATATGTGTGATTTTCAAAAGGGGACAGGGCTTACAACACAGGGCAGAGGGGCACGCATCAGAATCTCTGGAGAGAGAGGCAAGGTCCGTCAGTGGGGGATTGGACATGTCACTTCATCTCTTTGAGAGGTGTCTTGCTTACTGCTGCAGATCACTGTGACTGAGAGGATGAAGCTGAATCAGATAAGCCGAGACATAAAAGGAAGGGACCTGTTATAAGCAGGAGCAGATGCAATTAGTGCACGGGAAACTCAAGAGCGAGCTGTTACACCAGTCGCTGAAATGCAGACAACTATAGTTTTGTCATGAGTCATATTCAATAGCAGCTTTGGATGGGATTTATAGTATATAATTTGTTGGGGGAAAAGCCTGTTTTCAGGACCACTGTGGATGTTTTTATTTTGAATTTTAAGCATAAATTAACAGAAGGAAAGGGGGCGCTTGATTATCTTTCACAGATCCTCCTTGGAAGTGAAGGTGGTTTGTTTCTCAGCTTGACACAGGACAGTTCCCTGGCTGCTTTCTTTCTGTAGATTACACCATCCGCGCTAATGTAAACTGCACACTGATTCCCATGAGGGAAGCTACAGGCTCTCCGAGTGCTTTACTGTTTATAGAACACATTTCCACAAGTAGAATTCTTTCCCTAACTTTCAGATCTGTTAGCAGAATGTTTGTTCTAAAGTGGTAGTGCAAATGCTTAGTCATCACACGGTTGTGTTTGCTTATTTGTTTTTTATTTCCCTTGATTTTATTTTCTTTGTGGTTGAACTTCTCTTGGGCCAGTAGTGTGGTGATATATGCATATAATTTAATTTACCTCTGACCGCCTTTTAAAGTCAGCACTCACTTCCTTTTCCTTGTGACAGTCAATTCTTTCCAATCTGAAACCATTCCCCTGTGCTGCATTCTAGTTGATGTTATAATATCTGCACTGGTGCACAGTGTATATAAGTCATTGTGTCCTGGCTGAATGAGTCATTGTGTCTTAGCTGCTAGGTCACAGTGATGAGCTTCAACCAGGCCACTGACGGGACCTCAGGCTTTCTGGCTAGGCTTCTGAACAACCCAATTTTACCTATTTATTATAGTTTGCTCCACAGTTGCAGGTCAAGATGAGGAGGTGGAAGTTCCAACTTAGAGTTGCTTACTGGAGATACCAATAACTCATTTTCTTCCCCCTCATTAAGACAATGTAGATGAACTTACTGAATATATATATATATATATACATATATATACATATATATATATATATATATATTTATTTATTTATTTATTTATTTATTTATTTAAAGTAGTAGGGATTTCCACTCAAGTTTCGCAGGCTGTTTTGAAGAAACATTTTTTCCCATACATCAGTAGGAAGAAAATATTTTTAACAGCCCAGAAAGACCCTTTTGTCCTTGAGTGCTGAAGGGAAGTTGTAGGTGAGTTAAGCATGGAAGTGTGCTGTCAAAGTGTGGTTGATTGCCAAGGAATTGTGACCCAGAGAACCTCAGACTGTGAAGGTAGAAAGTGTAACAGTTACATATTTTAAATGTTTATTAATACAGATTAGCTACATAAAATAGGCTTCTTTATAACTTTTTTGTTTTGATTTATTTTGATAAAAGTTTACATATTTTTAAAATTTAATTAATTATATTTTTTACTTATTCACTTTGCACCCCACTTACTGCCCCCCTCCTGGTCACCACGTCCCACAATCCTTCCCCCATCTCTCCTCCCTTTCTCCTCTGAGCAGGTGGGGGCCCTCTGGGTATACCCCCCACCTTGGCATTTCAAGTCCTTGCAAGGATAGACACTTCCTCTCCCACTGAGGCCAGACAAGGCAGCCCAGCTAGTAGAACATATCCCATGTGCAGGTAACTGCCTTTGGGATAGCCTGGCTCCAGCTGTACAGGACTCACATGAAGGTCAAGCTGTACATTTGCTACATATGAGCTGGGGAGCATAGGTTCAGCCCTATATGTTTGATTGGCAGATCAGAATTATGAGAGTCCTAAGGGTCCAGCCGAGTCAGCTGCTGGGTGGAGCCTCTCAGAGGACATGTTCTTGTCTGTAAACATGACATAATATCATTAATAGTGTTAGAGATTGGTACTTACCCATGGGATGGGTCTCAAGTTGGGCCAGTTATTGGTTGGCCACTCCCTCACTCTCTGCTTCCTCCCGGATGCCTGCATTACTTGTAGACAGGATAAATTTGGGGTTGAAAATTTTGTGAATGGGTTGGTGTCTCTTTCAATCCACTGGGATTCCTGTCTGTCTACAGGAGGTGGTTTCTTCAGGTTCCATATCCACAATGTAGGTTGTTGTGGCTAAGGTCACCCCCATTAATTCTCGGGCATCTCCCTTATCCCAGGCCTCTGTCTCATCCTGGAGATGTTCTCCATATCCTCCCCCTGTCAGTTACGGATTGTCACTCATTTTCATGGCCATCTAGCCATCTCTCTTGTCCTTCCCCACACCTAATCCTGGACCTCCCATTTCTCTCCTTATCCCCTCTCCTATCCGGTTCCACCTGCCTTTTATGACTATTTATTCCTCCTTCTAAGTGAGATTCAAGCTTCCTCTCTTGGGCCTTCCTGCTTGTTTAGCTTCTTTGGGTCTGTGGAGTGTAACAAGGTACCTGTATTTTACGGCTAATATCCACTTACAAGTGAGTATACACCATGCATGTCTTTTAGGACTGAATTACCTCACTCAGGATAATAGTCTCAACTTCCCCCATGCAAGTCGCATAATTTGATCATATTTGTTTTTAATTTCATGTTTTGATTATTGTAGCAAGTCCAAAAGCACCTTTCCAGTTAGTACTCTTAAATCAAATTTAAATTATATTAAATTTGAATTTATTGTAGCTTATGTGTCTAGCAGGAGAAAGTTTGAATATTTCTGCTAGTGCCTGTATCACTGAACAGAAAAACAATCTTGTATCACAGAAGTATCAAGCCTGGACCATTTCGTCACTTTCATCTTTCAAATTGTTCCAATTATTTTCCGAATTTTCCTCATCAGAAATGCTAATCACTTGGTGCCACATCCACTCTCTCCACCCAGACAGATCTCCTACATCCTTCTGCAGGGTCTAGCCTGGTAACTCCCTGAGACTCCCCATCTATGCACCCTCTCCAAACCACCAGCAGACATAGTACCCCAGCCTGATCTGTCCGTCCTGTTTGTGAAGCAACAAGTCTTTCCACTTCTATCAGGACCCTTTCTACCATTTCCCCAAGTATCAGGCCTTTTAGCCAGATCTTCCCCAACCTGGAGGCATAATGTTAATGTGCACTGTGGAAAGATTATCCTTGTATTCAGAAGCTGATTTCTGTGCACCCACATCTGGTTGCAATCCTTACTCTGAGAATCTCCTGACTCAACCTTGTTTAAACATTGGTTCCCAATTATTTCCTGATTGGTCAATAAAGAAGTTAATCAACCAGTGACTGAGCAGAGGAGAAAATAGGGCTGGACTTCCTCCCAGCCAGGCGAAAATAGGGCTGGACTTCTTCCCAGCCAGGGGATAGAAAAAAGGTAGAGATTCTCCAGAAGGAGAGGGTCTAGGGGACGCCATGGGGGCGGGGGGAGGAAACACCTGGAGTTGAGAAAGTCAGATCAGTACTAAAATGCAAGTATTTCAGGGATTTTGGCTAGAAGGTAGCCAGATTAGCTTCGAAGATTAAAATAGATTAATATTGCTCAGTTTTTGAATCTTAAAGCTGTTAAACAAATCTGATATTCCTGTCTCAATTATTTGGGAGATAGCCCAGTTAAGAGAAAAATTGCAACACTTACAAATTTGCAGTAACACTAACCCTCCGGGAGGCACCTATACATCAACCCAGCCCCCTCTATCCACACGACTTCACTCTACCATTTCTGATCTCTAAGTCCAACCAACCCATATACTGTGGTTTCTGCCCCAGCCTACTCTGTCCATATCAGACTTGGCTTTAACAAAAGAAGTCACATACCCAGATTTTATTGCAAAAATACCAACGACATGAAAGATCAAGTCAGTATCTTCTCTCCAAAACCTACCAGTCCTGCAGAAATGTTTGCCAATAAGAACTACTTAGAGGAACACAGGACACAGAATTTAAAGGAACAATTCTAAACTTCAACAAAGAATTCATGAAGGTTTAAAAAGACACAAAGAAACAGGTCAATGAAATTAAAGAGAAAGAACGTAAGGAGAATACATGCCTGAGTAATACCCAAGAAAACGCAAACATAAGGCTAATGGAAATGATGAAGACAATCTAAGGCTTGAGAAGAAATTCAAAAGGCAGATAGAAACATGAAAGAAGACAAGCTGAAGTGAAGATAGAATTGAAAAATCCACAACTCAACTAGAAAACTCAGAGGAAAAGCCTTGCAGCTAGAATTAATCAAGTATGCCAAAATGGAAAGGGGAAAGCCTCCAAGGCCTCAGCCTGTCCCCCCCAAAACATTATAGGGAATTAAAGAATGCTGAGAATAGGAAAATTAGTCTTACTCAGAGAAGAGAGAAGAGAATTGGTTACCCAATACCAAATGGTCAGCCCTGAAAACATACATACAAATAACATTTTACAGACCAAGTAGGTTTATTTAGAAATGAATAAAAATACATATGTATGTATGTGTATATATATGTATGTGTGTGTGTATTCTGTACATATATATATGTATATATGTGTGTGCAGTATGCATATACATAGGCACATATGTACATATATAAACATATACATACCCATAAAATATACATATATTCATATAGTAAACATTACAAAAAAAGAGCCCGTGAATTTGAAAAAGAGCAAGGAAACATATGGGAGAGTTTGGAGGAAAGAAAGGAAAGGGAGAAATGACTGACATACTTGTATTATAATTTCAAAAATAAAAGAAACATTAAAAATTTTTATCACTCGTTGGTAATATTTTTATCACAAAGAAATATCCCTAAATGTTTTATCAATTTGGTACATGTTGGGCACACCCATATTGGTGGGGTATGAGAATGGGAGGTGCTTATTTGCAGCTAAAATATAACCTCAGGTATCTGTCTTCTGTGGCCTTCTGTTTTTATCTGAGAAAGGGCCTTTCCCGGCTTGAAACTCCCCAGTGAGGATAGGCTCGACAGCCACGGAGTTCTAGTGATCTGCCTTCCTCTAGGTCCCCAGTGCCAGGATTGTAGGCATGACCTACCACACACTGTTTCTAAGGTAGGTTCTAGGAACTGAACTCTGGTCTTCATTCCTACTAGGCAGTCTCTTCATTTTCTTAGCCAGCTTTGCCACTTTGGGGGAGGACTAAGCATAATGTATGTTCATGCTTTGGCAGTGTCATATAGATACTAGATTTGCATCGTTTTATCAGGGTTGGCTAAACGTCAGGACTTTTATTATATTATAGTTGTTATGTGTGTGCATGATATCTATGTCTGTGTCTGTGTGTCTGTGTGTGTGTCTGTGGTCTGTGTGTCTGTGTGTAAAGATCAGAGAACACCTATGTGGAGTCAGTTCTCTCCTTCCACATGTACGTGGGTTCTGCAGGTTGAATTTAGTTTACCATACTCACTGAACAAACGCCTTTATCCACTGAACCATCTTGCTACCTTGTATATCAGTATTTAGCAATATTAAAGAAATATGAGGAGCTCTGGGGAGATGGCTCAGTCTGTAAAGCAATGTTTACCATGCAAACATGAGGAACTGAATTCAATCCCTAATACTCACATAGAAGCCACACTGGTGATAACCCTCAATAGCCTACGAAGTGGAAGTTTCTGCTTGCGTCATGTTACACAGACTCACTGGGGTTTTGCTGAGGTAGGCGCATGGCTGTGTTGATGAGGCAAGACCTGCGGGAGGACATAGGAGAATATAAGCAGGACTCAGGGGACAGTGACGGGGAGCTTGCATAGCTGGCCTTGTAACACTTTTTTGGTCTTCACTGATCTTTACTTCATTGAGAGAGGCACAGAAGAGAACTCCTGGCATCCTGGCTGGTCCTGGTCACTCGCACTGACTAGTGCAGATTCTGCGGATGACTGGTGGTTTCTGTTGGATCATGCTGTCATTGCTGATTCGTGTTTGGTAAAACTTTTGAACAGGACCGTTGTTATCCTGACACTACTGAACTGGACTGCTGGCTGCTGGCATCCTAACAAAAGGTGATCGGAACTGTCCAAAGAACTACTTCTAAACAGGTCCACATCCCCTTGTCCTATTTACCATCTTTTCTCCCCTACCTTTAATGGTGGGCTAGAAGGGGGATCAAAGCCTTCGAGAGCCCTTATTAAATTAGGTTTTGAAAAATCTAAGCCTACAAGCCATAGTATAGTGGCAGAGACAGTTGGATCCCTGGGACTTGTTGGTCAGCTGGTCAGGTCAGGCTAAGTCAGTGAGCTTCAGGTTCAGTGAGAGACACTGTCTAAACAATCTAAACAAAGCCATTGAGATGGCTCAGTGGGAAAGGTTCTTGCTGCTCTGCTTGAGCCTGTTGACCTGGGTTCAATCCCTCAGATGTAAGCAAAGGAAGAAATAGAAAACCAACTCCATAAAACTGTCCGACCCCATATGCAACATAGTATTCTTAAACACACACATATACACACACACACCCACCATACACACAATAATGAATGAAATTTAAAGATACATACATATGTGTATACACACAACCACACATCATACACACAATAATGAATAAAATTTAAAGATTCATATATGTGCATACATATATATGTGTGTGTATATGTATACACACACACAGTAGAGAGAAGCTGAGAAAGACACCTGATGTTGACCTCTGACCTACAGCACACACATATATACATGTGTACCCATACACAGATATGTACCTCCCACAAATGAACAAGCACACACACACACACACATACAGAGACTCTCCCACACACACATCTTAAAGAAATGTAAATAAAAATTAAAGGACCATCAATTGTTTCTGGAAAACAATTGGAGAGCCTTTGAAAATTGTCTTCTATTAGTATTAGTTTAAGAAATTATTGGATTAGGAAATGCCCAGCTCTTTGCATTTGACTGTAGGAATCTAGCATTGTAATTCCAAGTCCAGCCCTTTAAACCTTTTAAGTGTGTTTTCCATTGTGTATCAATAGCTGTTCACATGTATTTAGAATGATTCCTGCAGTAACTTACTTGCCCTTTTGTTGGTCGCTGGTCATCTGATTGAACTGAGAGCACATCAAATACATGGTGCAGAGCTCAGACCACCCAAGTTTTCTCCAACAATTACACTTCCACAAAAAAAGCTGGACTCTGATGCATAAGGGTGAGCAAGATGAAAGAACACAGACTGATGTGAGCACACTATTAAACGCCTTTGCTTCCGAGCCGAGCAGCTCGGGGAATCAGATACATCTTTTGTCATTGTGTCCAGTGGAGCCGAGTGATTATTATTATTTTCACTTCTAAAAATGAAATAACAGCATTCACTAGTGAAGGTTATTTTAAGATTAGTTGAAAGTAATGCATGTCCTATTGCTAAGGCAGACCCTGTTTTTTGTATTTGAAGAACTGATCACACTTTGGGTATCAGTAGTCATGTTAAGAGTCCAGCTTCAAAGGACTTCTAGTGAAAATGGGATCTGGTTCCAGATCTACAGCTGAGTGTGTGGACACAGCTATACACATAGGGATTCTTACTCTAGCTATCTGGAGGGTGCTGTCTGAAGGTGAAGAAAGGCTGGGCGTTCTCTTCAAATCTTTTCAGATTATGTAATGCTTCCACCTTCGAATGCTAAATTTTGCTGCTGTTGCTGCAACCAGAGACAAATAAGATTCAGAATTTTTTTTTTTTTTTTTTTAGCTTCTGACAAACTACAGTTAGCAGAAGAAAGAAAAGAAAAAATATTTCGAACTCACTGATAAAATTCAAGAACTGTGGTAGGTAAAATTTGATTCATGTCTTTGATTGAACGCCTTAAAAGATGAAATGAGCATGTGGGCTCATTTCTGGGTCTTCACTTCTGTCCCACTGATCAACCTGTCTGTTTCTGTACCAATACCATGCCGTTTTTATCACTATTGCTCTGTAGTACAGCTTGAGGTCAGGGATGGTGATTCCCCCAAATGTTCTTTTGTTGTTAAGAATCATTTTTGCTATCCTGGGTTTTTTGTTTTTCCATACGAAATTGAGAAATGCTCTTTCCATGTCTTTGAATAATTGTGTTAGAATTTTGACGGGGATTTCATAAATCTGTAGATTGCTTTTAGTAGGATGGCCATTTTTACTATGTTAATCCTACCAATCCATGAGCATGGGAGATCTCTCCATTTTCTTAGGTCTTCTTCAATTTCTTTCTTGAGGGACTTGAAGTTCTTGTCATACAGATCTTTCACTTGTTTGGTTAGAATTACCCCAAGATATTTTATATTATTTCGAAGGGTGTTGTTTCCCTATTTTCTTTCTCAGCCCGTTTATCATTTGTATAATGGACGGCTACTGATTTGAGTTACTTTTGTATCTGGCGACTTTGTTGAAGTTGTTTATCAGCTATAGTTTGTCATTGTAGTTTATCATCCCAACAGTAGAAACCCTAACTGAGATTCACAGGCTTCTAAGGCCTTGTGTTCAAGCCTTCACATGGGCATTTTTGATTCTTTTGCTAATTCATTCCTGAACTCAGATCCATTTCACCTCCTTCACTTAGACATTCTAGAAATTTCCATGCATGTCATTAAATACATAAATGTATTTGTCATTGAAAAAAATAAGTAAGCTCATTATGTGCATGGAATTAATTTACATATTTAACAATACATCCTGTTCTGTGGCATACTTTGCTTCTTTCCACACTATAGTTAGAATGGAGCTATACATCATAACTCATTCCACCTACCCACTGCATGCTATCCCATAGTATGTTTCCAATATATTTTAGTAATCCACTTTTTTCACATTGAATCTTATGTTACCAGTTCCTGTAACCTATAAAGTAGATAGCAGATGCCATTGCTAGGTCTATGATATGCATACTAATTTTTTTCCAAATATTGCAAACTGACTTCATTCTAGAAGGCCACACGCCTTGTAATGAGGTTCTTATGTCTCAGTCTCAGTCTCAGTCTACACAGTACTTGGTATTCTGGAAAGTTGTACTGTTTACAGACTCACAGTGTATAAAAGGAAATCTCAGTTTAACTTGAGCCTCTTGGATATCAGACAGGTTCAACACTACCATATCTACATCAGTCATCTGGATTTCTCTTTTACGAATGGCCTTTTCAGAATACTGTTTCACTATACAGTACATTCCCTGGTTTGTTGTTGTTAATATAGAATGATTGAAGTTGCTTAGACTAGCTGCCCATTAAGCTTCTTTGGACTTACAATATGGCCTATAATTAAGAATTAATGTTTGTTGAGATGTCTCCATGGGGAAAAGTGATTCCCATACAAGTATGATCATCACATGGCATAGTAGAAGAGAACCAACCCCTTCAAGTTGTTTTCTGAACTGCACGCTGGTGCCATGGCACATGTACTCCTAAAGTCATATTCACTCACACATGCATATGCACGTACACTAAGAATAAATTAAATATATTTATAAATTAGATTTTCTAGGGGATTCTACATAGCAAGGATGGGAAGCATGAATTTGAGTCATAAATGCTGAGAGGCATGGGTCAAGTTATCTTTTCTCTGTGTGTCTGGTTGTGCATGTGCATGTATGTCCAGCAGACATCTTACCTTGGATAATCTCTATAAGTTTTTAAATGCCTAAAAGCAAATACTTTCTCTTATGTCTTACCCATTGACAGGACAGTCAAAAGAAAAAAAATTGTTCCATTTTGACTGGGCAGATCCAGTAAAGATCAGACCTGAGTCTAACAACCCGATTGCTAGAACTCAGTGTCTACACACACCACAAGACACAGTCCAAGCAGGAGACCTTAACAAGAAAACACACAATATAGTGAAGAACATACAAAACAATACAATGGTGAATATTACATACAGCTCCATATTTAATACACAGCAAAGCATTTCCCTAGAAATAAAAATGTACCGGCTTCAGTCAGTTTCATCCATCATTGTAATATCATCATGTGGTTATTTATTAATAACTAACCATGTGTCAGAGGCACTGCTAAACATTTTCCAATTATCTAATGATATTCCCATGATGCTAAGCTGTTAACTACACTCATTTTAGGAAGTCTTGTTTATTTTACAAATAATTTGTTAGCAACTGTTAATGAAATAGTAAAAATGTATAAATGTCTTCCTTGAAGGTACAAAACTGAGACAGACAAATATCTAAGTACATTAAAAAATACCCTGCAGATGTTTTAATTTGGAAAACAAAACAGCTGCTATTTACGAGTTTGAATCTTAAGTTTTGGACCTCCTCAAGGAATGGTTTTTCTTCCTCAATTCCCTTTTTATTTGCAGAGAAAATGTTAACCTACTTTTTATGGGGAAATAAAACCCTTTATTTATAATTATTTGTTCATTAAATTGTTGGGGTGGAGTTTCATGTATTTTCTTCAAGCCTTTAAGATCATGATTTATTTTAATCGTAAACACTGCCGTGACTTTTAGAATGACGCACTTTAAATTTTAGTACATTTCTTTACTTACTGAGGCTGTGTGCATGTGCCATGGTACATGTGTGGAGGCTGGAGAATGGCTGGAGGAATGGGTTCTTCCCTTCCAGCAAGTAGGTTCCTGGGACTGGATTCAGCTTGTCAAGCTTGGCAGCAAGTGCCACTACCTGCTAAGCCATCTCTCCAGCCTGTAGTAGTGAATTTGGACTCAGAAGACTGTCTTAGCTTTAACTGTAATGACAAGGTTACGGGCATTCGTAATCGATTAAAGCTAAGTAAACCCAGCAAAAGCAAAGAAGTCTGTATCCAGTTTTAATTAAGTAGATTGATCTAAGATCACTAGCAGTTGGCTAACCCCCTATACTAATTTAATGGAGATGAGCAACATTCATACTGTAATTTCTCAAACTCCCAGATTAGGAAGCATGTTCTCTTACAGTTGTCACTTGACTCTGACAGTAACCTTTGAAGGAATACTTTATCCCGAGGAAGAGCAGTCACGTATTAAGCACCTGAGTTTCTGTGTGCCAGACACAACAGGAAGGGCTCTGCATAAATTCCCAACACAGTCTTATGGCTTATACATGTGTTAGCTTCAGTAGCGAGATACAGAAAATAAATAAATATCAGTAAGCAATAAAAGAAAACAGAAACTGATTTTCTCTGCAAGCCCATGTAGGTGGACTAGAACTTTTGCCCTGACGACATTCATGAGCAGCCCAGGCTTCTTCCCTCTCTGGTATCCCATTCCCACTGCATGGCTCACGGTGGCCACTCTAGCTCTGCCTACTGCCTGAATTCTGGCCATCACAGAAGAGCACAGAGGAAATGCACCCTCCCCTCTGCTCTAAGACTGCTTGTAAGAAGTGGCAGACACATTTCTGCTGACCAGAAACCAACTGTGCGATACACTGAGCTGCAGGGGAGCCTAGGGGTGGGATTTCCTTCTGGGAAATATCTGGGTGTAGCTAGTTTGAGAGATTTCTTTTTAAATGATAAAGAACAGGAAAAAAGATGTTTAGGTTATACAAACAGTTCTATTTTCTATGTTATTACTCCAGACTATGAGTAAGAGGTTAATAAAGATGTCTAAATTTTACCATTAAATAACAGAGTTTGTTTGATTAAAATTTATGGTTTCCACAATAGTATGTGTCTGGAGTCTTAATCAATTTCCTAAGATACTTGCCACTTAAGTAAGCATGCATAAAACACTTTTAACCCAAAGAGTAACGAACAAAGACTTGATTCTAGTCTAAGCATTTATTCCTTGCATATCTATTCTACTTGACCCAGAAAAAACAGTACAATTCATATATATTAATGGCCAATGTGTTGTTGAAAGATCAGAGTTCATTGTATAGAATGCATTGATAGAATGCATTGTAATACATCTACCCAATAGCTATAAAGTGACATTCAATAGAGAATAATAAGAACAGTCTTAAGGACAGGTGATGTCATGACATCCCCTGTACCTACCAAGGTTAGCTCTCACCTCAATATTAAAAACTATGACATGTAAGATTGCATTAAATCTGACATGGGAACAAAATAACATTAGCCTAATGCTGCCTCAGAGAGCAAGATAATAAGCTTGCTGCTGTAGATTATGTGCTGAGTATTATATGCTATGATTGAAATAGAGAAGATACACATATGGCTAGAATACTGTGTATTTTCTATTGAACACTTGATAGGTAGCTAGTCAATAATGGAGATATGCTAGAATTATAAAATACATGTAAGATTTAAAAGACAGTATGAAATTAGTACTGTCAATGAACTTGTGAAATTTCAATTGAATTTTGAAATGATAACTTAGATATATTGGATTAAATAAAATATATCATTAACTGTATTGTTACCAGTTCTGTTATCTTTTAGAATGTAGATATTTGAAAAGTATAAATTTGTATATGAGGATCAGAGATGATCCACACAAACAAGCAACAAAGGAAACCAAAGCAAAGCAAAGCAAAAGCAAGAGCAAAAACCAAAACAAAGGGAGAGGGGTCTCCATCCTTACCTTAGGCAAAAAAAAGAGTTATTTCTAGTCTCTGGTATCTCCCAGTGACTAAGGAAAGGAAGCTTCTTTCTAGGTATTTTCTAAAAAGTTGCTAAAACTCTCTGGACACCCACACCACTGCCTTTTTAATGGCTCCACATCCAGCAGGGCTCAGGAGAGTAATTTCCAATTACTAATAGGGTTTCCTAGATCTTCTAGTACAGTGGGGCATTGTCTAGGGGAAAAGACAAGCATATTGTACTTATTGTAAAGAATATGCCCCACTGGAAATAAATCCATCGACCTAGAACCAACTATAATGCATTTAGCTGCAAATAACGGAAAAACAGCTTTAAGCAATAAGGCAACATACTGTGTCACCAAGTCCAGCAAGAACTCAAGTTTCTGCTTGACTCTGCAGGCTCCTCAGGCTCTCCTTCCCAGGCATCTTACTTTACGTTCAGAATGTACTTAAATGCATAATGAATCAGTTGCTGCATTTTACCATTGTGTTTAATTGCCACCCTTCCATCATTAAAACTTCTCCAATATAATCTCATGAATTGTCTCACAAGCTTTTGCTGGCATCCATCTACATAATCATTTAGTGATATTTATTATCTATAATGCGGTATCAGACACAACACAATACTCAGGTCTTTCTCTTAGTGAGGTTTGCTGTTTTTCTCATAATAATAGAGAAAACTGACAAATGTAAAGTAGTCACAACATCAAGTTTGTTAAACTGGTAAGACTCCTCGCTAAGCTTTACAGGTTCCCATTCTCAAAACATGCCTTTAAGGATTATATCTCTGAGAGTCAGTGAGTAAATGGATGAGAAGACAAGTCTGGCCAGTGTTAGACACGCCTGACACAGAGCCTTGTGCAGATGGCTTTTCTGTTTCTCAGTCATTTGGATCCCAGCATAACTAAGGCTCAAGATATTTCTTATCAAATGTCCTTATCAAAGCGGGCTTTGATTCTCTGTGAAATTCTGTGTTTCTTCCTGTCCAGCAGACACATTAAAGGCATTCTCTGGAGCATGACCCCAGGAAGAAAACTGATGTCTGTCATTCCAGTGTCACCATTGCTCAAAACACAGCTCAAAGTCTTTAGGGCTGCTCATATATACTTGCATGGGACAGCATACCCTGCTCCCCTCCTCTCCTCCTCCTCCTCTTCCTCCTCCTCCTCTTCCTCCTCCTCCTCCTCCTCCTCCTCCTTCTTCTTCTCTCTCTCTCTCTCTCTCTCTCTCTCTCTCTCTCTCTCTCTCTCACACACACACACACACACACACACACACACACACTTGGTCTCATTACACCTGCCTTACAGTATTGCACAAGTATAAGATAATGCATATAGTTATTCAAAACAAAGCAGATTACCTAAATAATAAGCAGTGATAAGAGTAGATGCAAAGTAGAATCAGTGTTGCTAAAGGCATTGAAACCCAGCAAGTTGGTCAAAAACAACCTATTGTCTCACCTATCCTCTAGTCTGTGAGCTTCCCAAATGCCTCCTGGGTACTCTTTTACATAGTGCTCTTTTTTTTTTTTTTTTTTTTCTTAATCTCTGATTTATCTCTGATTTCCCCATTATTGGCTCACGGTGATTCCTTGCTCTGAGTCCGCAGACACTTCCTCCAACTGGTTATCTCCATCTGTGTGTCTCTCCTTAACCAACCATAATTTCCTTCAGAATCAGATTCAAGAATGAGCCATCTAGAAATCCAGCTTTATCCAAGTGGCTAAGAACCCCTTGTGAGCTCTTACCCTACAGTACTGCACAATTTCTTTAATGTGACGGCTTTGTCACAAGCACTTCATACGTATTTAGCATACAGTGTGTGATCCGCCCATCCTTCCTGCTTATATTCACACCCATATGTTCTGCTTTTATATTGGTTATGCCTCACAAAATCTCACTTACTTATCAATGTTTATACATCTTTGGAGTTTGGCTTATCCCGTGCTTTCTTCTCTAGTGGAATCAAGTGTTCAGGAATACAACAAACACATTATTAGTTTTTGCATTTTATCATTCATTGCTGACAATTTGAAATGTGATGTCTTTGTGAAAGAAACCTTATTTTCTCAAAAATTAGGATTTCTAATTTAAAGAATAAAATATTCTGTTTTATTCTCAAAGACAATCCTCAAAAAGTCATGTCAAAGGTTGTCTTGATTAACCAGTCCATTCCAGACACCAGCTTATTCTATTGTAAATATAAGGTACTATATCAGGTACAGGTTCTAGTTCTGATTGTTTCGCTGAGGACACAGTGAGCATCTCTCAGGACTATGGATGAATGGCAGGGGTGGAAGCCCACCCAAAAAACCCTGAAGGACATTCTTGAAACCTTTCAGGACTCTTTGACTTTCAGTGCACATTAGTTGGAAAATAGTTGCCTTCCTGTTTAAGACAATCAACCACCCTGGTTTGTCCAGGATTCCTTGATTTGGGAAATTCTACACCTGTGAAAGGCAGAATGCTTGTCACCCTGTGTCTTATCCCTTTAAGGCATCAGTTTTTCCTAATGTTCAGGAGCATATAGACACATTCATCTAGTGTTTTTGTCGATGTGGAATAAGTGCTATATATGGAATGCTTAAAGGCAACTTGATCTTGAAAGTCATTGTTACTGAGTTTCACCCCATCTAGGTTTAAGTATTAATATCTCTAGGTGAGCTTAGACTTACTTACCTTTATCATCTCTTACTTTTTTATGGAAACACATTCATTCAAAGAATGAAATTGATGCCTTTCAAAATTGCCAGTTTTGTTGTATCAATAATTAATCAATGGATATTATTTGATTCCACCTAGCATTTGTGGGTTTAAACTGAATAGAATACATGTATTTCAGTAATTTTAAAGGGATGGTCCCTGAGCAGATGGCAGTAGCAATACCCAAGACCTTTCCTGAAATGTAAATTCTTAGTCTCTGACACAGATTAGGGACTAATGAATCAAACGCTGGTTTTCCAGGTAATTCTAGCATGTGGGGAGGGCTAAGAAACGCAGCTCTCCCTGTGGCTTCCCTACTCCACAGTCCACAGCCAAGGTCTTCTTCACATGGAGGAGAGCCACTGAAGCAGCAGCTATATTAGTATGGAGATAGAATACAATTTTAAAGGCATTAATCATTTTTATCAAATAAATTGTATTCAATGGTTAGATTTTCCTCATCATCTTCCCTTCCTTAAACACAGCACGTAACTACTGACATATTAAAGACTGGCCTGTGAATAGTGCTGATAGTAGTTTCAATAAATAATAAATATCTCCCATGTAGCTTACAAAGTACAATACTACCTCATATTCATGTAACCTTATGTGATTAAAATAGGTAAAGTTTTTCCTGCTAGCCTACTTAAGCTAAGCTAAGAGTTTTGAAACACGTCAGATAAATGTGGAGTAAAATTGCCAGTGAATACAGCTGAAATTACATGCAGTTACATGGTGAATGGCTGATAATGTGGTTTACAACTCTGCAAGTGTTCCCAGTTAGGATGCTTACCTATTGTGTCCCCTGTTTGAGATCCCTGACTATTCTGCCTCTTTCCTGTTCTCAAACCAATGACTTCTGTGAGTGAGGACTAATTTCATTTTCAGCCGTGGAAATAAAGCCAGCAAGGAAATGTAAACAGAGTCTGTTGACTTGAATAAATATATCTTAGACACAAAGTCTCTGTCAAGATGTTCAAAGTCCAAAATTATCCTTCCCAGTGTGAGAGTTATGCTATAGTTTAAACATGTAGGCCTTTAGACAATCATGGTGAATGTCATTAATGCTGAATTATCTGCTTCAAAAAGTCCAACCTGAGTGGGTCTGGTCATGTCTTCTTATTGGATAAGGAGTCCTGTGAAATGCAGTCTCCCGGACAGTACACATTCATTTAACATGTGGATTCACCTCAGGTAGAGTTACCTGCAGAAGATCCAGCCAGCCTAAACTCTGGCATGGATGAGGTAGATGATGGCCGATTCTACTCCTTATCCAGGAACTATTGGTAGTTAAGCTGTCGGGACAGGAAGAATTACTCTTTTTTTGAGGACGTGGTCACTTGTAGAATTCTCATACTCCAGTGGATGACCTCACATCTATGAGTATATACGCAGCTCTGATTAGACTTGAGGTACAAAAAATATACATGCACATACACAGTTGGGAGGGGTACATGCTGAGAGGAATATGGGATGAGTCAGAGGGAAAGTGGACAGCTTAGATATGATCATATTTCATTATATGCATATATGAAATTCTTAAAGAATTCTTTGTTTTAAGAGGATTGCTTAGTTTATAAGAAGGCTTTTTTGAAACTCTCATTCATTTTTTTGCTTTGAGTATATAAGGTTGTGTATTTCCCGAAATTCTAACATAGAAGCCCAACATGTCCTGACAGCATCCAATAATCTTTTGGTTCCTTATTCTTAAACAGAAACAAAGAACTGAAGATCACCAGTATTTAACATTAAAAAGATCCAGCCTGAAACTAACAAAGAATAAACAGGAAGTACATAGAGTGTGACAAATATCATTAAGGCTTACTCTTTCCAGGTAGTAGTCTCAGTGCTTGGTGCACATAAATTTCTCATGTATTTCCCAATACCCTATACAGTGAACACCCTGTTCCATCTCACTGAGAAAAACAGAGGTCAGACCACTTGCTCAAAGTTAATGGCAGAAGACAATACTGGTGCTAACTTCAGAATGGTCTGCAGTCTGAGCTCTCAGCATTACACCAGAAACTAGGATCCCTTCAGAGAGCAATACGACAAATACCTGGAATTAATGATTTCAGAGGCGAAAGCAGAGAATGCACCCATGAAAAATAACAGTGTGCTCTCTGAAAGGAACATTCAGTAAGACAAAGGGCTTTAAGTTTAAAAAAAAAAAAAAAAGGATAAGAAAAAATACAATACAATACTGCCAAGAAAATCAGAAGAATTAAAATATAAGATTCAAGAAAACTTTCAGATAAAGAGAATTTAAAATAGAGATGTAAAATATGGCAAGAACAGACTTTGTGTCTAAGACAGTCTGCAAGGCTATTGATGTGGACCAGACCTGTGACTTGAAAGATCCAATTAGCTGTTCAGAAACTAGACATCATCATATCTAGTCAGTAATAGTTCCACAAGGAAGAGGTAAACAGAGACAGCAGCATTTTCAAAAAAAAAAAGAAAGGAGAAACTGTAAAGTCTAATTGAAGGACACATTTACAAATTGGAAGTGCTGATGTCCACATGTGTATGAAGAAAGACTCAGATTGGGTCATCATCAGAACACCAGAGACAAAAGAACAGCTCAAAATCATTTTATCTTTTAGAATCAGGATCAGATTTCACTAAACTTCTTCAAGAGCAACCAGGATCAGGATCACATTCCTGACTCCAGGATTCCGATGGAGTGTGACTTCCACCCAGAAGTTCTGGCCCTGCCAAACCACAGCCAAGCTTGAGGGGAAACTGTAGGCGCTGTTTTGGATTCCTCTAACATGTCTGCCTCTAACGGCCCCACAGAAAGAGGCTGCTCAACAATTTGTTTCTACAAAATGGGAAAGTGAATGAAAAAGAGATGTATGGGATTTGAACCACAAAATGGTTAATTACAAGTGAGGGAAAATGAGATCTTCAGAATAAGCACCAACGCCATTTCCTGGACTACGGACAGCTGCAGGAAGAAGATCTTGGGAGACGGTACCAGGGACAGTTCACTGAAGTGGATCTGATTTTACTAATAGTTTAACAGAAGCATCAGAAAATCTGAGACTACCTGACTGAATGACAGATACATTAAGGAGACAAGGCTACTTTAAGGTCTATCACACACACACACACACACACACACACACACACATACACAAGCAATATCAGTATCAATTACAAGACAGTATGGTTCAGATGTAAATGATAAGCATAGTCATAAGAGTGGTAAAATTAAATTTTGACTTAACCCCAAAGTGTGCTATAAAGAATGAGAAAGTCAAAAAAAAAATCTTGGATATAAATTGTCATTACAGATGAAGGTCGGTCATTCACACTGATGCCCCAGATTGGAAAACCAGTAGAATATGCAGTATTCTAATTAGTGGAGACATCTGGGGAGGCACATAAATAAATCAAGTGTTAAAAAAGTCTTGCTTTTGACTTGGGATGCTGGAGCTCAGAAGTGATTTTCTTGGGAGTTTTCATGTACTGGTTTACTTTTTAAAAGCTAGGATGTGTGCATTGCTCTGGCAAAACAAAACAAAACAAAACTCAAACGGAACCTGATGAAGAGTGGTTATCACTGCATCCAAGGGCAAGACTGTGAGTAAGAGCCAAGCCTTGCATACTTGTACAATTGTGGGTGCGAGTGAATCCACATAGCCAGACCTTCTTTGTTGAACTTCGATGCATGAGTTCTATCTGATCCTTGGGCCCTGCCCAGAAGGTTGTCCTGCAGGCTTGTACAAAGACTGAAGGAAAAGCCCTAGAGATCACATAGGTGTCCTTGGGAAGGGTGGGTCCCTGGGAAGGAGTAAGGAGTGCAGGGAAATAATATCCATGGGGCAACATTTTTATGCAAGTGTTGACCAGGACATTATTTTGGAAAACAACTGAATCACCTCTTGTGATTTCAGCCATTGAATTAACACGCCTGGATTTAAACACATGTAAAGGGTAGCCGTAATTCACGCTGGAAAGATTTCCAAGTTTCTTTTTCTAAGTGTATTTGGTTTGAGAAGATACTGGTCCATCAGGTCTAACCCAGCAGGTCCTGATCTAAATAACTCTGAAAGAGGGAAAAAAAGATAAGGGATTGTTTTAAATTGTAGTAGCAAAGGGGGCTTTGATTTTCCATGTATTGAGAAATTAGTAATATTTGAAAGTAGATGTAGGCATGCTTTGTTGCTGTCTCGTCCTGTCTCTTGAACATAACTATATAGCTACACTCACTCACACCGAAGCTTTGAGGTTTTTTCTCCTGCAGGCCGGCAACCTCAGGGTGTTTCTGACCTCCTGTGGCACACGCCTTTTTCATTACCCTCCGGCTTCATCTCTTCGGCCTTACTGTTTTTCAAATTTCTCATATCTTTAACTAGATCAAGCATCATTTTCTGGTCTCCTCACCACTTCCTCCACCTAAAATTTCTGTCTGAGTAACTTCTGGGTAAAATATGAACTACTGTTTAACAATATTAACATTTTCATGTTGAGAACAGAGTGCAGAAACCTTAAATATGGATAGTAAGTAACTTGTAGAAAGAAAACCTGAAAGGGTGATCAGAAAAGTGTGCTCAGGTGTTTGCGGTAGTGTTAGGGAAGAACTGAATTGGAATGATTTAAATGTTTGTCTATGATAGAATTATTAAAATGTTTGTTTGTCTATGGTAGAGAGCATACAGCGGCGAAGTGGACATCAGTAACCAGTCTCTTTGACTGGTTGGTACATTATTAATAGGGTGAGAGCAGTCGTCTTGTAGTGAGCTGAGGTTCTAGGAGCAATAAATCATGGAAAGGTGCTAAAACACCCACAGGAGAAACAACAGCATGGTAGTGGATTTGAACAAAAGCCATAGAAGCTTCTGATGGCCAGGACTATTTTTCTCCTCATCAAAATGATGGAGCCTATTTTTAGGCAGAAAGGAGAGGCCAGAAAACTCTCTCTCCCCTGCTGGTTTTCAAATAGTCTCACCTCAAAATAATTCACACACCAAAGGACAGGATGTCCCAAGCTTCTCTGAAGGATCTTGTTTGTCTTCAAATATAACTGGGCTCCCCTAAGGTCTGCCCCCTGCTGCCTCTATGAAGACACAGGGACATTTTACATTTTAACCATAGTTTTCTTTGGGGGCTTAGGAATACAGATAGGATCTGGATCTGTTTCAATTAAATGTATATATAATATATACTATGGCAAATTTGTATTGATTTAAATTCCTTGTACAATTTTCTTATAAAATAATTTCTTTAGTATGTCAATATATCAGCAATAGCAACTGGAGACAACAGCTAAGCAAAATTTGAATTATGAAACAAAAATTCCAATTTTTTTAAAGTAGGCTAATAGTTAAAATCAGATATGACGGCTCATGTTTGTGAACTTGCCACACAAGAAGCTGAAACAGGATTACTACAAGTTCCAAGCCAGCTTGGGTTACATAGTGAGTTCCGGGACAGCCTGGGATATTATGTGAGTATTGATCCCCTTTGTCAGCTCCCCTCACAATTATGCTAAATGCTTTTGTGCACATTCTATAGAAATAACTTAGAACAGTATTGAAAGTGTAATAAATCACGAATCTTAACCAGAACATGAATGCTCTTTGAAAGAAACAGTACTTGCTTTCCATAAACAGAGGTGAGAATCACCCTGAGGTTTTACTACATGTGCACCTTGGAGGGGAAAAGCTTACCACTCCATGCTCCACATGCGAACTAGTGAGTGATGGGTGGGACGCTGGAAATACAGATGTGAGTTTTAAGTTTCTTCATCATGTAGAGCTTTTTTTTTTCTTTTTTTTTCTTTTTCTTTTTGATACTTTATTTACATTTCCAATGTTTCCCCCTTTCTAGGTCTCCTCTTTGGAAGCCACCTATCTCCTCCCCCTCCCCCACCTCTATGAGGGAATTCCACCTCCCAACCACTTGCCCACCCACTCCCACCTTGACAGTCCCCTTTATTGGGGCCTCTCCTCCCCCTGATGGCCAACAAGGCCCTCCTCTGCCACATATGTGGTCCGAACCATGGGTCCCTCGATGTGTATTCTTTGGTTGGTGGTCCAGCCTCCAGGAGGATGGGGGGGGGGGGATCAGGCCAGTTGACACTGTTACTCCCTCCATGGGGCTGCAAACTCCCTCAGCTCCTTCAGTCCCTTCTCCAACTCCTCCATCTGGGACCTCACTCTCAGACCAGCGGTTACTGTAAAGTGAAACTTGGGTATTCTGAACATTTGAGCTAATATCCACTTATCAGTGAGTACATACCATGTTCGTTCTTTTGTGACTGAGTTACCTCACTCAAATTCATT
>CM052701.1:102134901-102186103 GCA_028551405.1 Uromys caudimaculatus
TCTCTCTCTCTCTCTCTCTCTCTCTCTCTCTCTCTCTCTCTCTCTCTCTCTCTCTCTCAGCAATACATAACTTTTATGGCCCTAGTCTAACATTTGAACTTCCTGGAACAAGAACTTCCATCTCCTACCCCTCCTCCTAGACCCGGATAAATTCCTCATGCATGATTCATGGTAGAGTTGAGAATATTAGATCCTGTATGCATGCCACATGCTAAGTCAATATTTATGCAACGAATTGTCTGTGGACTAACAGCAGATGCAATGGCACACACTGATATGCTAGAATGTCAGAAGATGGGGAAGGGTGGGCCATGTGTTTCCCCCAAACTCCCCGCTCAACACTTTGCTCACACCATTAAAAGACAAGAGGATTTGAGCCATTTGAGGTTTCTAAGTCAGCTTTAATGCTAGAGCCCATGTCAATTACCTGAGCATAGGCTAATATATTAGTCATCAGGGTCATGAGACTGACACATTTCATATCTTCTTGTCAGGAGAAAAAAAAATCCTGATAGAGGTAAAAGGCGTTAAAATACCTATCTCAGCGGCAAAACAACAGCAACAACAGCAACAACAAACCATCCCTAATCACTGTCGGACTAGGTTGAATTAAGACTTTTACAGTTTCTAAAAGTAGAGGGAACTTCAATATTCATCCGTCCTCTACTCTTCTAAAAATACTCTTTAAAAAGAAAAGAAAATTTAAATAAAAACAAATGCAATGAAGCGCTGTGAAGTTGCATTTTTTCCATTTATGATAACAAAACCAATTAGCACCGGGACAATGAGATGGCTCAGCAGGCCAGTGCCTCACTGCACAAGCTTAACATCCTGAGTTTGGTCCCTGGGATCAACAGTAGAAGGAGAGAATTGACTCCTGAAAGTTGTTCTCTGACCTCCTCATACACGCTCACAGAAAATAATAACAAAGACAAAACTGTAAACTAAAAATCAAATGCCAAATTCTTTTAAACATGTTTGCAGGAACTTTCTCTGTGGTGTCCTAGAGAAACTTAGTGTTTCTGTTGGATAACATGTCCTGCCCCTAGGAAGAAAGACAACTGAGAAGCAAGAGCTCACCCAGGCATGAGAAGGAGCTTACTGCTTGATGCTTCCCCTGGTACTATACTGTGACCCTGATTTCAACTTATTTGACTAACATCTTCTCTTATTCAGTTCTTCACATACATTCATGCTTGTGTCTACAGGGTATGGGGATGTGGGGTGCATGTGTATGATAAAACACCCCACTACTCAGGCCTATTACCCGTCCCAGCATTACCCTATGTATTTTTTTCAAGGAAATAATCTTGTATAAAGTTTCCCATTACAGACCCATTGGTGATATCACAGCACATTGCCTATCACGACAAGGTTGGAATGGAAAAAAAGGACACAGGAAACAAGGGGGAAAAGTTGCCTACATGAGGAAGTTCAAGACACAAATCGTTGAGTTGCCTTTCTCACTGCCACACGTTGACCTTTGATTTGACTAAAGACAGTAGGATTGCGGTGAGTTCCTCTCCAGACTGTTATATTTTCTTACCAGGCACAGACATGAAATCACAGGCAAGAGGGGTGATGAGCAGAGAGGGAAGGCTGGCAGCATCATAAAGAAGTATTTGCCAAGAGAAACCTTAGCATAGATTCGCATTACATCACGCCATGGCCCTTGATACTTCCCCTTTTATTGTTTCTCACACAATTTGCCCATCGCCTGCTCCTCCTCCTCCTGCTTCAGAGGATATCATGGGGACTGGACCCTAACAGTACAATAAGAGTTTTAATAAATGGCCCATGTTTCCTCAGTACTCCTGCTCATCTCTTTGTATCTAGTATAATATGCTATGGGTATTATTGCTAACGTATGTTTACAGATGAACAAATGGAACCATAGATGGTTGAAAAAACCCTTACCCAAGGCTGCACTGCCATGGTATATTTAATGGCCTCAAAAAACAACAACAAAACAAAAAAACAAACAAAAACAAAAACAAAAAAAACTCAAAACAAACAAACAAAAAACCAACACAAAACCAGGGCAGTTTAAGAACTGGAGAAGAAGCAATTCTGAGTGAAAGGTATTGGTCTTGGAACAAAAAGATCTAGATATAAGTTTCAACTTTTTTTTTTTATTAATTTCATCAGGCTAATTATGGGTACCATGATAAAATCTTAACCTAAATAGAGTATATCTTGAACCCACTCTGACTTGGTCTGTAAAGATATTTCCAGGAAACTGGGAGAGTTCAATTTTTCCCCAGAGTGGGCAGCACTTAGGGGCAGCAGCTGGATAACTGGAGGTCCAAGAAGAAAGCAGTGCTGATTGTTGGCCCATCTTCCTTTCTTGCTGGTGAATGGGTCCGTTCCATTGTGTTTGCTGCCATTTTTCTTGTCATCAGAACCCAGGTTTCTCAGCCTTCCAATATGAACTGAAGATTAGAGGTTCTCCAGGAACTCTCAAGGCCTTCAGTATCAGATTGGTACTGCTGACAAATCCAGCTTTGTGGGTGGAGTAGCTACAGGGTCCTCTGCCATTCTAGCATTAGACAGTCACTGTTGACTGCTATGGTGGTTTGAATGAAAATGTCCCCCATTGGTTCATAGAAAGTGGCACTATTTGGAGGTATGGCCATGTTGGAGTAGATGTGGCCTTGTTGAAGGAAATGTGTCACTGGGGGTGGGCTTTGAGATTTCAGAAGCCCAAGTCAGACCCAGTGGGACTCTCTCCTCCTGCTGCCTGCCCATCCAGATGTAGAAATCTAAGCTACAAGTTGAAAATAGTTAGGTAAGAATTTTGACTCAGTAAAGGTGTTGAAGATTATGCTATTCAAAATATCCTTGGTCTTTCTCTGGGTTGCCTGGCCTCCTTGCCTAGCCTTCCTAATGAGAGGATTCCATGTGACTTGTGATAGACAATGAAAGATGGAAAATGGCCAGAATGTGATTTCTTAGTAACCTGACCTGCGACTGTGAAAGGGGCGTTCTACTCGGTCAGGACTTAGACCAGAGTCAAGTGTATCTGTAATAAGCACATAATATAGCAAGAAAGAAATCTTTCATTTTAGGTCACTGACATTTTGAGAAATTTTGTTCTAAATGCCTGAGCTATGCAGAGGGGTCATCAGGAAAGGACTCTATAAACGTCCGAGTTGGGCAGTAGTGGAGTGGAGTCCAAGCTTGAGTCAGGAAACCAATCTGAGTCACCACTATTTTCGTTTTGCTTTCTTTTAAGTGTGGAATGAAGGTGGATTGAAATCTTGGATGCATGCTTGGACCTTAAACGTTTTTTCCCCATATCTGATATTCCCTGCCATATTAATAGGACATGCAAGTAGATGAAAATAAAGTCAGTTTTGAACCCCTGTGACACACTGCAAGAGGAATAGGCTAGAAAAATTAGGATAGAGTCACCTCAGCTTACTGTTCAAACTGAGAGTATTAACCTAATACCTGCCTGAAAACAGGCTTCTGAAACATAGCTCAGAGTTAAATATTTACATGGTTTGAGATTAAGAACCAAAGGCCTTCAGGGCAAGATTAGAATGTGAGAATAGCTGAGAAAAGTCATCCAGTCACTGTCATGACTTCCCAGGACGATGCTAACCATTGACAGACCTCGTCAAACCCCCTATGTGGCTAGAGACAGGAGATGAAAGGGTCCCAGCACAGAATGATACTGCTCTGAAGGATTAAGGGTACTGGAGAAACACTTCATGATCCTCCCTTCTTGACCCTTCTGTCTCGTTTCTATTGTCTTCTCTTTTTTCCCCTTTCTTCTACCCGTTTATCTTACATTTATCCCTCTTCATAACCTCACATGGATGTAAGGAGCACGGTGTCCCCAGAACCAACCCACCAAACCAAACCAAACAAACAAAGCTTATCTGATTTCTCAAGAATCCAATCTTCTTTCTTTCCACCCATTTACCAAAGTCACCAGCGAGAAACCTAGGAATAAAAGTAAGTTGGAGAATAGAGGAGTGGTGGTAAAAAGTGAAACAGAAGTCTAAAATGAGGAAAGGTTTCTTCTCGCTCCCACAAACTGAATCAGTGAGGCTGTAGTAGTGAGTGTGATAAGTGCGCAAACATGACTCACCCTGGACACAGGAGTTCCAGTTCAAACCTGATTGCCATTTCAGTTGCTTTGGACTTTCCCTCACTCCAGCTCAGGCTGGCTTGAAACTCACCATGCAATTTGTGTTGGCCCTGGATTGTGGCAGTCCTTCTGCCTTGCTCTCCCAGTGCAAAGACTCAGCCTTCAGTTTTCTTATTCGTAAGATAAGGCTCATGACTGGCTGGGTTGTGGGGGAAATTCAACAAAGTGGGTCATGTCAGCGTGCTATCATCATCAGATAAAAGATTAACAGCACATTGATTGTATAAAAGTTCAGCACATCCCGGGGTGGGGTGGTACTCAGGGGGGTGAGGGAGAGATGGGGGAGGGTCTGTGGGAGGTGGAGTACTAGAAGGAAAGGGTGGTGGTGATTAGGATGTAAAATGAATACATTAATTAATTAATTAATGGAGAAAAAAGTTTTCAGCATATTTCAGTTTGTAGCTACAACTTCTTCATCGCTTCTAAAATTGCAGTAAAATGAGAACCATTTTGTTATTTTTCCTGTATATACAGCTTTGTTGCACACAGTAAGATATAAGACATGGAATACAAATGCACTCATGTATTTCATGTATTTTAGGGGGATATATTATATTTTATGGACTCTGGGAACTGATGAGAATTAAACTATGAAATCAGAATGGAAATCCCATTATAGGGTTACTTTCTTTATAAAATAAGGAAGAGAGATCAGAGTACATTCTGTACCTGGTGTAAACCTGCAGGAAGCATGCTGCAAATCCAGACAAGGATACCCAGCAAACCTGGAGTCTGCCTCTGGAACTGAGGAGATAAATTCCACTGTTGAAGTTATCCGGGCTGCAACGTTTTCTTAAAGAATGCTATGCCGAGCTTAGCAAGAATGAGGATATGTCTCCTGTCTGTGTACCTGTGTGTCTGGCTGTCATATATCTATGTCTGTCTATCTATCTATCTATCTATCTATCTATCTATCTATCTATCTATCTATCTATCATCTATCTATCATCTATCTATCTATCATCTATCAATCATCTATCTATCATCTATCTATCTGTAGCCTTATAGTTACCCTCCAGTATTGTACAGAACCTCTTCCATTTGTACAACGGTGGTGAAATTTGGGGCTACTCCTCTGGTATGACTTCAATCCTGTATTTAAGGAAGATAATAAATGCAATCCTATTCTTTAAAATTTTTACACTCAGGAGGCAGGAAGATCTCTGAGTTCGAGGCCAGCCTGGCTTACACAGTGAGTTCCAGTACAGACAGGACTATACAGAGAAACCCTGTCTCAACAAACAAACAACCAAACAACAAAACTCCCCTCTTATTTGTAATTGTTTTTTAAGTTAAGTCAGCACACAAAGTGCCGGGTCTCATCACGTGGTCATCATCCTTGCGTCATTGCACTTTGCTCCCAGTCATCCCTCTCTCCATCCGCATCCTCCCTGGGGCCTCCTTCCCAGCCTCTGCTTCCCTCTTATCAAGTCTCTTCCTCCCCTTATAGTTCTGTCATACACATATGTGTATATATTTAAATCTAGGTTCTCCATATGAGTAAAATCGTGAGCCTCTCTTCCTGACTTTCATTTATTTATGTTGACGTAATGCTTTCTTGTTGCATCCATTTTCCTGCGAAGGCCATGATTGGATATTTCTTTAAGACTGAACACATTTTTATTGTGTATATGTATCGTGTTTTTATTCATATATCGCCTGACAGGCATGCAAGCTGGAGAAATGTGGGGGTTTTTTTTGCCTCCTGTGGGCTCCTCTGAAGTTTGTGGTAGCTTTAGCATAAGGATATCATTGAGGAAAGGTGGGAGGGTTTCTTTTTTTATTTATGAAATTAAAAGACAGATGTTACTAACAGCCTGTCTATGCAGCTTCCCCTTGCTTGGCAGCCAAGTATTGCTGCCTGCATTTGGTGTTTCTGATTGTGACAACCAGGGGCTGGAGATGTGGTCCGGCAGTAGAATAGTTACAGAACACGGAGAAAGCCTCGTTCAGTCCTCAGCATGGGGAACAGAAGAAGAAGATGATTTTGTATGACAACCATCTGGTAGGAAAGTCAACACCCTTAATACAAAGAAGTGGAAATACAGAAAAAAGAAGGAAGCTACAGATCATCCCGGCACTGCCTAGTAAGAAAACTGACGGAAGCAGCTACACATTTCGGGCTAGTTACATGAGAAAACAAACCTCTATTTCTGTCAGTATTTGCAGTCATTGCTTTTTGTTTTTTGTTTTTTTCAACTTGCAACCAAATATACTCCTAACAAACACCAGGGAACTGGGTTGCCAGAGCAGTGACATTTCAGGATTAAAGGGCACAGGACATAGAATTATCAATGACATGAGGATGAGGGAAAAGAGGAAGTTTCTCTCAGAATCTTTTTCTGGTTTTAAAATAAAATACTCACTTTATCAAATAAAATCCTCACAAAGACAGCTGCAGAGCTGTATATAGGAGGGAATGTTGGCCATCTATAATTTGCTTTTTTGAGACAGGGTATTACTATGTAGACCACAGACATCTGCCTGCCTCTGCTTCCCAACTGCTGAGATGAAGTGTGTGCCACCACTACGCCCAGCTTGAAAGGTCATACGTTAGGAAACATAAAACCCTGTGTTTTAATTTAGGAAGGAGCTACATTTAAGAAAACAAAATGTAAAGTGATAGTTTTGTGTGGCTGTCTAATGAAAATCAAGTTATTTAGGGGACACTTTTACAGGAAATATTGATTTTGTGATATGGGCGGTTAGTACATACACTCTACCAGCTGTCTGCACATCTTTCAGTATCATGCAAAGTAAGCACGAGAACATTCCAGTTAATTTTTTTTTTAAATTGGCTGCAGTCTGGTTTCTTCTTCTAATTACTCTCTTCTTTCTGTAAGTGGTCTCTATGCTAACTGTATTGTTTTGAAGGACTACCCTACTGAAGCAATACTATTCTCAGAAATAATAATTCAGAAATCTACAGTTTGGTTTTTATAAGTACCCATGCTTCATACTTCCAAGCCTATAGAGAAACTTGAAAGCAATCCTTCCGGATTTGCATCTTTGATCCGGGGATTGCGTGGGTCGGGGTGGGTGGGTTGTACAATAAAGCTGGACACTTCTTCACCCTGGTCTTCTGAGTTCCTTGTAGACTGGACTCCCTACATTTCTAATTCACATTATTTACTCATTAGAAAATGTTCTAATTCAGCTAACATTTTGGTCTGTTATATTTGTAGATATCAGAGCCAAATTCAAATGTGCCAAAG
Source organism: Uromys caudimaculatus (assembly GCA_028551405.1). Taxonomy (NCBI): domain Eukaryota; kingdom Metazoa; phylum Chordata; class Mammalia; order Rodentia; family Muridae; genus Uromys; species Uromys caudimaculatus. The sequence continues at coordinate 102,142,276 of CM052701.1, forward strand.
ACATCTCTCAATATGTGTGTCTGTTTAGTCATGGCAGCAGTTGGATTGTGTAACTAAATGTGTAAACGTGTTTGTCTTTCCAAAATTTGACTGACAAGAATTCTGACAGAGACTCATGTTTGAGTGATCAAGGAGTAATGATATTGAATTGATTCATTTGTTAATTATTTATCCCTCATGAGGTATGTATATTATTAAGGGAAAGTGGAGAAAAAACTCCTGAGAGTAGAAGGGGCTCCAAAGGAGAAATACTATTATTCAATATGTTTTTAGTGGTACTGAGATTTGAACCCAAGTGTATACACTGCCAGTGACCTCAAGCTCCAGTCCCCAACAGCAATTCTAATTGAGACTGAGATAAATTTTTCAAAAATCACGATTATTAGAAACTACTGCTAAAACCATTTGGAATATTGCAAGCATGATTAAGTTCAGATTCATTATAACATTCTCTGAATAAAAATATGGTACATTGTTTTACAGTACGTTTGAAATAGTCGTATGTCTAAAGCTAGTCTAAAGCAAAGTGCTTAGGGTTATTTTTGAGATTATAATTACAACATTTGCCCCTCCTCGTTCCTCCATCCAAACCCTCTCATGTGCCCCTCCCTGCTCTCTTTCAAATACATGGCTTCTTTCTCATTAACGGTTGTTATATGCATATATGCATATGTATTCCTGAATATACCCTGCCCATCCTGTATTTTGTTACTTGTATGACGTTTTCGGAGCTGGTGATTTAACATTAGACAGCCAGTCTAAGTGTGCTCTTCCCCGGGAAAGACTATTCACCCCCACTCTCGGCATTCCTTAGCTGCCTGCAGTTTTTTTTTTTGTGGAGGGTTGAAGCGACATGGGTTTTCCCCATCCACTTTGGCAAGTTTATGGATGTCATCCTTACGTGTTTCGTTCTTGAAAGGAGGTTTATTTAAGAAACATTAAGCAATGCGCCAATGTGTTTTTCGAATCCGGGTTTTGCTCCTGGTTGATCCACAGCTACCACCACTGTCTTGGGAGGAGGAAAACCGGTTTCTTTTTCCATAGTCAACCTGTACTAGTTACAAAGGGAAGTTTTAACAGACCTGCCTTGTTCCCTCCAGTTCCATTATTTATCATAATATCCGGCATATGACAGACATTGCATAAATATTTGTTAAATGAATGATATTTCTGTTTTCAACCCTCCACGGATTCCTCACTCTCTAATATTTATCAAAGTTCTTCCTTCTCACCTCCATACAAACGCCTCCTAGCCCAAGAAGAGCTCTAAGGACCTTACTCATGACACCCACCCCGCCCCTTTAATGAAAGGCATGCCTGCTATAAAATCCTGATTATTTCTCCCCTCTCCTGAGGCCACATCCCTATCTTTATAAAGACTCATCTCTTCCACCACTGGGAGAGTTGTCTTTTGTACACTAATTTAGTGTGTCCTCCATGGCACTTGCCTCATCTTACCTTTGATCACATATGCTTTCATTTGTGTATTTATTGTCCCTCTTAATCTGCATTGTGAGCTCCTTGAGGAAAGGCATAGTGAATGGTTCCATGGCACCGTGCACACAGCAGGCATTATTGTGACTCAGGAGTATGTATGCCGATTGCTGAGTGTTTAGATTATGAGAGACCATTGCTGTGAGAAGGAAGGTACTGATGTAAGGCATATCTTATTAAACGTGCAGGGTGTGGCTATGAACACATCTTCTGTAGCAGTCTGCATGGGGTGGATTTTCACTCAATCTGTCCATTTGCTTTGCATCTTTGGGTAAGTTGCATCATTTCCTAAGCTTCATCTCTAACATGGTACAGCATTGCCTACCTTCAAAGACTTCGTGCAACTTATGGAGTAGCATATATAAAATGCTTAGTGCCCATGAAAAGCATTCCCTAATATTCGCTCAGCGTCGTTGTGATTTGAGTTTAAGATGCTGAAGTTTTAATTGCTGATATTCTTGTTTTGCAATACTGGATTACAGAAACCATCTCTGCTTCGACTGGTTCTCCAACAGCAAATTAATAACAGCCACCAAATAATTTAGCATATGATATACTGTGCTTTGAAAACTCAGAGATTTTCTGTGATTCTCCACTGAATTAGCCGTAGAAGTCTGTGGCATAATTCTAAGTACTATGTAATATTCAATAAATACTCCACTGGGCTAATAGCAGTGATTGTTCATAAGTATTTCTGGTTACTTATTTGGTACTTATAAAGCACATTAGCGAATGCACTGCCCTGTTGAACTGAGTTGATGATGAAATACCTGCTCTTAGTGCAGTAGACCATAAAAGGCACAGACATTCAGCAGAAAAGCATTAGAGCTGGTTTGAACTGCTCAAGGAATTTTCAAGATATTACCGCTTGCTTGGCTCTAATTAAATAATTTGGAGTTCTTATAACATTGAGAAGCTTTGGAAAATAGTGTGTTTACCCAAAGGGAGCATAATAGGAGCCCCTCCCCCATTTTGCATTTTGCCAAATGTTCTTTTTTAAGGAACACCGCTTTTCTTATAACTGTGCACTGATTAAAGAAACTTAGTTAGCTATACATGAGAATCATGTACTTCTAGCGCTACTGTACCCAGAGGATTTTAGTTCAGTAAAGCTTTAGGATATTTGAAATATACCCAAGAGTGTAGTTAGTGGGTCACCACCAACTTAAAGTGTATAATTGTTACTGTAGGAAAAAAATCTGCCAAAAAGTTATGGTCAAGATAAAACCATACTGAACTATTTTCCAGTGTTCTGGTTCTGCTGTTTTGGAGAAGTTATGGCTGAAGAAGAACACTCCATTCCTGACACTGGTTTCTTGTTTAACACCCAGATTTGAATGTCTCTAACCAGGCTTTGAGTCTTTAAAAGACCAAGGATGAGGATTGGAAAAGGAGCAAATGTTGACTCTGGTTTCTGAAATGAAGACATCGCCGTGTGAAGGGCGGCAAGTGAAAGATCAATGCATTGGCTTTTCCATCTGCTAAGACACAACGAAAACATTCTTTCCATTTTTCATTAATGTTTTGTTTCCTGGCAACAAATGACAAAAATTCCCAACCAACCACAGTTTTCACAATGCTCACTCATTTTAAAAGGCTACTCTGGTGCTATTGTTTAGATTTCTGGGGGCGGGGGAATCCTTTTATGCAAAATTTATTTCTCATAGACATAAATGTCTATGTACGCATATCATATCTATGTAACAAATTCGTAACCTACAGTCAAGACCATGAGGATTTACTATGTGACCATCCCAGAAAACAACTGGGCATCATCTGATAAATCAGCTATAATTCAGCAATCTTAATCCTAGGTACTTGTCCAAGAGGGCTCTTTCACAGGCTTTGTAACCAGAAGGCAAGTATACAGCATGTTCTTAGTCTCTTTCTTACAAACACATGTAACAGAATTCTTAAATATTCATCAAAAGCAGAATGAAGCAGAAGAACATAAAAACTAGCAGTGTAATAAATCGCAGCCACAGGCAATAGCCATATGCTAATCTTGTATATATTGAGGGGAAAATATTACATGCACAATGCATGTGACTGATGTACTAAGTTCAAAAGTGCATGAAATTAACTCACATAAACAAATATGGTCAGATTCTGAAGGAAGGCAATGAGAATAAATAACATAAGAGTGAGCAAAACTCTTGATCTACATAGGTCATTCTTCTTCATTTTGCCATTATTCTTCATATAGTGTATGTGTTTAATGAATATTCCTTAGGAAATGCCCCGTATTTGGTAAAAGTATAAAAAGGATATAAAGAAACCATTGCCACTCTTATATCTAAGCAAAATGCTTTTAAAGTAATGCAGCATTTAAGTTACAGGGGCTGGAGAGATGGCTCAGCACTTAGGAGCACTGGCTGCTCTTCCGGAGAACCTGGATGGCAGCTCACAACTGTCTGTAAGTCCAGGGGATGTCACACAGTCACACATGCAGTCAGAACACCAAGGCACGTGAAAGAAGAATAAGTAAAATTTTGAAAACATCATGTCACGTCTTCTATGAGATGATGGAGGTGTTTAATTAGAGGGAAAGGTCAGATGGAAGCAAGTAAATCCAGTTTGCTGTAGTTTGTGATCCTGTAAGAGATCACATTCCACCTAGCAAACTGACAAGTATTTGCTAGTCTTCAGTGCCTGACAATCTTCAGACATCAAATGTGATCTGGACATCTTAGTCCACATCATCATTTTTATACTATATACCTGTGGAATCATTCCACAAATGCAATATGGCCTCTGAAATTCCACAACTATTTTTATGTTATAATATAATTAAATTATAAGACTCACAATTTCATTTCTATATCAATGGACTTTACCATCTCACCTTAGTTTGGCTGCTGTCAGGAATACATTGTCTAACAATTAATCTTTCTCTACCACAGTTTATGTATTACTTAACATAGAGACTATTTTTATAATCAACTCAAAATATGAGTTGTAAATTTGTGTTTATATATAGTTATAGCTATAACTAAATGCACAAAATTATTTTGTTAAACATTATAAAGCTCTGGGAAGTGGTGGTACGTGCTTTTGATACTAGCACTCAGGAGGCAGAGGCAGTCAGATCTCTGTGAGTTCAAGGCCAGTCTGGTCTATAGGAGACCGGGCTTGAAAAAACATCAACCAACCAAACAAACAAACAAACAAACAAACAAAAACTCAATCTAACCCAACCCAAATCAAAAACCTCCAAAACAAAAACCAACCCCAAAATTATAAAGCATTATTTTGTAACATTTTAATGTGTTAAAAATTACATACTATCTTACCAGTTATATAAAAATATGTTTAAGTCCTCATTCTTATTATATTGTATGTTTATATACAGATACATATTTACATATATATACAAATATATATAACTATTGATAGCCCCCCTCTCAGTATTTACATGTATGTTTGTGTGTGTGTCTAGGTGTCAAGTCCAGGTCCGTGCATATTCTAAGGAAGCACTCCACCACTGAGCTGAATCTCTAACCCTTCAGGTATAATTAATGTACCAAAAGAAACAAGCTGTCAAATAGAGCATTTGACAGACTTTTTTACTTCCTTTTATATGTCTGGATCCTATATTCTTTAGTACTTTTTTTTTTCTTTTTTTTTTTTTTGTATGCTATTATGTTCCAGCATATCTTATGTTTATAGGGATATCTATATGAGAAAATTCATAATTTTGGTTTCATATACTTGAATGTATTGTAAAATGTGGCTGTAAAAATAAACTTATCTGACTTAACTTCCCCCTGTATTCTTACTGAATGAATCAAGTAGAAATCAAGGAAACGTCAATGAACGTTGTGATGACTACACGTGGTTGTCAACGTGACACACCTATGAAGAGGGAGCCATGAATGAAAATCTGTCTCTACCAGACTGGCTCGTGGGCACGCTGTGGAGCATCCCTTGACTGGTAACTAGTGAAGGGGTGCCACGCCCACTGTGGGCGGTGCCATCCCTGGGAAGGCAGTATGGGATAGTATATGAAAGCAGACTGAACAAGCTCTGAAAGGCAAGGCAGTCAACAGCCTTCCTCTGTGGTTTCTGCTTCAAGCTCCTGCCTTGCTTTCTCTCAATAATGCACTATAAACAGTAGAGGAAATAAACTCTTTCTTTCCAAGATGCTTTTGAACAGCGTTTCATCCTAGCAACAGAAGCACAGTAGGATAGAAACCTAAGTGTAAACTAGAGGTGATGACGTACTCACGAGGCTTCCACCTGAAACATTTCAGCAAACAGTCTTTGCTGAAAAGAAGTACAATTTTCTTGGAATATAAGGTTATGGCAAAATATATGCCACTTCTTTATCCTTGAAGGCACTAATTGTTTGTTATCTTAAGCAATAAACCTCAGCGTTCACAAGGCACTCTACTGCCTCTTGACGCCGGTCTTCCCATGCAGCCGTCTCTCTTCCCCTTGGCATTTGAGAAGTGACAGAGGAAATAATTGAATAAAGAAAGAACGGAAAGGACAGAAAGCACGCAGTGTGTTGTCACCATCGGTGTCAGAGTGCCCCTGGGGAAGGCTCATGTGCATGAGCTGAGTCTACCACCCTGTCTCAGTGAAATGCCAATGCTCTCCTGCAGCTGGGGCCTAAAAGTTCAACATGCGTTTCTTTTGAGTCATTTTTTTTTTCTCACCGTGAAAGTCAACAGGAGCATGAGTCTGAACACAGGACCAGACATAAGAAACTTAACGTAACATCATTTTTATGTCTGTTTTGTATGTGTGTGCATACCTGTTCACTCCTACAGGTGCACGTGGAAGCCAGAGGTTGATATCAAGCGTCTTCCTCAGTTGCTCTCCATTTTATATGAGCCAGAGTCTCATTCAGTGGCTGAGCAAACTCCAGGGATCTCCCTGTGTCTGTCTTTCCATTAGTGGGATTACAAGTGCAAACAGAAGCACTGGGCTTGGGCTTCTGTTTGTTTGTTTGTTTTTAAGGTGGATGTTGGGAATCCAACTCAAGCCCTCACTCTTGCACAATACAGCAAGTACTTTATTGGTTGAACCATCTCTAAAGCCATCTATACTTATTTTTAAGGATTTTTCTCACACTCCTCCCTACTCCATCATGTGGTAGCCAAATCTTAGCAACACATTTCGTAAACCCTCCCTAGCATGAGTTCTACAATGAGAGCGATGGAGACTTTAAGCCATCACGGGCATCCCGGCTGTCATATTCTGACTCTGGTCTCAGTGTGGTTTTGGCCATGTCTTCATAGTTTATTTTGTTTTGTGTTACCACACAAGATGCATGTTTTCTCAGTTTCCTGTGCTTCTCCTAAACCAAAGCGTTCTCAAGGCACAGATAGTAAATCTTTTAGATTTTGCAGACCATGTGGTCTCTGTCACCATTGCTTAAAACTGCCACAGTAACATCAAAGCAGCTGTAGACAACAGAAAAATGAACGGACGGACCTCTCTTTCAATAAAACATAATTTACAGAAATGATTTTTCCAGCAATTGGATGTATTTGCGGAGCTTGGTAGGGGCACATTATGTTGTGCTATCTGAGATGCTTTCTGCTCTTAGTCAGCATTAGGCAATGTGTAACATTAGGGGCTCACTTCTTGCCAATGTAGAGTCAATGAAACCAACTTCTCCTTTTCTCTCTATCAGCATCCTCTTGCCTGTCTGATTTCAAAGGTCAGATTCATCTTATGATCATCTTGGTCTATGCAAGCCGCCTCCTGGGCACTTGAGTAATGACACTAAAATCGTGAGATGTTACAGGCATGCTCCCAAGGCTCACCCTTCTCTCCTTCTAATCCAATCTCCTGCCTCTTAGATCCTTCTGCTTGTGTTTGTGGAGATACCAAACTTAAATACTTTAACTGAACTCCAAAATGTGCTACCTTAAAACAGCAACAAATTAATATTTCCCATGACTTTGTGAGCTGATCAAATGGTTCTTCTCTGAATGATCGCCTACGGTTATTCCAAGGTTGCACTCAGCTGGCACTTGGCAGGGGGCTGCGTTTAACTAGAACTTCTAGGATGGAGGGGTCTCTCTCCCCCATCTCCCATTCTCTCCATCTCCTTCTCTCCCTCTTTCACACGCCCCCCCACCACCACATACACACTCTCTTTCACTCCATACTGCTCTGTGGCTGGGCCAACTCAGAAGTATATTCCAGGGAGCATTAATAAAAGGCAAAATGTTTCTCTTATATTCTGCAATTCATAAAAGTACTTCCACCATGTTTTACTGGCTGAAGTAAATTATACAGATAGTGAAGAAAATGAATTGCACCTCTTGGTGTAAGGAACAGTAAAATTAAAGTAGAAGTAGGAAGACTGTCTTCCACACATTCAAAGGCAAATTTTTAGGTTACTTTTCATCCCAGTGGTTCTCTGAGGACAGTTGGTGCAAGGGTAAATGCCTGGTAGGACAGGATATTATACTCTACGGTAAAAAGGATCTTTTAAGAGGAATACAAGGGCTGAGAGGAAGCCCAGCTTCCCTTCAGCCAGCTGAACCCCACTGGATCACTTCTGGTAAGGGGAAGTGCTCATGCACTTGCCTAATCCTGGATCCAAATATGTTCTTTACAGGGTTTCATGACTTTTCTTTGGGAAATGTACAGATATGTCTATTCATTCTACATAGGATACCAACAAACTAAAGGAACAATTTCATAGAAGTCCAGCTTGGGAAAGCCAAGCAGTAGCTGGAATTACTAATAAAAACATGATTGAGAAATACTTCCAGGAGCACGGGTAACTAACTCTCGATCAGATTCATAGCCAAATTCAAAATTAGCATGGGAGAACACTTACAAAAGCTGCACCTGTAGAGTCTGGTCAACATTCTATTTTCTGTTTATCCTAGCACTTCTTAAGACAACATACAGGCTTATGTGCAGCTGGGAGAGAAGCTCAGGAATGTAAATCAGTTGGCTCTGGTGAGGTTCTAGACTGGATCATCACAATACCTCCGATTTCAAGACAGTGATAGCTGGAGGATGGAGTTCCATAATACATACTGATAACACTTTCTAAGACACACATGAGACCATTTAGGCAAGAACATTGGTTGTTTGTCATGCTGTTGCGGTGAAATATCTGTCAAAAGTAAGCTAAGGGAGGAAGGAAGGAAGAAAGGGGGGAGGGTAGGTTTATTTTGGCTCACAGTTTTAGGGAGCACAGTTCAATCTGGCAAGGACAGCACAGCTCAGACTCAGGAAGAAAAGAGCTGAAGAATGATGAATACTGTAGCTTGGCTCTTCTTCTTCTTTTTGTTCATAAACATTCAGGATCCCAGCCCATAAGAATGACACCACTTACATTTAGAGTCTGGTGTTTCTACTTCAATCAATCTAATCTGGAAAATCCTTCAAAGACATTCCCAAGGATTTTCTTCCATGGTTATTATCAATTCCATCAAACTGACAAACAAAGTTAACCATCAAAGCCACACAGGACTTATTGGATACTGTATTAGTCATTGTTTGATTACTGTTAAGAGATATCATGACCATGGCAACTCTTACATTAAAAAAAGTCATTTAATTGGAGTTGGCTTCCAGTTTCAGTGATTTAATCCATTATCATCAAAGCAGGAGGCATGGCAGCATGCAAGCAGACATGGTGCTAGAGAAGTAGCTAAGAGTCTACATCTAGACTCGCAGGTAGCAGAAAGAGACTCTGGGCTTGGGATGAGTTTTTTGAAACCTCAAAGTCTACTCCCAATGACAGTGATGACCTTCAATAAGACCACACCTACTATAAAATAGGGCCACTCCTTGACCAAGTATTCATATCTATGAGCCTATGGGGGTCATTCTCTTCCAGATGACCACAGACATCACCCTCCCATGAAGCAAATACATCAGATTCCAATGAAGCCTAAGATCTTAACTACAAAGTAGAGGCAACTGTAGAAAGTCTGTGCAGAATTGAAAATATTTGATGCCACTCCTGGTTGAGCTCTTTCCTATGTACTTTTGAAATGAAGCCTCTTTAACTAGACCTTGTTGTGGAAAGTTTCCCAAAGGTCCACCCCAGTCCTTCGGAGAATAAGCCACATGGCTGATTTACCTATGCTTTACTCTTCTCTTTCTCACTTATAATCTGAGGTCCTCAGCATCTTTCCCACTGTACCATCCAACCCCCACCCTCCTTCTGTGGTTTCCACCAGATATCCTAATAGAAATAAAGAAAGTCATTATAAATGCCTCAAGAGAAGGTTGTGGTTGTTCCAGAACTGTCTGGAATAGCAGGGTTTGGAAGCAGTCTTCATTGTCCAACAATAACTGACAACTAGAAACAGACAGAGAGATACCAGGCAGCCACTTGAAAATAATATCAAAATGAATTTACTGATTCAGAAAGTTATGTTAAAGAAAGACTTGAGGCTACAAAACAAATCCCCCAAAATTACCTTGCCTTTTTATTCGACATGCTGTTTTCTATATTTGTTGTTCTACTTTTACAATGTCATTAATAATAAAATATCTGAAAATATATTTAATAGAAAATATTTGAGGAAGCTTGAGGGTAACTGAGTTGTAGAGTGTTTGTTGCCTGGTGTATGAAAAAAGTTCCTGAACTCAATATCCAGCACACGCACGCGCGTGCTCACACACACACATACACACACACACACACACACTGATGCATCTTGCTATGAACAATTTTGAATATTTTAAAAAGTAGCTTTTCTTAGCTTTAAAAAAAAAAATCTTTCTGTGGTGAGTATGAATTCTTTTGCAATGAAGAATTCTCACTGTACATAAAAAGAAAGGCCAGTCTAGAAAAAAGCACAAGGCAGAGATAGATCTCAGAGGTTAACATCACGCAAGACCATTATCATATTTTTCTGTGAAACTTCCTTGTGTGCCACCATCAGAATTCAGAGTGAGCTAGATCGAATATTAGTCTGACTCAGCATATCATTTCTTTCTGCTTTTATGCTAATGCTTAAAAGCCTGAAACTCTGCTCTCTATTCAATATATTTCATCAAATATTTATTGAGCACCTACTATGTGCCAATCATCAAGGAAACAACATTACTACATAGTTCTATTGCGATTTAAGTCAATAAAATGGTTTCATGGAAGTGTGTATATCTTTTCAAAATCCCGGATGTTCATTCTGAGACTTTTCTTAAGACAAACAAAACGAATCAAAAACAAGAACTCCAAAAATGAATAATACGAATGACGTACTTCTGATGATTTCATTGCATTGTCTACTATAATGTCGGATTATGTTGATTTGTTATGTTTTAATTGCTCATACATCTGTGTCACTTGCATGGTATGCCACCTTTTTCTCCTCTTTGAACCAATAGCATTTCCAATGTTTTACTCCTTTTGGTAGAAATTATTTCATTCTGTTTGGCCTTTGAGCCAAAACTCTCAGTTAGACTTTGAGCTCAGAAGGAGGATTCCATGAGGTAAAATTGTTCGAAAGTCTAAGCCAAGGCTCATGTTTGGAACTGCAGTGAACGAGTCCTGTTGCATCAGCCATTAAACAATTAACAAACTAGATAAAAATGCAGAATGTTGGGCATAAGTTTACTTATTAAACTATATAATTTTTCAGAATTAACTTTTGCTAATTTAATTTTTATGTAAGTTTTTCAATTATTGCTTCCTTGTTCACTATATGGTTTTTTATGATGATTCTCCACGGTGTGCCATTTAAATGAATTTGACTGTAAAAGAATTATACTCACATTTTACTTTTCAGAAAGGAATGTGTCCCATGGGAGGGAAGGGGCTTTACATAATGTCTTATAAAAGAAAGGTATCTGAAAATTGGTTGCTTTACAAACCATATCCTTTAGATTACCAACCCACTACTTTTTCTTGCCCAAGATTATTTCTCGATATGTGGTCTTAAGCCAGTCAATCTTTGTATCTATATTGTGATCAAGACGCCTTACACATTGTGGTGTTACTGTTTGGTTTGTTTCATGGCATTTGATGGACTTATCACATATTTCCTGAGAAGCTACTACATACCAAGTAATGATCTTGGTACTAGTTTAAATGCTAACAGAAATGATTAACTAGTGAGGATCTAAAGTCTACATAACTTAGCAGTTTCTAACTAACTAGTCACAAACTGGTGTTTGAATGTACATGCACGTGTTGGGGAGAGAGGAGGTGTTTGCGACACTTCTTCCCTGTGTGAAATCTGCCCCATTTCCTAACTTAAATTTAATTACCTATCAAATATGTACTATTAAACACGCTTGTCTCAGAGACACATGCATGCACCAAGCCTCCTGAATTTTTATTTTATGTTAATTTCACTTCTATGAAATAAATACTTCATTTCATAATTTGAATAGAATGGTACTTCCAAGATTCTTCTGTCTGTCTAGACTTAGGATATTCAACATTTCAGTACAATAATAGGTTTTATTTTTGTCCTGTAGCATTTTAATTTTAATATGAAGCAGAAAATTTTTAATTAATTTTAAGACTTTGCTTTCAGAATGATATGGAATAACAGTTCAGATACCATATAAAGTGGAACAAATATGCTAGATTCTAAAACATTGATGACTTGGTTACCATCTCTGTCATCATAAACCTGGTAGTGAATTTTTTTCTATAACCCGGAAGCACCTTTCATATCTTTTCTGTCCACTCATCTTGCAACTTGAAGCCTATTTTCTCTCATCCTCTTTTGGTCAGCCTGCCCTAGCTGCTCTTCTCGGTTGTTTTTTGCTTTCTGGTCTGACTAGTCTTTATATCAATGTATCTCTACCTGCGATTCTATACTGCCATCCTATACCACCTTCTCTGACCCTGCTCTCGTCAGTGAAAACTGTCACTCTTAGCCCCCTGTAAGGAATTAAAACTGACCATCTTCGGCTCCGGGCCTCATTTAGGGTGGGTAGTCCACAGGAAGGGGAGAAGAATGCTGTGGTTTATACACTTAGAATTTCTTCCAAATTCCCCCAAAGATGAACATTAATCTCTCTCCATTTAAATACAAACAGCAAAAGAAGTTGTAGAATCAACAAATTAAAACGAGTTTTGGAAATTAATGTTTTCAGTTTTCGGCCTATAGACACACAGTAGAAAGTTATTATGGTAATATACACAATATACACGTGCCTCTTAAATCTTTATTTTTGGAGGAAAAAAGAGAGAAGGAACTTTTAAATGATAATGCTAAAATGTCATACAAAAGTTCCAGGATGCCTACAAAATAATTGGAAATATGAGAGAGAGAGAGAGAGAGAGAGAGAGAGAGAGAGAGAGAGAGAGAGAGACAGTGTGTGTTAGTTACCTAGGTTGTCGAACTATATGAAGAGGTACTATACTACAACGAATGTTGCACATAAGCCAAGTAAAACTAACACCTGTTGATAATGTCCTAAGATCTTAAAACCTTAGTTCCAGGTCACATATAAAACTCATAAGCTAGGAAATAAACACTGTGAGTGTCAAAATGTGGGAGGAAGGCCTCCATTATTCTTTATAGGAAAAGCCATCACTGCGCAGGTTGCCCGAAGTCTTTAGCTGTTTTTCCACTTCTCTGCATACTTTTGAGAATAGTCAAATAAAAAGTTCGTAGAAATGTGTAAAAGCAATTTGAAGTCCTGGTTTTGGGTGTCAACGTCTCGAGAACAGAAAGTATAGTGAAAAAGAAAGGGGGGCACACTTTAAGTGTCTTAAACACACTGGCAAAATCTAACATGTTTAAGAGTGTAGGTTCTCACCTTGCAGAACAGATGTTGGCTTTAATCTACTTTTCAGTGAAAACAATTCCTTTCCAGGAAACCACAAACTCTTTCCAAACCCTGGCAGAGAGGTTCTCCCGAGGGCGCTGCTATCCCTCTCCTCTGGATATTGGTTGGCCTTGCCATAGATAGCAACCCAGGAAGGGTGGCAGTGGACCTCAGATCAACGAAGCTTGACCAAATACCAGAAGCTCTACTTTGAAAAAGGGAGGCGCCTCCTTGGGACGTGAGGCTTCCCTACCCTAGCGCCCGCGGCCAGAAACGGAAACCACTAGCTGCGCTCAAGTGAGAGGAGTGATGAAATCAAGGCTACAGGGGAAGGAAGCTCACCGACCTAACTGGTGACAAAGCTGCTGAGCCCCGGGAGGAAAGCAGCACGGTCCCAGAAGGGTCCCGGGGGACGCTGCATCCCTGGGTTTGGACGACTCGGAGAGGAAGGGGAGCCGCGTGGGGTTAGGGGTAGGGGGAAGTGCAGCTCAGATTTCGCAGAGTCCCCGCCTGTGGGCTCTGGGTACCAGGTGGCCGCGGCACGGGGCAGCGCAGGCTCGGCACTGCCGGGCTGGCGGGCGGCGCGCGGGCTGCAGAGGATTTTGCTCAGCGCGCGCCCGGCCGGCCCGCGGCTCACCTGGAGCACTCAGGTAGGACCGGGGCGGGGCACGGGACTGGCGCGCAGGCGCGGGATCCGGCCTCGCCCCTGCCGACGTCGCCGGCGGGAGCTCACCTGGGAGACTCGCAGAGGAAGAGGGACCTCGGCGCGGCCTCGCTTGGCAACGCGGGAGGCCCGGCGGGAAGGCAGGAAGCGGCGGCGGAGGAGGAGTTGAGCTGAACGGCCACGGGAGCCACAGCCACCCGAGTCGCCGGCGCCGCCACCTGCACTTGGCTCTGGGCCCCCGCGGGCAAAGCCCCGGCTGGCCGCCGCTTCCCGCCGCCTGCCCTGCCCACCTGCCAGGTAAGCCGGCGTCCAGCCGACCGGGCTCCCGCGGTCCCAGCGAGGGACGGCGTGCGGGACGTCCCCGGAGCTGCCCGCGGCCGGTTGGACGCGGTCTCGAGAGCGGGTTTCAGTTGCTCCCCCTCGGGAGAGGCCGGCGGGGATACCGATCACTCCTGTCGCCGGTGCCCCTCGGCAGCCCCAGAGCCTCACCGGGGCAGAAAGTCCCCTTGGACCCCCCTGATAGTCCTCGGGAGGGCGCGTCTCCGGCGGAGGCGCTGCGCAAGGCTCGCCAACTTGGGCTAGCAGGTTGCCTGCCCACTCCCGGGTACCGAGTGGGCCAAACCCACGACGGGGAGGGCTGTGGCTGTGGCGGGCAACTTTCCCCGCCAAGCCCAGACAGTCCTAGATTGAAAAACCGCGGCAGCCAGAGCCATCGCGAAGCTTTCCGACTGGTTTGGAAGGCGCTTGGTGGTCGGGACACGGGCATCCTGAGCACTGCACTTTTCCGGGTGCACTCCCCGAGACAGAGCTGCGCCCACTTTCCGGTTGAAGGTGGCAGAGTCCGGGTCTTTGTGGCAGGAGGAAATGGAACTGTGGTTCACCAGCTGCACACCCTCCTCTTAGAGGACCTGTTGACTTAAGGACCAATGTATCTCGGATCTGATGTGCCTGTGGCATATGACTCAAAGATAGAAAAAAAAAAAAAAAAACTTTGTTTCAGCATCCTGCCACGTCTGAACCTGGGAGTGCCAAGCCCAAATTCCTGTCTACCTAATTAGGATTTTCGAAAGCCTAAAAATTACTCTTACCATAGACTTAATTCCTTCCTTCTGTTTTGGGAACTCCATCAAATTACACCCCCCCTTTCTGATTTTTTTTTTTCTTAAAGAAAATGTTACTAAGTTATGACTTGCTATTAAAGTTACACTACATAAGCAACATCCGAACTCAAATACTTTTGTAAAATTCAGAAAGTTACGTTTGATTTTGAGAATTTCTGGTTGTGAGAAATTCTACTTTTATCATCTACCTTTAAATTTGTTACTTAGACATATGAGTTCAAAACCACACCCTATAATTATTTTTAACCTTTAACATTAACTGAAACCTAACATACATGTTAGTTGAAACATTCTGGGCAGTGTATTCATACTAACAATTTTTTTTATACACTTTTAACCAACATTTTTTCATAGAAAATTTTAATAATAAATTCTATTCCCTAGGTGTGTTTAGTTCTGCCTTTACTATGTTTTTTAAAATATATATTTAGATTGTACATTTTATACACACACACACACATATATAAATGCTTTAGCTGATACGTATTTTTTTAATGAGGTGTAATTAAAATTTTTAAAAAAGAAGAAAGAACCCCTCCCCCACACACAGTATAACAGCACATAATTGTTAATTCAACCCAGGGTTTTCAAGAGCCTCACCAACCTGCTTAGTCATGTCTTCATACTGAGAAACTGATGTGCTAAGTGCTGTTTGAACACCAAGTAGGTACTACCCCCTACATTTTGAATATTTGTTTTCACTGGCTATTGGGCAGGTATTATCAAACCATCTTGACTCTAACCATCAAGGGGGCAAAAGTAACATGAATCAGTTATTTGTAATAACAAAGGGACATCGGTTTCTATCTATAAAGGATTGGGGACATTAGAGTATCTTCTGGGGCTAACATTCTTGGACTCCTCTTCCTGCCTTGGCCCTGCAGTCAATCCATTCCAACTGAATAGCTGAAGCCCAGAAGACTGTTGTAACTGTAGTGCACCCTGCAGGTGCTAGAGACAGCATTACTCTGGTGACCTGACTGAGGCTCCCAGATCATTGTATCTCTCATTCCCACTTATCACAAGATGCTTGTCTTCTTTTCTTTCCTGTAGTTTGTAAGGGCTTGTAATTATCAAATGGTTAGCTGTTCTGTGCCCAGCTCCCCTTCCCTCCAACTTTCACCTTGCTCTGTGGAGACTTGGGTCCCCAGGCTTTCCCCTGGCTGAGAATTTCACATGTGGATTGACAGTGCCATATGGACTGAGGGTTTTTAATCCCTATTTGATATTTCTGAGACACAGTTATTTCTTGAGCCAGTTTGGATGACATTAGTCAGTTCTGATCTTTTATTATATTGGCTAAAACCATATTTTATAAGGCATAGACCCAATGTCTTCCATCCACTTGAAATAATCTAGACATTTGGTTTCAAGCACACTTCCTTAATACCAGTGCTGTAAAAACAATTTTTTTAAAACCCACAATCCTCTAATTTGAAATATTCTGTTTCAACCCAATACATGCTGGTGAGCATGTATGTGCATAAATGAAATGAATTTCACAAAACAATAATGTTGGTGAGGATGTATATATACATACATACATACATACATACATACATACATACATATATATGTGATTTTCAGAAAACAATATCCACCTTGGAATATGGATGCTCTTTCTTTTTTTTAATTTACCTTAATATACTAGATTGATTTCATGTCCGCTAATGGCTGGTACCCAAATGCTCAATGGTACTCTCCTGTGAATACACAGGTTTTAAGGCTCATTCTTCTAAGAGCTTACTGTCACACACACACAAATAAACATTGTATAAAATCGTATTGCACTCCTACTTAAGCATTTGATGGAGGCCCTAGGATATTGACACCAGATTAATACAGCAGGGCTACATAAAATCTCATTCTGTATTATTATACTTTAAAGAGGTTCTTGTGCTGTAGTTTACTTATGGACAGGGAAAAATTAGAAATGTTTTAGTGAGGGCATTTCGATGATAACAATTATCAAGTCAAAGTTTGAGACAGAAAAATAATTCTCTCTCTCACACATACACACACACACACACACACACACCAGTGCTAATTTTATTTGAAGTTTATGACTGATTTATAGTTCTGTTGGAAATTATGAAAAAAATTTACTAGGGAATGCATAGCCCCATTTCATGTATGTATGTGTGTGTGTGCATTCTGATCTATACTTATATAAATACAATTTATGTTCTGTTAATATTTTAACTTTTATTATGAAACAAGTGTAAGGAATGAATTACAGGAATCATTTCCTCTCCATAAAATACTAGATTCAGAATTTAAAGTGCTGATTTATGACTTGACAGATAAGAGCATAGGCTGCTCTTCCAGAAAACCTTCAGCTCCTAGCGCCCACATGGTTGCTCACAGCAAACTTATACCAATTACAGGGGATCTGACGTTCTCTTCTGACCTCTTTGGGCCCCCACACATGTGGTGCACACATACATGCAGGCAAAACATCTGTACCCATAAATATATACAAATATATTGAAATAAATCAATAAATTAGATTAAGACCAAGGGGTATTGGTATACACCTTTAACCCAAGCACGTGTGAGGCAGAGACTGATGTGTTTGAGGCTAATCTAGCTACATATCGAGTTCTAGGCTGGCCAAAGCTACATAGCTGAAATCTCAAATTTAGTGCCTCCCCCCCCAATTAGATCCTTATGTGATTTGTAGGGATATAGTCTTGGAAAGTCTGATTGGGGAAAATTAACATTTTCAAAGACACTTAACTTTAACCCACTTTGACATTCTTGGTGGAAAAAACTTTTCTTCTTCAGAAAATATTACTGTATTTTATAATTCGGAAATGGATAATACAGAAATCATCTAGGTACATTCAGTTCTCTGGTCCATAAAGTATAGTAATACATTTGGAATAAACAGATGACTTACTAGTCTAAAACCTGATCAAGAAGAAAGGAGAATTTTCTGTTACCTATCCAGTTGTGCATCTGGTTAATACAGGATAATCAGTATTATATAATCTGAGTAATTTAAACATAATTAATATAGTGTCAGTGACAACATTGGGGTTAAATCAGTTCCAGCAATGGCAGGAGACCAAAGTACATTAATTTATGGTAAAACAGAGGCAAATGAGATGTAGAATTCTGGGTCACTAGTGGCTACCAACAACTAGACAAAACCTTCCTCATCACTCTCTGAATTGGGATCATAATTCTGTAACCTTTTCTCTCTACTTGCTTGCATTTCAAACCATGAAAGTTAATTTGCTTATTTATATGATTGCCTGCTGGGTGTCTTTAACTTATAATAATTGGAGATTATACTTGTATAAACCAGGACCTTCATCGTACCACAATCAAAACCGAAAAAGTTTCACTTCCTGTAGTCTATTTCTGGACGTTAGAAATTTTACCATGTCTTACCCACAAAAATTGTGTGTGACTCATTTGTTAGCAAAACTCGAGTTCATTTGAAGTCAACCTGAACTGTCAGGAAACTGCCATCTTCATACCACTGGAAAAATGTATCTTGATACAGAAACAGTGCTGATTTTTATTACATAGCAGTGCCCTAGCATGCCACTATCCTAATGTTCAGAAAAACCTCTGGCTCAAGAGAGTTGCTAGGAATATACTATGGTCTATAGTACTCTCTGGGTATCAGGCCATAAATACATAGGTAACCTTGATTCATCAGCTTCTACAATAGTTAACATCTGAGTATTTCTGTCCCTCCAAAACACATATATAGAAATCTAACTCCATGCGTGTTCGTGTTAAGGAATGAGAACTGGAGGCAAACACATTTAGTCCTAACATCCTGGGAGCAGAGACTGACTGGACTCTGTGAGTTTAAAGACAAGGCTGGCTTACATAGCAAACTGTAGACTAGCCAAGGCTGCATAGTTTCTCAAACAAACAAAAAAAAAAGTATCTCAAAAAAAAAGCCTTTGGAAGGGCCATGAGGGCTCTGTTGGGGGTAGGACAGTTGGAGAGTTGGTAGCTTTTTGTAATTCAGCTATGTGGGGTGCACACATGAGTTTATCTGTGTGGGAATGGGCCTGCCCTCTCTGGGCATTGGATCTGTCAGCACCTCAGCCTTGATCTTCCCAGCCTCCAGAGTGTGGATGCTTCATTTTTGTCTACAAATCAGCCAGTGCAGAGTACTCCGTCATGGCCTCCTCAGACAGACTAACACAGCAGTCATCAGCTCACTTGTCCACACAGTCTGCTTAACATTGTACTGTGTCCCCATCACTACAGAGTCTTCTCCCTCTCTCCCCTTTATCAGACTGTTAACAGACCTTATCTAGGATACCATCCTCACTTCCTGTCTGACTCCTTCATGTGCCCTCTGGTCATCCTCCAATCCACCCTCTGCTGACTCTCTAAGGCGATGACTAGAGACAAGCAAAATCTGTAAGTCCGAACTGCTTTCTGCAAGAGTGAGATGAGATGGCTGGGAGGGTGGCTTAGTGACAGGGCCACTTGCCTCTCACTGTGGGGGCCCTGGGTTTGATCCTCAGCACCAGGAAATGCCAATGTTATGGGGGGGGGGCTTTGACTGAACTTGCCTGTTTAACTTCGACTGCTAGTATGCCAATCCCATTCCTTTGGGTTCTGTTATTTTGGGACTTTTGTGTTCAGAAGTGAAACCTTAGCTCCTGTTTGTAAATACTTCTCAATTGAGAGCATGTTCCTAGTGAGGAACCCTGAGAGGGCACGTTTTACTCCAGTATAGTATAGTCAGACTAAACCAAAAGTGGGGGGCAGGGACAGAAAATAAAGAAAAAGAAGGCTTGATATTAGCTCTTCTCCTTTAAAACTTCTCACTAGTCCACAAGCAGTCTCTCTTAAATAGGTGCCTCCCTAATGCACCCCTTTAACTCCAGGCCCCATCAACACCATCATCTCTCCCCTGGACTTTTGTGATGGCCGGTCAGTCTTTTCTGAACTGTTTCTGATTTCTTGCTGGGTTGTTCTTCACATTGCATCCAGAATGAGACTTTTCAAAATACTTGGCCACTGTGACCCCTTCTCAAAACCCTTCCACGCCCAACTCTTTAATGTGGCCTGAAGTCTGGGCGTGACTCAGCTGCTGCCACTCCCCCCCCCCCCCAACCCCCACCCCACCCCTGCCTGAGCTCTGGCAGCAACTTTTACTGCCAGGTTCTTCTTGCCTCTAGGTCATTGCCAAGTGTCATTCTTTCAGCCTGTAATAAACACCCCCGTCTTTGGGTCTGTCAACTAATACTCAGTCTTCAAGTTCCAATCTGAGCTCCTTTGTTTTTACCTCTAACCATACCTGGAATCCGTAAGCACTTCCTCCACCCCTCCTACTCCCAACCTTGCATTCAACTTTAGCCTAAAGAAATAACAACGTACTTGGTACTCAGGTATATACCAACCTTTATAATGAATTTCCTCCCAGAAGAGGGTAGCTAACTTTAATATTTACCCCACATGTTAAACCATGTTTACCAATTTGTATGTAACCCTAAATTTTCACAGCAATCTGTGGCAGACAGATGTGTGTGTGTGTGTGTGTGTGTGTGTGTGTGTGTGTGTGTGTGTGTCCGTCCTGTTTTTTCTCCTTTTTTAGAGGAAAAGAGGTTAGGTTAGTACATTTACTTCCATCTAGAAGGTTCTTGAAATCTCAGAAGACACAGAACCACGAACCTATGTGTAAATAAAATTAAATAGGCTACTACATGAGTCAAAACTGTAACAACAAGTCTCCAGTCACTTGTCCACCCTCTCCGTAGACACCTCTAACAGTATTCAACTTTGGAATAATAAGCTTAGAGTGCTCTTTCTCACGTTGGGACTTGTCATTGCCTTTTGACTTCTCATTATAGCAGATAAATATTTATCTCTTTCAGTTACACATAGTCCTGCTATTCCTCCCTCAGCACAGAAGTCTCATTTTTTTGTTTACATTTTAATATTTATTTGTTATGATTATGTAGATTGTTCTGTACACATCCAAAGAAGCCTATTGAGGTTGTTTTGTTTGGTATTTGAAACACATTCTAATGTATAAAGGTGGCCTAGCATTACTTGTATAGTCCAGGATGTTTTCAAGATTCTCTTCCCTCAAGCTTCTGGGTGTTCTGATTGCAAATGTATGCCATCACACTCAGCCAAGGATTAGTCTTTAATGTAGTTTTTCTTTGATACAGAGTCTTCTTGCTATATTGATCAAGTTTGTCTCAAATGCTTCTTACATAACTAATCTTTATCCTTCCTCCTCCAAATAGTTGAGACTACCATCATAAGTCCTGTGGCTAGGTTAGGGATTGCTTTAAATTTTAAGGTTAATAGTTAAACAATTTAAGAAGAATGGCTTGCCCAATTTTACCATATATTAGTTGGGGACCAAACCTGTATTCCAAGATCTCCTTAGTTTTACAGTCTAACCATCAGATTATTGGTCCCTTTTATCTGTCATCTTGTTCTGCTTCTAACCATCGCTGTATGGGCCTCTTCTGCATCTTTTTGTGATTTCCCTTTGACAACGTCTCTGAGTTGCTATTTTTTTAGATACTGTGACCCTTCCTGTTTATTCCCTCTATTGTTTGTGTGATGGATCTTCCTGAGCAATGGTCTGTGAGGTTAAGAAACTCTAGGTCCTGCATTATGAAAATCATTATCACCTTCGCACGTTATCTTTGTCATTGATTTCTCTTGTTACTCTTTTTGTGACAGTCATCATTTTCAAAAACAGCACATGATAAGTTTCATTGTTGCTGTCTGACAGAATTTTCCTTCTAGAGCAGAGTTCACTAGCAAGTTCCTTTCACCAAGTAGAGAGTCATCCTCAACTTACATTGAATCTCACAGCCTCCCTAACAGCTGATTTGCAGAGTTCAGCTGACTCTTAAGTCTCTTGCTCAGATTAATTTTAATAATCCCATAATAGCCTCTACCCTCCTATCTGACCTCCCCTTTCTCTGAAATTTATATCCAGCACAACTATCAAGGGTAATCATTTTAACTTTCTGTTTTAGTTATCATACTGCCTAAAATCCCCCAAGACCTCAACCAGGAGTTAAGGAGTTAAGTTTAAATACCACAGGATTACAGACTCATCCCTACCCTGTTTGGAACTTGGCATTCAGCACAAGGATACTGAGCCTCAGTATCCTTGTGACAACTGACTATTCATGGCCTTAAGGAAAATGACCCTATCTGAGGTCAGCTGTTAAAGGAACAGTTAAGTTTTCTGCTGACACTGGTTTATGTCCAATGTAAGCTTGTAACAAAGGAAGCTATTGGTTGCCAAGCCACCGAGAGAGAGTGGTGCAGGGATACCTGGATGCAGTCAAAGCTATTTTCTATTTCATATTCAACACATTTGCCACCTGATCTTAAAAATGCTGTAAATAATTTGAAGTATTGGATTTGATTATGTTACAGCTAGGTTGACTAACTAGGGAAGAAGCAATGGGGAAACTTACTATGTAGAAATTCAAATCCTTCAGAATTTCTAGAGCAAGAGTTAGCAAAATACAGTCCGGGGCCAGATTTGGTGCATAGCCTGTTTTTGTACAAAACAAAAAACAAACAACAGCCCCGCCTCAAACAAACAAACAAACAAACAAACGGTTTAGTAAGAACATAGATAGGATTATTTATTTTATGCGTTGTCTTATTTTTTTCTTTCTAGCATTGAGTAGTTGAAATAGAGACCATAAAAACTTTAAATGAAAAGAAAGGAAGGTGGGAAGGAAGGGACTGACTGACTCTGGGGAGTTTGCAGTCATATCTACATGCTGGTGGCCACTGACAGGACAGCATGAGATATGGGGAGGAGTGGAAGGTAAGAGGGTAGGAAGATAAGACAGCTGAGCGACACATCTTACTGTGTTGCTTTCCACATCCCCATCTTTTCGCACTCTTGGGCCTTCACAGGAAGAATGAATGGACAGAAATGACCTTCTCCTTAGGAATTTTGTACCCCTGCCCCCATAAATGGAACGGCTGAGTTGACTTACTAAGTGCATCCTGGACACTCACCCTGCAGCTATATTCCATTGGGTCCGTCAACATTCCTTCCCCAGGTGTTGTGAAACGCACCCATGAGCGGTGCCATCACCCATGTAAGGAAGCAGTCTGCGGTTGTTCTCTCTAGGTCACTGGGGTCAGCTCCCTAATTTCAATGGTGTTTACGGGATCCAGTAAGCCGTAGAAGCAGAGCGGTGACAACAATCATTACTCACCAAAGGCCAAGTAGATACATCCTTCCTCACAGAAGGCAGGGAGGGTCAAGAGCCATCAGAAAGCATTGCACTCTGTCATTTCTGGTGACTAAGATGTTTTTGGCAGATTCCTAATGGTCAGGAATTAATGGAACAGATGGGCGACTCTTAGTTGTCAGAACCGAGAGTTATAGTTTGGGCCATTTTTCCAACCCTAAGTCAATTCCCAGACCCAGAGCTCTTCTCCAGCTGGACCGACAGCTACCTACTAGAGAGTATCCTGTGGAGAAAAGGAAGTACTCAGACTTGTGCACCAGTTCCTAGAAACCGAAAATACCAAATTAGCAACTTATCGTGGTCAGGTAACACATGGAGTGGCACTCAAATTGGCTTCACTTCTTCAAATTGTTCCTCTGAATGGGGGTGAGGGCCAGCAAGCCTTTAACACAAGGCTCCTCGAGGGACACAAGCCATAGCACTTTGTCTCCTTCGGCCACATCTATGATGTCTTAGGGGGTTTTCTTAGTCAAGATGATAGAGAAAGAAAACTCAAGCCTGATTTACAGATGAGTTTGCAGTTCTCTGGTAGCCCCAAGAATGGACCAATGCAGAATTTATCCCTGCCCATTGTTAGTTGTGAAAGAAAGAGAGAGAGAGAGAGAGAGAGAGAGAGAGAGAGAGAGAGAGAGAGAAAGAAATTTTATCTAAAGATAAGAATTGTATTTGTCCAGTACGTTTAGGATGAGAGATGGCCAAGATGTAGATCTTTATCGACTGCCTAGAGTTTACTAAGGGTCTATGTGGTTGGGGCCTTGAAAGACTTGAGCCTTAAAGACTAGTGGTGCTGATATTTGAGAATATGTATTTAACTCTTTTAGAAGGGGCAGACTCTGAAAAGGTTTCTCTCATCTAAAGACACCAAAAGATTTTTGACTTCAAAAGAAAGCTTTTGGTCAAGTGGAGAAAATGACACACCCATGGACGTCCGCTAGCAGCTGTCCCAGCTACCTGAGTGCTGTTTCGATGGCTGTAAATAATGGGTGCCCGTGTACACATGGGCTTCCCTTTCTAAAGTGGCCATATCTACTGCTGTGTTCCCAATCAACAGAGACCAACCTTGAGCCCTGTAGCAGATGGGGAAGGCTGAGTAGTCCAAAGGAAGGCCTTTGCTCCTTACCAGTTGCTGTATATATGCTTCAATTATTAGCCTGTTCTGCAATATTGGAGCAGAGCCTCTTAAGGATTTCTCCTGTGTCAACTGGAACCGTGCTCAGCCCTGTCACAAAGTGCTTCAAAGTCACTGAGGATAACAGGAGATTCCCTTCCTGGCTTCAGGGCTCTTAATGAACATATTTGTGCCACTGTGCAACTCCACACATGGCTTTCTCCAGTACTAGGCCCCTACAGGGAACAGCTTTTCTAGAGCTGGCGTCTCACCACTCCATCCTTTTTCCAGAGCTTGACTTGGGCCGTAGAGCTGTGTCCTCCCAGCCTAAACCACTGATCCCCAAACTCTTTCCCAGACTTACACAGAGGTCTGAAACAATTGCTCAATTGTGGAGGCAGCTATTTACCCCCCAGGCAGCCAGCCGGAAGTAATCTTGGCCTCAGCTGCACATTTAAAAAAAAAAAAAAAAAACACTTGACTTCCAAAGCCAGCACTATTCCTCAGCACCTAACCCATCCCAGGAACTTGTTCCTCTTCTTTGAGTAGCCTCTTCTGTGACTACCGAAGGCAGGTTTCTGACAAATCTCAGAACTGTTGACTGTCTGTGTTAGGTCTATCACCAAACGAATCTGGCTCCTATACTGTTACCAAATGCTCTCGCTGGAGCCTTCATAGACCTGTCTACCCTTCTAGTGCCTCCGTGAGTATCTCCTTTACTGGTTGACTTTTCTAATACATACGGCTGATTGAGATCCTCCTTTAAAATCATCAGCCCTAAAACAACCAGAAGAAAAGGGTAAGTTGCAGATTCCCTGGGAGATGTTCAGGCCTTTTGTGAATTGGACTCTACCTGACCTCCCTGTGTAATGGTCTGCCATTTCCCACTGGGCTTCCCTTCCTCTACTGTACTTGGGTCAGGCCACCGCCTTTCTAACTTCTAAGCCTTCAAAAATGCCATTCAGTCTCTCCTCTGTGTCTTGTCAATCTACCTAAAAGATTACTAGCTTTCAAGATTCTGTTCAGCCTTGTCAGTCGTTGGTGGACATTTTCCTCTGAGATTTCTGGAAGTCATCCTGCCTTTTGAGTCTCTCCGTAGCACATATGACCCTGTTTTGCCTGTTGGCTTGCCTTCTATTACCTTAAGGAGGCTCAGCCTCTGGCTCCTGGGGAGAAAGGTCATCTGGAATGTGGTGGCCCCATCTAGAAGAATATTTGACACATAGGAAATTATACCACTACATGAAGATTAGAAAGAAATGTGAAAGCCTAACAGGTCACTTCATTATAACATGAGTCTTCTAAAGCTAGAAATGCCCAGAAGTATTAGAATCTCACTTTTGTGGGCAATAGACATCATAATTGAGGCATCTTAGGGCCAAGGTTAACTTGCTTTTCTTCTTTTCAATCTTTTAATTACTTTGGAACAAACGTTGAATAAAGTGTCCAAGTTAGTTTTCACTGTTACAAATGACATTTTCTTTAAACGTTTTGAAGGCTGGGGACCAACAGGCAGTTTTCCTCTCCTCACCACTACTAATGTGTTGGCCACAGTGGTGCGTGGCATGGAGTCCTATACTGAGCCCTTTTACATAATAGATTTTAAAGCACCATGAAGAAAATCAACTTCCAGCCTGATTCAGGCTGTCATAAATTCACATTGGCCCAGGACCTATTGAACAGGGTGTTCTCGTCTCATGCTCAATTACAAACATCCCTTCATCAAGCCAACCTCTGTCCTTTAAGCCTTGCAGGCCCAGAGGCACCTCAAGGAAAGCTAGTGCATTTCTTTGTGCTGGTAGGCTTTGCATTTCTGAGAGTTAGGGAAGTAGCTGCCGAAAACAATGATTTAAGTGCTTTTGCTGGCCTTGCTGTAGAGAATCCGTGACCCACAGAACTGTCACATGAGCATATCTGGGAGAGGATAGCAGCTGACTTGCTGGTAAAGCCACTTGATCGGCTCCCTTAGCTGGAGCAGTGCTTCACAGGTTAATGCCCAGAACAAGAAAGGGTCCACTGTTGAGAATGGTTGGCAGCGTGTGCTATCATAGCTTTGCTTTCCAGTGAGTCTGTCCTGTTTATAATCTGCTTAATGAAGTCCTTTGACTCATTGGTTATCAAGTTAAGATATTCCTTTTTAGAATCTGAAAATATATTTGTAATACAGTATTTGGTGTATGTCATATAGTAGTTATTGACAGAGTTAATAAAGTGTTGTGTGTGTGTATGTGTGTGTGTGTGTGCGCGCGCGCGCGCGCACCCATGCGCGCGCGCGGCGGGGGGGGGGTGTTGTTTGTGTTTGTTTGCTTTTGTTTTTCCTGGCAAGAAAGGTTTTTCCCTTTCAAAGGCCCAGTAGATCATAGTCAATTACCATAAGTGGTTTCTTCTTGAGGTGTAATTTTCTTAAGGTTTAAATGTCTGTGTATTCTTTGAGCTATAAGAGTACATTGAAGCTTATGTTCAGTTGTTGGTTGAAGTAATGAATTGTACAGTGACTGTAGGAAGAAATTGCTCCTAACACTAATACCATCTATCATGTCTGTTTATAGGTATTACCATTTAAAGAAACCCTTTTACCGGCAAACCTATGCTAAAGAGTATAAGTAACAAAGGAAACCATAACTGTTATCTGTCAAGTAACAAGCATTTAATGCCAGAATGGCTCACCTCAAGCGACTAGTAAAATTGCACATTAAAAGACATTACCACAGAAAGTTCTGGAAGCTTGGTGCAGTCATCTTTTTCTTTTTAGTAGTTTTGATTTTAATGCAAAGAGAAGTAAGTGTTCAATACTCCAAGGAGGAATCAAAGCTGGAGAGAAACTTGAAAAACAAAAACAAAATGTTTGACTTTATGCTCGAAGCTGTAAATAATATTAAAGATGCAATGCCAAAGATGCAAATAGGAGCTCCCATCAAGCAGAACGTCGATGTCCCCGACAGACCCTGTTTGCCAGGGTACTACACAGCAGCAGAGTTGAAACCCGTTCTTGACCGCCCACCTCAGGATTCTAACGCACCCGGTGCTTCCGGCAAGCCGTTTAAGATCACCCACCTCAGCCCGGAGGAGCAGAAGGAGAAAGAGCGTGGGGAAACGAAGCACTGCTTCAACGCCTTTGCAAGCGACAGAATTTCTTTACACCGCGATCTCGGACCTGACACCCGACCGCCTGAGTATGTTCGAGAATATTCACTTACAGTTTGTCAGCAGGGTTTGCATGGAAGAGGCGCTTACTCAGGCTCGTTCTTTAGGCGCTTGGAAGCAGGAAGGTCAATGCTGTTCGCTTGGTGCTTCCTTTGTTCTCGTTTATAATTATTGAGGTGGAGTATCTGTAGCTCTTACTGGTTTGGCAGTGGAGACATGAAATGTACCTTCTGAATTAGGAAACTGAATTCTAGGTTGCTGTGTGCTAGGGAATTTTTTTTTTTTTCCTCAAATGGCATCATTTCCCTGTCTATTTAGGAACATTTGGACAGTTTTTGTAGAAATGTGGGAGGAAAGGGGTTGTTTTCGTGTCTTTGATTTTCTGTGGAATAGAAATGTTTTTTAAAATGTGCCGAGAGTTTTTGAAGCTCTTAGGTAGTTTACTGGTTTGTGAAGTGTGTCACACACTTTGTGAGCACTGTCACTACATGACTGTACCTCAGAATGCCCAGTGTCGTGTACACTGTTTTAAGGATGGATGTTGCAGCTGACCCCCGCTTGCTCAGAGCTCTGCTACTGCATTCTCGTGTCTGTAGAAGTCCTCCCAAGTACTGAGAGGCAAGTGTTCCTTATTATTGACTGGTGTCATTTACATACTTGTCTAGACTGTAGGATCTTTCTCTGCTAATTAACTATTTTGGAGCTGGAGAGATGGCTCACAGATTAAGAGCACTCATTGTTCTTCCAAAGGTCCTGAGTTCAATTCCCAGAAACCACACGGTAGCTCATAACCATCTATAGTAAGATCTGGTGCCCTCTTCTAGCATGGGGTAGAACACTGTACACATAATAAATAAATCTTAAAAAAAAAACCAAAAACTATTTTGCAACCTATAAGGTGATGTCCAAATGCTGTATTTGATTACAAAAAGTGAGATGAATTCCAGTACTCTTGAGCCATCCATGAATTTTTGAGAGCTCAAGACAGGCACACAGTAGGCAACCAGTGCCTACTGTATATTTTGTTACCTGATGGTCCTAACAGATTACATTTGCCATTGAATCAAAACAAACAAACAAGCAACCCAGACGTTTGTAGATGGGTTTATTGTTTTTCTCAGATTTTGCCAGATTTGTGGTTGTGAGCCCTGCTCTTGAGTACATGTGTCTATGCATGTTGACGCTGCAGACATAGATTTATGTAACTATTCTAGTCAGTGTGGTTCAAGGATAAGTTACCCATCACTTCAAGGTAAATGTGGGAAGAAACGGTCGCTCTATAGCATATCCTAGTGTTACGGAGTTCCTCTCTTGTATCACCAGATTCTGATGCAGTGTTACGTTTTACTAATTCTGGGAGAATTCGTGACTGAAAAGCAATCCACATAAAAATTCATTAAGCATAATTTTTATTCACTGAGATGTCAGTTACAATCAACTGAAGATGAGCATTTTAATTCTAGCATTAGCAAACTTCTTATGCTCAGTAATTTAATTACTGAGGAAAAGACAATCAGCTGAGCACGTGAACAGCAGTTACGCTTTAGGAGTTGGAGATCTGCTCCTCTACTCCTTCCTGGATAGCACTTTGTCGGGGGGGGGCTGAACAGTCATTTCTTATGTTGGATGTAACCAGTGTCAGCACAACCCCTTCTTCGGAAAAACTCACTAGCGATTTTTTCAAGACTCATCAGTCATTTGGGTCTAGTTTCTCTTAAAGCTAGGTGATAAACTGACTGGTCATTTAAGTGGCTTCTAATGCTGAAGTATACAAAATTCCTTACAGTAAATATAGTCTCTGTGGCAGCTCATTTGATTACCCTATTTTAAAAGACATGAATTGGCCTTTTAGCATAAATTTACTATGTGCATTATTTCAGAACAGTTTATATCATCATACTGAGAAATGTTATCTCTTTCATTAATGATATAGCTAACACTTTGCTAAGACCCTCCTGTCATTTTTTACTAATTCACATTAATAGTTACCTGTTAGGCAATCAAATCCTAAATTAAACAGAGGGAAAGCCTTGCATGATTAAATTGATAGCATTTTACCAGTGGTGTGTGTGTGTGTATCTGTGTGTATGTGTGAGTGTGTATGTTTGTGGGCACACTCATGCTGTTTTGTATATTGCATCTTTAATATTATATAACCCTTAACTGATACTATATCGACCACCTAGCAAATTAAAGTATGTAAAAATCCTTAATCCCCAAATTCTCTTCCCTCCCTATAACATAAGAAAATACCATGCCATAGAGTTTTTCCAGAAGTCTTATTTAGCATTTATGTTGGTTTATAAACTATTATGTATGAAAATAAGAACTTATATTTAGTAACTTCTTCCTGTGTCATTACTGTAAAGTGTGTGTGTGTATGTGTGTGTGTTTGGGTTTTATTCTTACTCGGTAGTATAGTCAGAATCCAGTTTACAGAATGTTACTTGCTGTAACTGTGGCATTGTCCCTCCAATAGTGCGTTTTGATTGCCCTCCTCTTTTCCCTCAGCTTAGCCGACTTGGCCTCTTGACTGGTCCCTCTGATCTAATTCCTTTCCTCTTCCATAACATTCCACCCTACTGACCTGCTTTTGCTAAAGAGTCCCAAACACGTTGCTACCAAGGTATGGATATAAAAGCTTTTCATGAGAGAACTTGATTCCTTTGGAGGCCCAGCTGCCACGCTGGAGATGGCCTTATTGGCCACTCGAAGCAGCTGCAGTTTGTTGGGTCTTATCTCTACAAGTAAATGATTGACTTGCCTTTGAGTTTGAGTAGCAATGTTTGATTATCCACGTACTGTTTTCATAGGGTGGGAGAATGATATAGTCTGCTGCCCAAAATGATACAGCCATGTTACAACATTTATGGGACCGTACAGAGACTGTTGCCTTATCAGCAAATCTGCACAGAACACACATGGTTAATTTTATGCACCGGGGTTGTCACCTCAACTCCAAAGGCTGGCAACTGTGAGGATCTTGGTATCTCAAGGGCTGGAGGCTGTACTGAGCCACAGTCACTCTCCTGTCTTCATTATTTTATAAATAATGTAACTTTGAGGAAGAAAATGTCACAAGGGTGAACTCAATAATAATATGTAACTAATGCTTTTAGGTAATTGATGCTAACACCAATTAGTCAGATCAAGACCACCTAGGAGTTCTTTCTGTGTATACATCCATGTAACAGATAGTTATATGGGCAAGACTTCTATTTTTTTTTTTTTTTTTTTTAAGACAGAGTCTCAGTATGTAGCCTTGGCTGGCCTTTAATTTGCTGTGTAGACCAGACTTGGCTCAAGCTCCCAGAGATTTGCCTGCCTCTGCCTTCTAATTGCTGCTTCTGAGTCACGTACCATCATGACTGGTTGAGTACAAACCTTTTAACATGAGTATATAGGTCTTTACATTTCTAAATGTGTCCTGTTAAAGGACAGTTTAAAAATGATAGGTCTTAATTGAACAGAAAATCACCTTATCAGAGTGAGTTCCTCAATGTGGATGGGTAAGTAGCACCAGGCATTTGAAGATCATAAGAACCCAGGTTTTATGCTGGGCTTGTTTCCTATTTTGAGTCCATATATAAAGTAAATTGATTATATTAACCTGGGAAATACTTAGGAAACACATATCCTGAACATACAAACATGTCTAACGTCAAGTAATTTCAAAAAACTGAGTATTTGATTAATGAAGTTATACAGTCTGAATCAAAAATAAGGAACATGGGTGGCTTAGGCAAGAAAACAAAATATTTTGGTTCTTATCGAACAGTAGTTAGAGAGTTTGGTCTCTGCGCGTTGCTTCATTTGTAGGCTATATTTCTGTCTAAAACCAGACTGTAGAAAACTCAACAATCACACATTGGACATGGTTAGGCTGAATGAGCCGCCCGTGGAGCTTTGCTTTAACCTAGCTATATTTATATACCACGAAGATAATTTCATATAGGACGAAACCCAGCTGTTGTCATTTGGGGCAAGGGTGATCAAATGACGATAGTTTTAGCAGTGGGGTAGAAATGGTGTGACCACGGTGAGGTGAGTCAAAAGTCATAACTGTTCGCCCACTTCTTTTTTTCTAGATGTATTGAACAAAAATTTAAGCGCTGCCCACCCCTGCCTACCACCAGTGTCATAATAGTCTTTCATAATGAGGCATGGTCCACGCTGCTTAGGACTGTCCACAGTGTGCTCTATTCTTCACCTGCAATACTGCTGAAGGAAATCATTTTGGTGGACGATGCTAGTGTAGATGGTAAGAAAGCATATGCTTATCAATAAATCCATGTGGTCATGTCCAAAGTCTGCCTGGTTTGTGTCGTGTGCCTGTGTACCACCCCCGAACCCAACGGGGCTGGGTGTTGTGTGATGAATGGTGGAGTCTGACTTTCAAGATGCCACAGTTGAACGTTTTGGGTCGTGAGACTTTCTCAACACCATTAGTCATAACTGTAGGTCTGGGTGAGTGGCGGTTACTCTAGGGCACAGTGGCTAAGTCCCCAGATGTGAGCATGAAGTAAAAACTGCTCGGACTGGAACCCCAGCCCTGGTCCTAACCAGCTGTGTGAATTTGTTAAGTTAATTCCTCTTCAGCCTCAGTTTCTTTATTGGTAAAATGGAGACAGTGCCATGCTGTTTCAAATTTAAATGATGTCATTGCCTTCTAAACCATTGAAAAAGAAGACTACAGGGAGTTTAATCAATATGCTGCTGATTATATGAAGCACCCCACTGTATGATTGAGAACTGGAACATTGCTGGGTTTTTAAACATTCACGTAAGTACCAAAATTAATAGGTGATGTTAACAAGTGCCCAATGCCACAGTGTCGCTCCATTCTCTTTTATTTAGGCGTTTCCCTCATTGTAGTGCTGAGGATCTAATAGAGACCTTATGCCTGGCAGGTAACTGCTATTCCACAGAAGTATGTCCTCATAGTTTGTCCTGGGCTATACAAAAAAAATTAAAAATCAGTGTTGTTTTTAAGATTAGCAATACTCTTTAAATGTCTGTTTCTACTTAAAATCGTAAGTCAGATACTAATTAGATATTTTGAATTGGAATCAAAAGTCTAACTAATATTCTGGTTTCTAATTTTTCAAAAGTACAATTACATTAAGTACGAAACAATTTATTTCAGTGATTACAAAATTTACTCCTGAGTAAACACAGGTTTGCAGTTGGATTCCCAGAGGCTCAATCTCAACTTTTAGCTGTTTCTTCATTTTGTAAAATGGGTACAAAATGTCCTCATTAATTCAAAACATTGTTTGTGCATCATCTTACACGCACAAGAAAAGAAAAGGACCCGTACCCGTTAGACTCCATTACTTGTATCTGTATTCCAGACATGGTAATAAGTGGGCATAAAATGAAGCTATTACCCTCCTCACATCTACAGACAACTCTGCGTGTTTCCATGGCTTCCACTTAAACATTGTGAATAAAGTCAGGCTGTATTCTCGATAAAGAGAAGCATTTGGGCAGGGAAGAAATCTTGCCCAATTCAGAGATTTTTGTCCTGAGTGTGAGAACTAGTCTCCAAATGAGGAAGCTTTATAATTAGTGTCTTCTGGACTCAACTAAGACTCCATACATTAGATGTGGTGTTGGGTACCCACAACACCAGCTGATACCTGGGGCTACAGCAAACAAATAGAAAAAACAAACAAACAAAACCCAGAATGGGCTAAGAAAAGGAAAGGGAGGTGGAGTTACACACTATGCAGGTCTTTGATTCTAACACCCTCTCTGTCTACCACTTAACTGTAACTAGCTGGTATTTTGCTGCTTAATCCGATTTTGTGGTTCTTCCAGTCTGGTTGGACAGCAGCCAGTGGGTTTTAAGGCATGCTTGATTACAATCTTCGTCAACTATAAATTTACCTGAAAAAAAAAAAAAAAGCCACTAATGTAGCCTTCTGAGTGTTTTCTTTTTTCCCCCTTGATTTCTCAAATGTCTTTTCCTACACGGTGTTTATTTTGCTTGATTGTTCCAAGTGGCGAGACAATAGAGACATGGCAGGGTTCCTTCTCATGGGCACTCAGGTGAAAACCGTGTCTCTATTTAACAGCCCAAACAGCTGTTGATAAGGGATTCAGGAATGAAGACATGCCCATTCATCTTCTTCCTGTATCAACCATTCTATTTTCTTTCCTAATCACTTTCAAAATAAGCATAAAGCTTAGCTAATTACATTAGACTCATACCCATTTAAAATTTAACGTTTTTTCACCTGACACGGATTAGCGCCCCCTTTGGGCTTCAGCATATTTTATTTGATGAGCTGGACATTTTCCCAATGACTTACCTTGCCTCTCCCCATATCATCGGTCCATGCCACACAGTTGGCAGTGAGTGCTGTCCAGGAGTGTGAGTCACTGGATTTACTTTGCCCTTCACCTCTCCCTAAGGGTAGAGAAGGAGACCTGCTTAACGAAAGGACATGCTCTCCTTTTTTAATCATTAGAAGCACTTGACAACAAAGTTGAACTTGTTTCTTAACAAAATTTATGCTTGAATGCTAGTGTAACTTGTCTCATGTCCCACCTATCTGGGAAATATGGCCCTCTTTGCTGTAAGGAGCCTGGGAAAAGCCAGGAGTGGTGGTGTGTGCCTGTGATCTCAGTACTCAGAAGCTGAGGCAGATCTGCTCAGGAGTTCAGAGGTAGCCTAGGACACACACTTGTCTAGAAAGTCACACATGGGGGGGGGGGGGGAGAGAAAGAGAGACACAAGACAGACAGAGAAACTAGTTCCTGATACCAGTTTGTTTAGGAAAAGCTGCATGAGATGTGGCTATTCAAGTATCAATAAGATAGTTAAATCCTAGTGACAGCCGAACCAAAGATAACATTTTAAGAGTAGTGCCGCCTGGTAGGCCCTGCGTTCTGCTGTCCAGGAGTGTCCCATCTCATTGTCCCAACCGTCACCTGTGCTGCTAATTCTGTCATGTCCTCCCTATAGATAAGGGATCTAAACTATAGAAAAGGTAAAATAACTTGTTTAAGGTCAAACAGTTAAAAGGAATGTTGCTCAAACCCAAGATCTCTGATTTGATGTAATTTTTGTACTTACCTCCCCAAAATGGAACGTGGGTTGGATAAAATCTAGGGAGCAGATAAGAATTTGAACATATTTTAGATGCTTGGTTTTTTTGTTTGTTTCTTTGTTTGTTAATGATTTTCCTATATTTTGAGTGCGGGTGTTTTACCTACATGTATGTTTGTATACCACATGTATGCAGTGCCTAAGGAGGCTAGGAGAGGGTGTCAGGTCCCCCTGAGAGTAGAGTTAATAAACAGTTATGAACCAGAATGTGGGCGCTGGGAATTGAACTCTGGTCCTCTGGAAGAACAGCCGATTCTCTTAACCTCTGAGCCATCTCTCCCACCCCTTTAAGAGATGGGACCAGGGTGCATTGGAAAGGTATGTAGTAACTCCAATGTATAAAGCCACATGAACACCCTTGAAATTTGCAAGTCACTGAGAGTATTTTATGGCTTTGCATGTGGGTATATTACAACCTTGCATGTCTTGAGGAGACTATTCCCGACGTACCCGCAAGGAGTCAAGATACTAAGTCAGTGACAGCAACAGCAAGATGGTAATGCATAGACTTCCTTTGCCTGGGTGTTCTTCCTGGAGTACCAGTCCCCTGATGAGTACTTAACCTTTACAACAGCAGCATTCCCCTCTGCACCTCTGAAGACACCATCCAAGCCAAAGCCAAACTCTTCAGCACTTGCCTTTGAAATGTGGCGGAAGCATATGTACACCGCAGGGTGTTACGTTCTCCATACTTCCCCATATATGTGAGTTCTGGGCCTAACAAGGTCACTGAAACTCAGTTACATACTAATAATTCAAGAATTTAATGGCAAGCTAGATGCATTGGTATAATCCCAGCAATTCTGTAGGCTGAGGCACGAGGATCACACATTGTGTTCTAAGCCAGCCCGGGCTTTGTAGCAAGACCATGTCTGAAACAAAGAACAAAACAGAGTGCCCACCACACCAAAAATAACTTAATAGCACAGAGTAGACTGAAGATGCTTGAAACTATGAACAGCACTTGATTGATTTGATTCAGTTTTCTTTCATCAATATTCTCAACTTCTGCTTCTTATCCATCTCATCTGAACTCAGATGTTTAGTATCCTAAGTTAGTTACTGTGGGTTTGTCTGTGGTTTAACTCCCTGATTTACATGCGCCTTTTTAGTTCTGTATTGTATTGGGAAAGAAATGAAGAGAAGCCTAAAGTTTTCTGCTGATGGTAGAATTGTCCCCCGCCCTACCACAACTCTGAGCATCCCCTACCTGCCTTTTCCTTGATGTTCGGGTAGTAAACTGTTTTGATCACTGCCTAACAGCTAGTCATGGTTCTCACATTTTAGTATCAGTTTAAACATTTGTTGAATTTTTCTTGAATTAAAATCTGACTCCCATGGTCACTCTCTGAGAGCTTTCTAAACTCCTGGGGTCTGCTCCATGTAGGCTTCTCACATGCCCCTGACATAATGCATGTATTTGTATGCGGTGGACGGAGAAAGTCCAAGGTACAGCATTAGCTAATACAGGAGTTATGCTTTGTATACATAGTCTCGTTTTCTCGAAGAGTTAAAGGTACTGGAATGCTTCTTTTACTGACAGAACGAGCAACTGAATTTAGCAGAATCTTAACTTGAATTTAAAAGGGTCAGTGGCTGGTGACTTCACTAGTGTTCACGTGTTACATATGAAAACAAATTTCAATAGAAGTTAATTCTAATTTTTTTCTCCTTTACAGACTACTTGCATGAAAAACTAGAGGAATACATAAAACAGTTTTCTATTGTGAAAATAGTCAGGCAGCAAGAAAGGAAAGGCCTGATCACGGCACGGTTGCTAGGGGCAGCTGTAGCAACTGCGGAGACGCTTACGTTCTTAGATGCTCACTGTAAGTGCCTGTTTACAGATGGCTTGTAACTTTCCTCCTCCTCCCCTTCGTTCGAAAGTTAATTTTCTTTAGGTGTCTAATTGCATTCTCCCAAATAGCATCTTTAACTGATGACAGCCAGGACAAGCCAAGCAGCGAGTGGCTGCACATTAGAACATCACATGACTCCTGCCTCCCCAGTGTTTTCAGTACCCAGCTTTCCCTGTGGGTGATTCTTGCTCATGAACCTCCTGCCCCAGATGTTTGTTCTTTTCTAAGAAAACACAAGACCGGGAGGACCATTTCCTTGCTGTTTTTCATCCCTACACTGTGAGGTTCAACTTTTATCCAGGTGTGACCAGTGCCATCGTTAAACTTTGTTTCAGTACTGCCGCTTTTAACTTTTAGAGTTGTTTTTGACCCCCTGCTGAAGAGTCGCTAAGTCTGTTCTGCCCAGTAAGGGGTATCCTGGCGTGTCATCCATGAAGATTGCACCTTTGCTACTTTTGTTACTCTGAGGTGTTTTTCCTGTCTTTTCATTGTTTCCAGTGACACTGTTGATAGTTTTAGAAAGCCCTTTGGAGTCAGCCTGCAATGGATATGCTAGGCATTAGCAAAGTTGGCTTAGTCCTGGAACTGTGAGCCTTGGAAGTCTTACTCTTCCTATGAATGCTTGACCTTGTCCTGCCCAGCTCTTAGGTTACACTTCATCCAAAATCTGCTTGAAACATACACTAATTATTACAGAAAGGCTTTTGTATTTCTGTTGTTGTTGTGGAGAGCCGGCACATCTGATAGTCTCTTAATCTAGCTTTTGGAAAATGAATGGAGATCAGGAGGTGTTTTTCACTGACCCAAAACTGCAGTAAAATCTGGTTAGCAATTCTTGCCTCGCTGGACAATAGTCCTTCTGCTCCATGACTGCCAAGTTTAATTGAATGAGGGTCTCACCTGTGTGATGTGCAGTCTGGCTCAAGAACATGATTCTGACCTCGTGGGACTCCCTGCCCCAGGCCCACTTCCATCGGGACTATAGCAGCTTTGGATAATTTTTCTCTAGTCACTAAATTCAGAATATTCTAACTTTCTGACTCTCTTTCTCCTAAGACTCAGGAAGAGAAATTAAGATTTCAGTTACTGTGCCTTAGTTGTGGGGATGAAAACTTACTTAAATAACTTAGAATAATTTCAGGGTTAAGTGCAAAGGTTCCCTTGATTCGTAGCCCTCTCTTAAAGGAAAAGGGCTCCCTTTCAAGGATGACAGGTGTATTACTGTCCACCTCCCATTCTAGGAGAAAAGGGCTACTGTCTTTTAGATGAATTTTCCTTATTTTATTATTTATTTTTATTCCTGTTCTCATCACAAGAGCCCTTAAGATATCCCTTCTTTTAGAGGTCTGTTGTACAGTATGGTGGCTATAGTTCACACACACACACACACACACACACACACACACACACACACACACACTCACACACCGGGTGATAGATGGAGTTTTATTTAGCATGATCGTAGTAAATGTGTGTGCGCATGGGCCTCAGAACACACGTGTATTGTAAATGGATCATTTTTGCCAATTACCCATGTATGTATGTTCAAAACACACATGATCTTTTCCTTCTAGTTTCCCCATAAACTTTCACATAATACCAAATGGGGGGGGCAATCTTTGAGCATTTCCGTTAAACTGACAGTAGCTTCTGCGTTGTGCAGGTGAGTGCTTCTATGGCTGGTTGGAACCTTTGCTGGCCAGAATAGCTGAGAACTACACTGCTGTGGTGAGTCCAGACATCGCATCCATAGATCTAAACACATTTGAGTTCAACAAGCCTTCTCCATATGGAAGCAACCATAACCGTGGAAATTTTGACTGGAGCCTTTCCTTTGGCTGGGAATCACTTCCTGATCATGAGAAGCAAAGAAGGAAAGATGAAACCTATCCAATTAAGTAAGCTGCTTGCTCCTCAACACGCACACCTTAGCACCAAATGCTGCATACGTATGCATCCTTACAGCTTGTGTGATAATTCTTAGTAACGGGGAAAACTTCTCTATATATGTAGATTGCAGTGTACTAAGCTCTTCTGCATGATATTATTGAGCAGCCAGTAGGATTGGGTGAACTCTCATGTCTTCATAAATGGTAGTTTTTTAAGAAAATAAAGCAGGTTAAGGAGAGATACAATAGTATGGACTATGACATTTTTTAAAAGTACTTACTTTCCCCAAAACCTTAACTTTGAAGAACTTTTAGCTATTCATTATCTACAAGAGTTTTTAAATGTACTAACTCCTCACCTGTAGTGTCAATTTGGTTCTCTAAATGTCCTCTTTCATCTTGTTTAATCTCTATAACAAACCATGGTGATCTACTTCTTTTCAGGACCCCCACCTTTGCAGGAGGCCTTTTTTCTATATCTAAAGAATACTTTGAGCACATTGGAAGTTACGACGAAGAAATGGAAATCTGGGGCGGTGAAAATATAGAGATGTCATTCCGAGTAAGTTTACGGAGGTTAAACGTAGCATGCACGTCAAACAGTGTGAAGGGCTGTGTTCTGAGCAGCTCACACAGACTATTGCAGATATATGCTGTCTTTTTGTATTTAGTGCTTTCTATAATGTAACTGCTAGAAAATTGGCAAAGGAGGCCATGTCTGTTTAAGTTGTAACTTGATATGTTTATTCATGGTTGCCAGTGTAACAAGAGGAATCAGTTAAACTCCTGTGTCCAGGCAATAGCACCAATTAATGCACTTGTAGCTACTGAATTCCAGCCAAGATAAATATAATTAAGCCTAGTGCTTCAGGAAATGAGCTGACTATCTGGGGAGTCTGTATGGAAAACATTTATTTATAACTGTAAAGGACACTAGACGAAATTCTTTGCATCGTATGAGCCTCTCTCCCCCTTTTCATAGTGCATATTATAAGTTAATACAAAAAATACAAGGCTTTTAGTAGGCATGGCGCATGCTTAATATATTCAGTTTCATGAGTTCATTTCTGTGGTAGCCATGTCACTCACTTTTCGTCCCTTAGATTGGAATGTAGTGGGGGAAAGAACTGGGAATTAGAAGGGTTAGGCTTTGTCTCTGGCTCCATTGCATACAGGCAGTAGTGGCCTTGGCCTCTTCTGAACTGCTGAGGGGCAGGGGCCGCCTTTTTAAACTTAGCTCAGAGTCTCCAGCCCCCTAGCAAGCACTGAATCTCAATGCAGTTTGCCGAAGTGAACTTCTGAATCATCTGATGTGTTTAAATGATGAAAAGAAGAGGTCTGGCCACCTCTCTCACTTGTAGCATCTGCTGTTAAGTATGGCTTCTTTTTAGGTCTTGTACTAATCCTTGGTGGGAGAACCAATTTCTAAGGCATGTTATTCAGGACTTCTGGAACTGGGAGACCCATTCTAAATAGGTGAAGGCTTTTTAATAGGATGAGGGACTCCTTTGAAACTATGATGGGTTATATTTTGGCAATAATTGCTTTCTTGAATGGTCTTCTTTGGTACCAAGTTGAATACCTAAGGAGTAAATAGAGTCTGGGTCCTTTTGTACCAGAATGGCTGCTTCATTTCTTAGAAGAAAAGTGTGTAGTTTCAGCAAGTGACTGTGTGTCTAAGGTGGAAGTCAGCTACACTGGAGCCTTGTTTTTCTCTGCATATTAGAACACTTGCATAATTATTGGCCAAAAAGGAAACTTGGAATTAGTTTTTATGAAGGACTCAGAACTCATGATTTTGCAAACCTACTTTCTGAAGATGTGCATTTGTTCTCTGTTTCTCGGTGCATTTAATAAAACTATTGTTTACATTTATAGAACATTAATCGAACTGGCATAGAGACTATATGACATACCAGTAAATATCTATATTTTGTATTTATTGATATCTTAAAGGTAAACTTAGAGCAACAGTTTCTTTTTCCCAAAATACTGTAAATTTAAACAAATATCATTAATTGTCAGGTGTGGCAATGTGGTGGGCAGTTGGAGATTATGCCTTGCTCTGTTGTTGGACATGTTTTTCGCAGCAAAAGCCCTCATACCTTCCCAAAAGGCACGCAGGTGATTGCTCGCAACCAAGTCCGCCTCGCAGAAGTCTGGATGGACGAATACAAGGAAATATTTTACAGGAGAAACACAGATGCAGCAAAAATCGTTAAGCAAGTAAGTGAGGGCCACGTTATGGAATGACAGTTAAAGGTGGTTCCAGACTCATGAGCCTTGTGTTTGCTTGAATCACCTCAAGTTATATAAAAAAAAAAAAAAGTTTAAAAAGTATTTTTGAAGGTCAGCTTTTAAATTTTAAGCCTTCAAATAAATAACTTTGGGTCATCAAGATGGTGTAGTGGGTAAAGGTGCTTGTCACCAAGCCAGAGTTCTATCCATGGGGCCCATACCCTTGGCACGTGTATACACACTTATACACACAAACACACACACACCCCATTAATAAAAATAGTAATAATAGTAATAATAAGAATAAATATTAATAGTATGCTAGTTTGCTCTCTTAAGAGGTAAATTTAAACAGCCTTATGAAATTCAGATTATTTACTTTTAATATGAAAGATATTTTTGGAACTCCCTCCAAATATTATTTGATTAAATAGGACTTCCTTCAGCCATTCTCAGTTGACATGAATAACTCTTAACTAGAGATTCGAAGTGGCGTTTTGAGTCGGATATGCAGATGGTGTCTTACTGTGGCATAACAGTGAACTGGAAGTAACAAAGCTCTTATTTCTCAAATCCCAACTCCTTGTTGGAGATGCATGAGGCAACCCTCACCCCTTTAAGAATGCAAAAGGGGGGTTGTTCTTCATAATGTGATTGCCAGGTGCCTGGGCTGGGTTTTATGGTGCCTGTTTTTCCTTTCTCCTTCCCTATCTTGAGAGAGGCCATATACATCCTGCCCACTTCCCAGAGGAGCTATGAAATAGGGCAATGATAAGTACGTAAGTACTAACATAGACTTAGGATGCTCTTTGCGAGTGTGTTGTACACACGTGCACATATGCTCTTGTGAAATGTGCAAATGCACATGCTGGTGCAATGTTTGCTGTCCTTTCTTGGGCACCATCCACACTTTGTTTGTTTGTTTGTAGACAGGGTCTCTGCTTGCTCAGGGAGTAGTATTAGGTTGTCAGAGCAGGGAGAGATCCAGGCATCATCCTGCCTCAGTATCTTCAGCATGGGGATTAAAGCTCTTATTGACATGTGTGGCTTTTCTGTAATGCAGGTTCTGGGGACTAAGCTACCATGTTCAGCTCTTACTAGTGACTGTACATAGATCTGGTTGGCAGAATCATGAGGCTCAGTGCATTAGAACTGAGTTCCAGCAGCTTTGCCTGGGAGTGATGAATTAACTAATAGTTTAAGGTCATGTTCACAGGAAGCAGCACTAACTTA
The DNA here is from genome assembly GCA_028551405.1 of Uromys caudimaculatus. Lineage (NCBI taxonomy): Eukaryota > Metazoa > Chordata > Mammalia > Rodentia > Muridae > Uromys > Uromys caudimaculatus. Next base: position 102,184,098 of record CM052701.1, read on the forward strand.
GAGAAGGCATTTCTGGGGAGTCAGGGCATCTGTGCATTGACTGCTATAGTGAAGAAAGATCTTGTACCCTTTCGTTTAGTCCACAGTGTCTCCCTACAAGTCAGTAGGGTGCACTACTCCAGGTTGGAACTCTTTTAACTAAAGGTGACTAAGACAAGTTGAGCAACTCTGTACTACATGCCTGAGCAGAAAGTGGGCGCTAAATGAAGCTTCTGTTCTGCTTCTCACCCATAGAGGAGCTGGGATGTGAGCCAGCCAGTACCTGTCCCCATGACAGGACACATAAGCTAATGTCCCTAAGAGTCATTCTGTTGTGCTAAAGCACCCGAGCTCAGGATATTGGAATTGGCCTAAGAAAGTTGTTCCCTTGGTTGAACTGAATAGCTCCATTATTTCTGCTCTCATCCATGTAGGTACCAAATGCAGTTGTCGTCTAAATGTTTCCTATAAATGGAAAAAAATTTCAGTTTAGTGCATTTTTAATTGTCTTCCTTGCCCTTTTGAATAAAGGAAAGTAAAATACAATTAACTGAAAATTGCCTTTTTCAACCCATCGTCCAGGTGGAAATTTTGTTAAGATTTAAAACTCTTAAATCAGAAAACATACAACTGTACAGTGTGCAATTTGACTACAAAGAGATATTGATTTCATCGGGGCTTAGCAATGCCTGTCTGCACTGTGTTTCCTCACACTTCACTATGCAGGCCATTTTACAGTAAAGAGCCAGCATGAAACTCCTACATCCAGCTGAGTGCTCAGAGCTTACAGTAATAAAGTTTGTTACAGCCTCTGGCCAGCACTGCAGCGTGGACTTGAGTCTCTTAAACTACCAGTGGCCAGGCAGGCAGCACACCTGTTGCTTACACAAATGACATGCATTTGAAGTCCATCCTTCATCTGCATCTAGAACTTTACTTAATAACTAAATGTAAATATAAATAGCACCCTTTGAAGCGTGTATCAGAGCCTATTTGACCAAGCGTTCCCTTCATCCCCCGCCCCCGTCTATTTCTAGAAATCATTTGGTGATCTTTCAAAAAGATTTGAAATAAAGAAACGCCTTCAGTGTAAAAATTTTACATGGTACCTGAACACTATTTACCCAGAAGTGTATGTACCAGACCTTAATCCTGTTATATCTGGATATGTGAGTATTTTTATGTTCCTCTTTGTCCCTGACAAACCCCCTCCCATACCTTTTAATTTACTGCTTTTGAAGTTTTACATTATCAATGCTACTTCCCTAAAATTAATGGAAAAGTAGAAACTATTTGGTTTAATTTTTTTATGATTTAAATCTTTTACTTAGATTAAGAGTGTTGGTCAACCTTTATGTCTGGATGTTGGTGAAAATAACCAGGGAGGCAAACCGTTGATTCTGTACACGTGCCATGGCCTCGGGGGGAATCAGGTAAGCATGGGATGGGAAGGTCTTTTTCCTCAGAGTGCTTGCAGACACAGCTGGTGCTCTGTGTTTTCAGAAGTAACAGCTGAGGCAAACTGGTGTGAGGCAAACTGGTGAGGTAAACTGGTGTGGAGATGTCGTTAAGCTACACATGATAATATTAAAGGTATAGAATACTGTAGTTTTCACTTTGGCTCTGAAAATAATCTGAAATTAGCCACTTGATCAATAGAAAGGATAATAAAAACAGAATAATATCATTGGATAATGTGTGTGTATGTTTAATGTAATTTTTTTATATTTGTGTGGCTGTCGGTATGGAGGTTTTATAAGCTGTCAGGTGAAGGCCATATTAAATCTAATAGCAAGTTGAATCTAGTGTTAATGCTAACACAGCTGCATTGTAAGTTCTTTTGGGGACAGAGATTGCTTCAGTACCCTGTATCCAAATGCTTCCCCGACCCATCACTGACATCATCCAAATGCTTCCCACCACCCATTACTGATATCATCCAAATGCTTCCCCTCACCCATTACTGACATCATCCAAATGCTTCCCCCCCATTACTGACATCATCCAAATGCTTCCCCCCCATTACT
>CM052701.1:102186203-102197205 GCA_028551405.1 Uromys caudimaculatus
ACTGACATCATCCAAATGCTTCCCACCCATTATGGACATCATCCAAATGCTCTTCTTTCCTCTTCATTACTGACATCATCCAAATGCTTTTCTCTCCTCCCCATTACTGACATCATCCACATGCTCCGCCCCCATCACTGACATCATCTAAATACTTTTCTCCCCTCCTCTCTTCCCACTACTGATGTCTTTGTTTTCACTATTTTTCCAATTAGGGGTAAATGTGAAATGTTACTACCTGGCTTGCAAGATGTAGAAAATATAAAGTTTCTTGGGTTTAGTTTACTTTTACCTTAGCATTTGCAAGTTAACGCATAGAAGGGTTAGACTTTCTCTATCCATAGTCGGCAAGTTCCCTGATTGACCCCTGAGTGCTAGCTCTGATGGGTCCAATCCATTTGGCTCCCAAGCTCCCTTAGGAAACACCAGTATTGCAGAACCAGCATATACAGTCAGTAACATAAGGTCTGGCTGGAGTAAGGAATTTTGGGTGCTACACGGCTATATAAAACCATATCAGATTTAGATGAGGTGCCCATTGGTTTTCCCGAGAAAGAGCATTTTAGCCTGTACATTGAGAAGTGAGTTAAGACCTAGAGAGGTGCTCGGTGGGAACGGTACTGGGATGAGACATGCGTGAGGAAGGCTGTGCAAAGAGCATCATCCAGAACCCTTTCCTGTTGTCAGATTGTCTATATTTTGGTGCAAGATTTTCACCTTAGTAGTACTTGTGCTACTTTACGCGTACTTTGATAGGACTCAGTAAGTATCTGTATTAGGAAGAAAGGATCAATTTATCTCCTGGGCAGCCCATCTTCCTATTCATTAAACCCAGCTTAATGTAGTTAAGGTTTTTGTTTATATTAAATAATCAGACTGCATGGGGTATATAACAGAAGCCAGAACTGGTGAGGGATCTTTGAACAGAAAAGGAATTCTGAAACACATGGGACTGCATATAGACATACATAAATATATATATTTATGTTCATATATACCTGTTTTAGTGTGTGTGGGAAAGAGAGAGAACACACACATACACACACACACATATATATATGTCTGTATAATGTTATTTGTATGTATGTATGTATATATGTGTGTGTATATATATATACATATAATCTTTTAATTTTCCTTTCTACATAAGAACAATAGTTATATAAATAATTACAGTTTTATAATAACTTTATAATGCTTATTTTCTCATTCATAAATATATTACCAACAGTTGTTAATCCTTAGACATTTCCCTCAAGCTCTCTCCCGAATTCTATTTATCTTACAGTATATTATTACTACTCTTTTTGTTACTGTAGATACTATCTTAAAATATAGTGTGTGTGTTATTTTGTGTGGTTTTTTTGGGTATCTTTTCCAAGAAGAAGTCAAGAATTATAAATTATTTTTAAATTATCAATGGAATAGGCTACCTTTAAGAAGTTTAGGGGGGAAATAACTCTTTAAAAAGTATTTGTTTAAATGCGTGACCCAACCTGTGTTGCTACAGGAATTGACAGTCACTGACTTTGGGAAGCTTATGTCACAGAAGCACTTTTTTTTTTCCATAAGAAGTGAAAAACAAGAATGTATTTTGGGTGCTAGAGAAGACAGGGGGCTGAGATAATGTGAGTGATGGATTCCGAGGTTAGACTCAGGTAAGATCTTTGGGGACAGTCCCATTAGATAGAAGAGAGCATGAGAATGAAGGCTGGGGAAGAGCAGCCACTTAACACAGGTTCACAGAGCACACGGAAGGCCAGGGTGGCCGACGCAGAGTGCTCTACACAAGGAGTGAAGGAAATGAGGTCAGAGATAAGGAATCTGGCTGTACAGAGCTCTGCAGACCCGTTAAGGAAGATGGATTTAATTCTGAGTTCAACAGAAGCCATCGAGAGGGTTTTAAGCAGGAGAATAATGTCTGGTTTATATTTTCAGATGACTCTGGCTTCTATCATGTTAATGATTGTATCTTTTACTTGTTAGGCTTTTATTTTCCATTTCCTTTCTTCTCTCCCATACACCCCTCCCCACTCCCCTTCAAATTTATGGCCTCTATTTTCCCTAATTATGGCGTGCATATATGTGTGTGTGTATATATGTGTGTGTGTATATATATGTGTGTATGTATGTATATATATGTGTGTGTGTATATATATAACTAAATATAACCTTTTTCGTCTGCATAATGTTATTTGTATGTGTGTTTGTCACTGGACAAGCAATTGGTGTGCTCTTTCCTGGGATAGACAACCTGTCCTGCTCCCAGCAGCTCCCTATAGGACTGTAGTTCTATAGTTCTCATTCTGTGGGGTTGAGGCCTTGTGGTTGACATATCCATTGGTGTCATCCTTGTTCAACTAACATTTGAGCAGTCAAATTCTTTTTTTAATTAACTTTTTATTGATTTTATTTTTTTTCGTGAATTTCACCCCAATCCCACTCATCTCCCTGACCCTGGCCCTTTATATCCATCCACCCTTCACCCTGTAACCTTCCCACCCAAAAGAAAATAAAAAAACAACCCCCCCAAAAAAAAGGCAAAACAAATCATTAAACTAATCTTGCTTTGAATGTTGCAGTGTGTCACGCAGTATACCCTTTGTCCACACTTCTTTCCTTGCAAATATTCGTTGCAATGAGTCGTGGATCTGGTTTCTGTTACACTATCAATACTGGTCCTCAGTGGGGTTCCTCTCAGATATCCTGGTGTGCTGTGTCATGGAGGTCCTGCAGCTTTGGGTCTGCAGGACTGACTTTCACCGCCTCCTGCAGTTCATAGAGATGGGGTAGATGTTGGGGGAGCCAACTCAAAGCCCTGGATCTGGGCTTGAGTAGCAGCTGAGTTGGTCAGCCTGCCAGCTTTCCTGCTTCTGCACCGCCAGGGTGCGATCTCTAGCACTGCCCTGGTTAGTTCCCCCCTTGCTGCAACCAGTGAGGAACAGGGCCAGCTGTCCTGTTGTCATTCCCTTGGGGCCGGCTCAACTGCACCCATGCCTCCAGAGCCAACTCTACCGTGCTGCTCAGTCAAGGTGTGGGGCCTGCGCCTTGAGGTGCTGCAGCCGATAACGGGCTGGACCCACTCTGCCTCTATTCTAACCCTGGGCAGCTCTCCTGCCCCCTGCAGGTGGTGAGCGGGGAGCCACATTCTTTCTAATCAATTATTTCCCTCAACTACATTGCAAATTTTAGTTCCGTGAGAACTCAGACTCCGAAGTATTGAGCATTTTCTCATTTTCTTCCATTTTGATCATTTTAATGGTGTCTAATTGCATATAATCCTTTATAACACTATTTTGAAGACAAAGTAATGTAACTATTTTTTGTTATATAGCTGGACTGGAGACTATTCTGGCCCAGTGCAGTTACCTCATTGCAGCCTTCTGACAGCTAATACTCTACGCGCGCACGTTCTCTAGAGGGTGTGTCCAGGTTCTGAGTGACGTGTCTCTCACATATTTTCAGCTAATTATATCCTTTGTTGTTGTTGTTGTTCCTAACATGTTTTCAACTCTTCTCCTTTCCCTCCATGTTTCACCTTAGTGACTTTTTAATAATAGTGATGTAAAATACTGGCTAGCCTTTCTTAACCATCTTTGAGGTTTTTAAGGTTTATTTTAGTTTAACTTAAGTTAAGCTAAAAGTTAATATATTTAAGTTATAACTCAGTTATAGTTAGAATGCTGTTTCTTTCTCCTTCTAAAGCCGGTTTTTTTTTTTTTTTTTAATAAGGCTTCTGCCTGAAAATCAGGTTACAAAATCAATTAATGTTTTACTTGCAGGAGAAGAGAAATGAAGAATGAGGCCAAGCTGAGGCGCTTGGGATCAAGTCTCAGAATTCTGCTCATGTTTATGGAGTGTTTACTCTAGCACAGTGCCTGCCTAGCACATAATAAGGGCTCAATAAATATTAGTGCTAACAGGAATTATTGCATTATTGAAAATCAGTTATGTTAAGTCATTTTATCCTCAGACTGCCAGCATTATTAAATATTTGATTTATAATGGATGTTACTGAGGGACCAGGAAGATAGTTCCGTCAGTAAATTGCCTGCCATGACAGTGAATATGAGAATTATTCATTGATATAGTGCTTAGCTTTAGCACACAGAGAATCCAACTAGCTACACATACAGTTCTGGTAGTATAGTATATGTTACCTCTGCTGTCCTGTGGAAGCCTTGAAAGTTATAGTTTTCCACCAAAGGGAAAATTGAAGAGAAATAAACAGGTAAAATACTACTTGATCTAACTCTTAGAGAGTTAGCCAAGCAGGGAAGTTGCATCATGACACGGGCACCAACAATCCCTGCCCGCAAAATTACTAAAATCACCAACTGGATGGGTTGATAGGTGTAAACACTGTCAGGATTGCAGGATGTTCCAAGCAGCAGCCTGGCCACTGAGCAAACTCTGTAGAGGTAGATTTGTGTAAAGTAGGATGGTCCACTACAGCTGAGGCAGTGCTGCTCTGAGCATGAGTCCTGAATATTGCAAGTCAGGGGGATAGCCACGGTAAGCAAGTCTATTAGCACATCAAACCAAAGCTTTAACGGGCTAACAAACAGCTGCCAGGATTGCTGCATCACAGGGTCAGAAGTTGACACTGCAGTATAAATCAAGAGGTCGGGCATGAAGAGCTATGATGTACCGAGTGTTGACTGTGTGTTGGTCTTTGCTGGAAGTATTTATACCTATCAACCCATTCAATTGGTGATTTTAGTAATTTTGCAGGCAGGGATTTTTGGTGCCCTTGTCATGAGAAGGAGCAGGGGTTGGGGGCAAAAAACAGACTCAGAATATGCTTTATAGTTTGTACTTTGGTGAGAATGCTTTGGCTGAGATGAATAAGAGGCTGAGAGAAGAAGCAGCCAGTTAGCTGCTTAATAGAACTTTCCAGGCTGGTTTCTGTAGTACACTTGTGCTAGCCTCCACCCTACCTTGTAATTTCCAGTTTCTTGTTTGGAAAGGAAAGAACACTGTAGAAAGAAACCACTGCTGGTACCGGACAGAGGCAAGACCTCTGCATCGCCTGTCCTAACTAATGGCTCAGCTTACATTTCTGATATTTTTATTGCGTTTGTTGAAGACCTCATGAGTTTACTATGTAGGGGGGCAGCTGGTTGGTTTTTATCTTGTTTTATTTTGCAACTGGGCACACGGAGTTCCTTTGTCAGTCACAACTCTCTCCTTTCCACAGTACTTTGAGTATTCTGCTCAGCGTGAAATCCGGCACAACATCCAGAAGGAGTTATGTCTTCATGCTACTCAGGGTATCGTCCAGCTGAAGGCATGTGTCTATAAAGGTCACAGGACCATCGCCCCTGGAGAACAGATATGGGAGATTCGGAAGGTGAGTTGCTGCAGTTCATTCATCCATTTGCTAGCTTACTTTGAAGAGCACTAATTGCTTTACTCTGCTATATATCAGAATTTCTTCACCTTTAAGAACTCCACTATTATTACATGTCCCCCTATGTGATAAGAGAATATAGCTAGGGATTAAGTACCCATGGGAACAACTCATCAGAAAGTTAAAGCCTGGCTTATGCCAGTGAATAGCTTCTATAAAGAATTAATTCTTAGTTTCTTCTTGACTTTTTTTTTTTTTTTTAATATTCTTTAATCCTTTTTTACAGTCCAGTCTTCATCCCCCTCCTGGTCTGCCTCTTGCCCACTCCCCATTCTTGGGATTTTGTTTTGTTTTGTTTTTGTTTTTGTTTTTGCTTTACAATGGATTTTGAAAATCTTTTTTTTTTTTTCCTTAAAGGGTCAAAGAGTTTCTCATATAAAATTGCTAATTATGTCTTCCTTCATTTTAGTACATTTTTAATTAATCTAGAATTGAAAGAATATAGAACAAATCGCCTGTTCTTAAAAATGTTTTAAGATTTGGCTTGATCATATTAATTCTTATCTAAAACTAGTTTTGCATCATAGTAGCAAGCCATGTGTCTTAGTCAGGGTTTCTATTCCTGCACAAGACACCATGACCAAGATGCAAGTTGGGGAGGAAAGGGTTTATTCAGCTTACTCTTCCACATTGCTGTTCATCACCAAAGGAACTCAGGACTGGAACTCAAGCAGATCAAGGAGCAGGAGCTGATGCAGAGGCCATGGAGGGATGTTACTTACTGACTTGCTTCCCCTGGCTTGCTTAGCTTGCTTTCTTATAGAACCCAAGACTACCAGCCCAGGGATGGCACCACCCACAATGGGCCCTCCCCCCTTGATCACTAATTGAGAAAATGCCTTACAGCTGGATCTCAGGGAAGCATTTCCTCAAGGGAGGTTCCTTTCTCTGTGATAACTCCAGCTTGTGTGAAGTTGATATACAAAACCAGCCAGTATACTATGAGACTGGCTTTTCTGATTTTGAAGTCAGTCGTCTGAATACCAGTGGAACATTCTTTGCTTGAAAATGTATTTCAGGTCTTGCTCTCTTTCCCTCTTCATTTTGAAATGTCTCACACTGACTGAATAGCAGTACCGTGAATTACAGTGTTATAAACAAAGCCGATCAATATATTATCAGCCTCAGTTGATCTTAGATTTAAAGTTAGGAATCAGATACATTTGTTATGCAAATCTCTCTTTACCTTTAGTGAAAACATCAGGTCATTTTTGTATTTATCTTTTAACTGTGAGTCAGTCTTGAAGCTTAATGTTTGACATATGTTTTCTTTCTTTCCTAGGACCAACTTCTATATAATCCATTATTTAAAATGTGCCTTTCATCAAATGGAGAGCATCCAAACTTAGTGCCATGCGACTCAACAGATCTACTCCAAAAATGGATTTTTAGCCAAAATGAATAAGTGTTCCTTAAAATTAAGGAGTTGAAAAGGACATATTCTTCCTCATAAAACTGTGACTAGGCGTACACTGTAGTTGTTGAAAATTATGCAAAAGCAGCTAATTGTAACTTATTCCAAGTGCATTTTCCTTATTTATATCTTAAGATGTCTATGTAGTACTGCTGCAGAAACCCTGGGGGTTTCTGTCTGAAAGCACAGCAACTAGAATACCAAAGACGATTCTGAAATGTCCAGAGGTAGAAGAGAGAAGTTTACAGTATGAAGAAAATAATTTTCCTAGTAAAGTGATGTGTGTTTGTACACTTGGGGATATGCACACCTACATCCACACACTCACAGCTTAAAAGGTTTCCCCTAATTTTAGGGGCAATAGAAAAAGATTTGATACTGTATTTTTATAACTATATAAAAACGGATCAGTGAAGGTCAGTCATGGCCTTTCAGTACAAACCAAGAAATTTTTATAGATCTAGAATTTATTGTTTTAAAATCCAGGTAAACTTTTGTTGTCTTTTGTTTACTTGTCTGTCAAATATTTCCTTAAACATGAAGTTGAATAAGGAGAGGACTATTTTTAACACTTAAATTTTGGGAAAATTTACAAATATTTTTTAGTCTGAAGCCCACTCCACTTGATGCACATGGGTCTTCCCCAAATGGCTTTTCTGAAGTGACTACACTGTGTGTTTTCCCAGAGTACTTTTTAAAAAATAAACTTTATAAATTATTAGCTGTTAATAATGGTTCCTTTTTCCTTTCTAGTAGTCTTGTTTTCTTAGCAAAATACACTAATCTTGAATATTTATGATACTGAATTTCAAATGCAGAAACTTGACTCAACTCTAAATGTTGTTATTGATTCATTATATAGATAGTCTTTGCAATAGATTTATCTTATCAAATTAAAAAAGAGCCTTACTTTTATCTACATGGAAAATGAAAATTAAAAAAAAAAAAGAACCCTTAACACTATTACAAACCTTTGTTTCAGTTTTGCCCAGTTGGAGTAAGATCTGTAATTGATGGTGGGGATGGGGAGCATCCATTTTTTTACTCTAGATTTTACTCATCTGCTATTTGGAGCCCCAGGTTCCTTTAAGGAAAACCATGACAGCACTGTGGCAACAGAAGTGAAGATGCTGGCAGAAATGTGAACATTTGATATCGTCCTTTAATGACCTCATAAAATTATCTTTTGAAGTCACCAATTTCTCTTTGGCCATTTTACAGAGAGATCTCCAGAAGCAAAATAGACTTTGCCTGAACCTTTAATACTAGTAGGGTGTCAGTTATGCAAAAGAAAACATTTCCTAGTATTATAGCTTTTAAAATTCTATATTCTCTAGCCAGTTACTTTTTGGATTCTTAGTTTAAGGAACATGTACCGTGTTTATAACTTTGTATCAGAGGCTACAGAGGATGTAAGACTTTGCCATTCATCTGTCTCTTTAGGGTAGAGAGAAGGACACCCTTTTGAAACAGTATGCCGCTATGTTCTATTTTTATGACTAAGATGACTTCCTGTGTTTTAACTTTGATATTTTGTTAATGCTAAGTGTTTCTCTGTTATAGCTAACAATGATATGTAACAGTAAGCATACTGTATTGGCCACTTAGTAGTACAATTTCTGTTGCTCAGTTTGTTCCACTAGACTTGAATGATCATGAGCAAAAGCTTCTCTCAACGCTTGTTTCATCTGTAAAAACAGTAGAAAACTAAGCAATTTCCCAATAATATTTTATAAAGCGAACTTGAGTAAAACATGTTTTTAAGAAATGAAACCAATATGCAGATCCTCACAAAGAGTCATGTATCAATGCCTTGTATTCTGAGTAAAGTTTCTCAGGTTGGACTGATGATGCTGTGGCCCTGTTAAGCACAGCCTCTGGAAAGGTTCTTATCTGATGCAGAGCCATCAGGCTGTTACGAACTGTCACAGCAGTGATTTGATGTAGGACTGGCTTTTGGGGGTGTGTGGGGGGGATTCCCTCTTACTGTCTTGGAACAGTCTTATAATTCATGGTGCTTGGCTCTCATCCACCTGAATTTGCCTGCACTTGAGTGTGAAATTGTGGAACTTTTGCTCAATTTGAAGCTGCCAAGGCAAATGGTCTGGTTCTCACTGAAGACCTGGCATGCTGCCTTCATTCCAGAGTACCATTCCAGAGGCCATCAGAACTGATTCCAATATTCTGCAATGTTTGAGGTCAATTCCATGAACAGGCTCACCAAAAGATTAGAAATGCCTACTTAGTTAGCCATAGGGAAAAAAAAATAAGCAATGCATTAAAACTATCTGCTGATATGATGACTTTTGTATCACAATATGATCACCTGCCTGTCATCCTAGCATTTGGGAGATAGAGGCAGGACGATCAGAAGTTCAAAGTCATCCTCAGCTACATAGAGAATTTAAGGACAGCCTTAGTGTCAAAGGAGACCCTCCTCAATTAACAAAATGAAACATAAATGGGAACAAAACATTATTTCTGGGAAAACAATGCTGAATTCTTAGGAGAAATTCAATTTTGTTGTCTTTAAAGTAAGTTGCGAACTTACAACTTATTTTAATGACAACAAATAAATACCATAAGACACTGATTATTCTGTAACTGATGTGAAGAAAGTTAGACAGAGCTTTGGGAAACTTGTTTATAATATAAATGTAGCATATGTGTGAGGGAATCAGTATATAGAGCACCGAAAAGTATATGTATGCATAAATGCATGCATGTTTTCAATTAGAATATTGTGGATAGTTTTTAAGATGAATTTCTCTAGTGACTACTTTCCTCTAGTCATCCACCCTCAGCACGGTTGCACTGAGAAAATGCTTCCCCTTCCCTTGCACACAGAGCACTAGGGTTTGAGGTGGGAGCCCTCAAGGGTCTTGCATTGAAAGGCATCCTCACTGAGCTGTGGCATTATTAGAAGGTGGGACAATGGTTCAGGGGTGGGGTATGATGAGAGGAAGTGATCTTTCTAGGGTTATGTGTGCCCTTGGAAGGATTATTGATCCCCTCAGCCCTTGCGTCCTGGATGCCCCGAGGTAAGCATCTGTGTTCCAACATGTGGTTGCTACACACCCAAAGCAATGGGGCCAACACCCTAGTTCTTCTCGAGATTTTGCTACAGGGAAACACATTGTCAGTTTGCTCTATAGTTTTAACAATACTTATGGAATATCTTCTCTGTTTTATTGGCCATGTCAAGCATTAGGTACTAATAATGTACAATAATAGTCCCTGTCTCATAGAGATCATAGTGGCTATCCCATAATGATGACATCACAGCACAATGATGTTTCAGAGCATAGTTCCATGAGAAGCTGGTGGCTCCCTCAGCCAAAGACAGAAAACAAGCTCCAATTATTTTTTTTAAATTTTTATTTTTGATACTTTATTTACATTTCAAATGTTTCCCCCTTTCCAGGTCTCCACTTTGGAAACCCCCATCCCCTCCCCCGCCCCCTGCCTCTATGAGGGTATTCCCCCACCCACCCGCCCACCTACTCCTGTCTTCCCACTTTGGCATTCCCCTATCCTGCGGCCTCTAACACCCTCAGGCCCAAGGGCTTCTCCTCCCCGATGGCCAACAAGGCCCTCCTCTGCAACATATGTGGTCCGAACCATGAGTCCCTCCATTTGTATTCTTTGGTTGGTGGTCCAGTCTCCAGGAGAACCAGGGGGGGGGGGGTTCAGGCCAGTTGACACTGTTGCTCCCTCCATGGGGCTGCAAACTCCCTCAGTTCCTTGAGTTCCTTCTCCAACTCCTTCTTCTGGGACCTCACACTCAGTCCAACGGTTACTGTGAAGTAAAACTTGGGTATTCTGAACTTTTGGGCTAATATCCACTTATCAGTGAGTACATACCATGTTCATTCTTTTGTGACTGAGTTACCTTGCTCAGGATGATATTTTCAAGTTCCATCCATTTGTCTGTGAAGTTCATGAAGTCATTGTTTTTAATAGCTGAGTAGTACTCCATTGTGTAAATGTACCACATTTTCTGTATCTATTCCTCTGCTGAGGGACATCTGGGTTGTTTCCAGCTTCTGGCTATTATAAATAGGGCTGCTATGAACATAGTGGAGCATGTGTCTTTATTATATGTTGGAGCATCTTCTGGGTATATGCCCAGAAGTGGTATAGCTGGGTCCTCAGGTAGGATTATGTCCATTTTT
>CM052701.1:102197705-102232897 GCA_028551405.1 Uromys caudimaculatus
TCTAACTTCTTGAGTTCTTTGTATATATTGGATATTAGCCCTCTATTGGATGTAGGATTCGTAAGGATCTTTTCCCAATCTGTTGGTTGCCGTTTTGTCCTATTGACAGTGTCCTTTGCCTTACAGAAGCTTTGCAATTTCATGAGGTCCCATTTGTCGATTCTTGATCTTAGAGCATAAGTCATTGGTGTTGTGTTCAAAAACTTTTCCCCTGTACCCATGTGTTTGAGACTTTCCCCCACTTTCTCTTCTATTAGATTCAGTGTATCTGGTTTTGTATGGAGGTCCTTGATCCACTTGGACTTGAGCTTTGTACAGGGAGACAGGAATGGATCAATTTGCATTCTTCTACATGTAGATCACCAGTTGAACCAGCACCATTTGTTGAAAAGGCTGTCTTTTTTCCACTGGATGGTTTTAGCTCCTTTGTCAAAAATCAAGTGACCATAGGTGTGTGGATTCATTTCTGGGTCTTCAATTCTATTCCATTGATCTATCTGCCTGTCACTGTACCAATACCATGCAGTTTTTATCACCACTGCTCTGTAGTACAGCTTGAGGTCAGGGATGTTGATTCCCCCAGAAGTTCTTTTGTTGTTGAGAATAGGTTTTGCTATCCTGGGTTTTTTGTTGTTCCAAATGAATTTGAGAATTGCTCTTTCTAGGTCTATGAAGAATTGAGTCGGAATTTTAATGGGGATTGCAATGAATCTGTAGATTGCTTTTGGTAGGAGGCCATTTTTACTATATTAATCCTGCCAATCCATTAGCACGGGAGAGCTTTCCATCTTCTGAGGTCTTCTTCGATTTCTTTCTTCAGCAGGCTCCAAATTTTAGTGATAATTAAATGGCATTAGTTTAGTTGCCTAGGAAGATAGTCTCAATGTGGGATTGTCTACACTGGGTTGACCTGTAGGCTCTTGCTCTAGTAACATTTTCTGTTGCTGTAATAAATCATTCTGAACAAAAACAACAAGGGTTTATTTGTTTTATACTTCCACATTATAATCAGTCATTGAGAGAAGACTGGACAGAAACTTGGGGGCAGGAACCTCAGAGGACCTCTGTTTGCTGGCTCACTCACCTCCTTGCTAGCTACGTTTCTTATATAGCACAGGACCACCTGCTAGGGATGTGCTACCTTCATTGGGCTCTTCCTTCCCCTGTCAATTATCACGTAAGATAATCTTTCATGGTTATGGCCTAGGGCCAGTCTGATCTGGATAATAAGTCAATTGAGACTCCCTGAGATGATTGTAGGCTGAGTCAAAGTGACACCTGAGGCTAAATAGGACAGCATGTATCTGGTGGATTAAAGTTAATTAATGTAGAAAAATATAGTCCACCATGGGTGGCACCATTCTCTAGACAGAGTCCTGAACTGTAGGAGATTGGAGGAATCAAGCAAGAGAGCAAGTAAGCATGCATGCATTCATTTCTCTGCTGTTGACTGTGTGTGTGTGATGTGATTACCTGTTTGAAGTTTTCATCTTTACTCCCCCACAATGATGGACTGTAACCTGGGATTATAAGCTAAAGTAAACACTTCTCTCCCCTAAGTAGCTTTTGTAAGGGTATGTTATCACAGCACCATAAATAAACTAGAAAAGTGGTTACAGGACTACTTATACTTAACCCCCCTAGGCTGCCATTTAAATGTAGCTTGTGATTCATAAAACCTGGTTTTGAGCCTGTGATTCTGCATTTCCAGCATTCACAAGTGATGTCAGTTGAAGCCACACTGAATCAATGTCTTCCCATGGACTCTGTCCATGGATCTTTGAGACTTCGTCATACTTCACATCCTTATTACTTCAGACAGTACCAGTTATTAATCTCTGTCTACCTGTTACTACCACCATGGTTTCCTGACAATCACTATCTCCTTTTTCTGTACTGATTTTATAAATTCATTCCATCCAGGGACCCTTTACTCTGCCAACTCTTACTCTTGTTTCTTTTTCAGGAAACTAATTTATGTGAAAACTATATTCCTTATCTTGCCTTGAACATCTGCTAAGCATATATCTCCATCTTCTAGAAAGAAAGGAGTATTTTGTTCTTGTTTTATGCCATTCCTTTGGATTTTATGGCCAGGCTTTGGAATAACTGCATTCTTTATTTGAATCCATGCTGTCTGGATACTTCATCTTTTTCCTTCTTTGGGCTACTATTAGTTATGTATCTGTAGTCATTCATTTAACTCATGCTATCCATTAGCTGAGTATTCTGGTCCCTGTTTGTTTGTTTTGTTGTCTGTCTTTTGCTTTGCTTCACCCCTATTTCTTCTTTATAGGCATTTTCATGGCTCCAGTATCATGAATTGTCAATGCTAGACTACCACATTTCTTTCCCTTAGCCCTTAATACTAGTGACCATTCTCCTCTATCTCTTGAATGTTGTGGGGTATCCAGCAGGGAAGATGGTTCAGACATGGGTTTAAGGCAATATAAAGTCTTCGTTAGCTGCCTGGTGACTACACTGGGTGTTCAGGATCCTAGTGTAGCCCCAAGCCTTTCTCAGGGTGAAAGATAGAGTAAGCCCCCATGTCTATATTTGTGCTTTTTTTAAAAACACAAAACCATGTTCTGGTTGACACACTTTAGTTAACAGAACAGTTAGCCAGACACAGAACTACAGAAGCCAAAAAGCAAGATTAGTATATTTAGAGACTTTCCCAGAACTATGGACTTTGATGGATTAGATCTTTATTTTGTTTTAGTGGGTGGTATGTATGAGCTGAGTTGTATGGCCTGAAATGGGACTTCCATCATGGAGTCAGTTGTACCTTGAGGTCTGGGGTCCTGTTAGATGGAAGAACATAGATTTTGATTACAGGTTCTCCCCTCGTTCATTTACACAACTTGCTTGTCCATAAGAGCTTCCATTGTCCAAACACCCAAACCATTGATCCCCCAACCTACTGCTCATTTCTCCTCCAGTCTATATCTTAGTCTGATTATTTATGTAAATTCATTCACTTTATTATTTTTTATGAGACAGGGTCTCAATTTATCACAGTCGAGCTTGGAACTTGCCATGTTGTTGAGGCTAGCCTTCAAATACTAATTCTCTATCCCCCAAGTGCTGGGATAACGTGCACACAACCATGGCTGGCTGTCTTTTTCATTATTATAGAGAATAGTTTCAGGAATTCATTATAATAATTCTCTTCCCTCAGCTTCCATGCCAGTCTTCCCATACACTTAGTGGCAGAAATAGTAAACCCTGTCATTCCCTAGTCCTGCACCCAAGTAGTCACTTCCCTTGGGTGACACTTACCTTTGTCTTGGCGTTGTATATTTCCTTTTCTCTTATTTCATGGATTTTACCTCTTTGCCCTTTGGTTTACTTCCTCATTTGAGAAGATTACTCTGATGGTTGGTATATGCTCAGCCCAGCGAGTGGCCCTATTAGAAGGTGTGGCCCTGTTGGAGTAGATGTGCCACTGTGGACATGGGCTTAAGACCCCCATCCTAGCTGCCTAGAAGTCAGTCTTCTCTTAGAAGCCTGCAGATGAAGGTGTAGAACTCTCAGCTCCTCCTGCACCATGCCTGCCTGAATGTTGCCATGTTCCCACCTTGATGATACTAGACTGAACCTCTGAACCTGTAAGCCAGCCCCAATTAAATGTTGTCCTTATAAAAGTTGCCTTGGTCATGGTGTCTGTTCACAGCAGTAAAACCCTAAGACAATTATATTTTTAAAAATTTATTCTCCTCTCATATGTCCTGAACACAATATCTCCTCCCTCTTCCCCTTCCCCAGCCCCTCCCTCCATCCCTCCCACCACTCCTCTCCCCCAGATCCACTCCTCCTCAATTTCCCTTCAGAAAAAAGCAGGCCTCCCAGGGATATCAACCATGGCACTGTTACAGTAAGACTAGGCACATACTCTCATATCAAGGCTGCATGAGACAACCCAGTAGGAGGAAAAGAGTTCCAAAAGCAGACAAAAAAGTCAGAGAAAGCCCCACCCCTACTGTTAGGAACCCCACAAGAACTCAAGCTATACAAACATAGCAATTAGGCAGAGGACCTAAGTCAGACCCAATCAGACTTCCTGATTGTTGGTTCAGTCTCTATGAGCCCTGGTTAGTTGATTCTGTGGGCCATGTTCTTGTGGTATCCTTGACCCCTCTGTCTCCTACAGTCCTTCCTCCCCCTCATCCACAGGATTCCCCAAGCTCAACCTAATGATTGGCTATAGGTCTATGTAACTGCTCTTATCAGTTGCTGGATAAGACCACGATAATGTTTGGCTCTGGTCTACAAGTAGAGCAGGATATCATTAGGGATCATTTTATTAGCTTTTTTTTTTTTTTTTCCCAATTGTGTTTGTTTCTATTCTGTGTCTGGGCTATGCAGCTCCTGGTTCCTGACCCTCCAGGCAGTGTCAGCCCTGGTCTTCCTCATGGAGCAGATCTCAAGTTGGACCAGTTATTGGATGACCACTCCTGCAAGTTCTATACCACCTTTATCCCAGCATGTCCTGTAGACAGGATAAATTGTAGAACGGAGGCTTAGGGGCTGGGTTGGTGTCCCAGTCCCTCCACTGAAAGCCTTGCCTGGTTACAGAAGATGGCTGTCTCAGGCTCCATATCACCCATTGCTAGGAGTGGAGAGCACATCTTACGGTGACTCTTGGGGAAGAGACCAGAATGCATATATTATTTGATACGTGATGTTTGAAATATGTTTGTTAGACTTCTTGGTTGGAAATCTTTTATATAATATTGAAGGTTTTTAATTTCATCTTTTAAATTCTGATATTAAAAAATTTGTTTGTGATCTTATTTTTCTGTCTTTGAATACATACTGATTGTTCTTTTTATTCGCCCCAGTGTCCTGAAGGAAGTCTTGTATGACTGCAGTTTGCTATGCCCTTTAAATACATACCTTTCTGGAAACTTTTCAAAATATTTCTTAATTACATTCTCTTTTGTATTCGTGGCTTCTTTCTGGAAACATCTTTTGAGAACCATCACTTGCTGATTCACTAATCTATTTGCATAACCTATTCACTGGTAACCCACATCATTACAAAAATAGAATATAGAGTATTTTCATTTATTTTCCAGTATGCCATCTACTGGCTACAGCATTTCCATCTTACCATGGGGAACACTGCTTGTTTATGACTCATCTTTAAATATGACTTTAATATTTTCTTTGTACTGGAGATCAAGCCCAGCTCCTGAGAAATGCTAGGCAAACATCACATTCCCCAATATTTGATTTCTCCTTCTTCCTTCCATGACCACTTGCTGAATTGAAAACCCAGATCCTCCCTCATTTATTTAAAACAATTGGCACAACCTCATTGTTAAACTCATTTTTGGGTGTCTATGGCATCATGAGGTTCTCAGTGTAAACCTGGTGCCTTGCTTCAAACCATGAATGGAGATGCTCTTTGATGGTTGTGGAATTATTTCCCTGCCTTTTGGGCATTTTCTAATTGATTTTTTTACACGGTAATTTGAGTTATTTTTAAAAGACAATCATATCGGTCTGTTGTTTTTTATAACCTCCCAGTAGCTCCCCAGTGTCCTAAGAGACATTTTCCTCTCCTGGCTATAGTCTACCTGGCCAGTGTGTGGCCAGTCAGTGCTGGGTCTACCCCTACTTCCTCTCCAGCCATGTTTCTCAGCTTATGCTGCTCCAGGCTCAGCAGTGGCCTCCTCCCTAGGACAACTTTTATCATGTTTTCAAACCTGTACTTCCTTTCCCCGGATTCTCTTCATAACAGCGTCCTTTACGTCTTCCAGTTCTAAGGCAACACAGTCCAGATTGTTCTATGATACATTTGGCCCCATGCTTAGGCCTGGGTTAACCTCATCGCCACCTGAAATCATTGCCTTACTTGATGTGTGGACTTGCCTTTTTATTCATGGAGAAATCATCTCCATGAAGATGAGGTAAGAAACGGTGTGGTTCCACCTAGGAAGACGGCTCAGCCAGTGCAGGCACCCAGCACCAAGCCTGCCCGCTTGAATTTGCTCCCCAAGATCCTCATGATCGAAAGAGAAGACCGACTCCAAGTTTTCTTCTGATCCTCACACCAGGGCCGTGTCATGCATGCTCCTCCACGCTCAAAATAAACGTGTGATAAAACAGTTCGAAACAGTTGGGACATCGATCATATCTTCACACTTTTTGAGTAATTTCGAGCATTTCCTTAATTACTTTATCAGTCACTATGTGCTTAGACGGTTAGTCATGAACGAATCTCTACTTAGTAATGTATTTTAAGGCGTCCCTTTAAAATCTTAGTCGTGTATTATATAAATTAGTATTACGTCCAATTTTTCAAGGCTTTCAGAAATAACTTCTCTTTAAAATGTGATATTGATCATAAAAATATCCTTCTCTGAAAGTACAAATAGAATCCACGATGTTACAAAAGAATCACTTTTTTTTTTCCTCCAGGAAATCCAGAGCGTTCTACTTACTTCTAAAGTCTGGTTAATGAGACGGAGCTTCATGCCTATTTCTCTGTGTTAGAGCACTTGTATTTTTATTTTTCTATCAGAGTTCTTACCGCCAGCATCAAAATTAACACTGGATGATTTATGTGGAAAAGGAGTTTGCCGAAAGGAGAAAGGATATCGAGCTGTTGGTGGGATAGTTGGGAACTCCTGAGGGAAGAACGGAAAGAATGGGCAGGTGGGATAAGGCAGGGGGTTCGGCTTAGCTTTAAATCTTCAATGGTGAGAACATTGCTTCGTGCCACCAATCAAATACCAGAGGAATGTTCTGCACCTGCCCCATTCCTGGGCGTTGGCCCAGTTGTCACTGGCTCCTGGGTGCTGTCTCCCTACCCACTTCAACTGTGATTGGGCTCTGGAGTTAACGACTGCCAGAATGTGTTCTGTGCATCCTTCTTGTTTTCTCAAGTAGGTTCCAGATGAATATAAAGGCTCAATAGTTTTAGAGGCTGAAAGTTATAGTTCACCACCGGTGAGAGTCGGGTCCCTGTAGGTGAGTCAACATGACACGGGGGGTGGGGGGAGGACTTGAATGCAGAAGAAAACACAGGGTGACAAGGTGAGACAGGAAGCTTGGGTGGGATTCAGGGGCCGGGCTGTTCTCTAGTTACCAGCTCATTCTCATGAGCGCTAACTCCGGTAGAGCCCGTGTCAGTCCCTAATCAGAAAGCTGCCCCCAGCATCTAGCCAATAGCCACCTCAAACCTCAAACACTGAAAGGTGACAGGTCCTGCACCTTTGGGTGCCACATTGGGATGCTAGGGACAGGCCCTTTATCACAGGAGTGCTTAGTAGCAGCTGATAGCATATCCCTGTGTTTCATTCCCTCCCTGCAGATGCTAGTGCTTTTATAAAACTCGTGTCTATAACAATATGATTCATATTTACTAAAAGGCACAGGTTTCAAGAATTCCACTTAATGAGCTTACATGGATTGAGATTAATCCGTGAGGTTTTGGCTTGTAGGTATTTATAACTGTCACTAAAATTGAAAGTGTCCCATGGCTCCTCGGACTTGAATTTCCCACCCAAAAGGACACTACCTGTATGCCTCTGAGCATACATTTGTTTTTGGTGTTATTTCTTCCACATAATTATAGTCATACATTTTATTTTATTTTTTTTGTTATGGATTGCAGTGCATTTGAGATTAATCCATGAGGTTCTGCCTACCTGCAGATGGTCTTTTTTTTTGTTTCAAAGTCTCTCAACTTTAATAATCCCTCATTCCATTGATAGATATTTCATGGTTTTTCGTTTATTTGTTTTGTTTGTTGCTCTGTTCTTTCTTTCTTTCTTTCTTTCTTTCTTTCTTTCTTTCTTTCCTTCCTTTTTTCTTTCTTTCTTTCTTTTAATATTGTAATCTTTTGAGCATAGAGGCTGTAAGTATTTAAGAACAAACTGAGAGGTTATTTCTCCACTGGTGAAATGAGCCAATTCAAGCCAGATTAGATTAGATTAAAGGCAAGTTTATTGGGAAACTGTTCTGGGTAGAGTTCACTGGCCCCAAGGATTGAAGCCAGGGGAGTCACTATGGGGAAAGGTTTGGGAGAGAGAGAATGGGTGCACACACAGAGGTGGAGGTGGGGCTGGGGGGAGGGCCCAAAATGTCTGGAAGATTCTCTGGGGGAAGGACAACCTAGCCCAGGGGTGGGGGCAGGGTATGACAGATAGGGATTGACGACTTAGAGGCCTTGTCTCCTTTGCTATGTAAAATACGTGCCACAGTCCCTGGGGTCCAAAACCAATTCTTTTTGTGATTTGTTTTCCTGTTCTGATTTGTGAGACTGACTCCTGCAGCCAGGATGGCCCTGAGTGTGTACTGTGTGACTAACTCTGATCTCCAATTCCCACTTTCAGTCCTCTCACCTCAGAAATGCAGCCCACATTCCTACCACCAATTCACAGCAGCTTCTAAGGATCCTCGACCCTTGCTAACATTCAGCATCTTCTGGTTTTAGACACCCTAGTGAGTGTGGAATGATTTTGGGTACATTTTCATGTTCAAGTTGGTTTTTTTTTTTTTAATCTTTTATTAAGTATCTAAGTTTTCTGCTAATACTTATTGGGAAATTTTCTTTACTATTGTAGATGTTTACATATCCTAAATACAAATCCTTCATTGGGTTGGGCATATGCACTGCACAATGGCCTGGAATCTGCCCGCCTATTTCACAGTGCCCTTCCATATCTGAAATGCCTTAACTTTCCATGGGAAGCCATCCCATTTCTTTAATGTTCCGTGCTCACGTGCTCTTTCTAGAAGACCTTTGTCTTCATGCAGCATATGAGATACTCCACTGTGTTGCCTTCAGATGCTTTACTCTTCTAACCTTTATTGGGAGTCAGCGATACATTGATGAAATAACTTTAACCTGGAGCAACAAAGGGTGTTGAGATTTTCTTACTTAATTTTTCATAAGTGTATCTCATTTTCCAACACCATTTGTGAACTTCCCCAGCAGGGCCACCTCTGAGAGTCAGTGTTCCGTCACTGGGCAGGTCTCATTACTCAATGTCACACTGTCTTGATTTCCACAGTGTTAGCATTCTGTCTAAACTCCACCCCACAGTTACCTGGCAACAGCCAGGTAGGCCCGACCCACTATAAAAGGGGCTGCTAGCCTCCTCCTCCCTCTCTTGCTCTCTTGCTCCCCTCTCTTCCCATTCCCTTACCCCCTCTTTCCATGTGGTCATGACCAGTCTCTACTTCTCTACTCTCTCCCTCTCTCTGCCTTTCTCTGCCTCTACTACCCTCTTAACTCCCTCCCCATGCCCTGAATAAACTCTCTTCTATACTACACTGGGTTGTGGCTGGTCCCTTCAGGGGGAAGGGATGCCTCTGAATGGGCCCGCTGAGACACCCCATTCCCCCATACTTGACTACCCCTCCATAGAACATATTCTAATATCTCTTTATCGTTTTATAAACCTATCACACAGTGCCACAGGATCACTTCTGCTGCGAGATGCATACTCTTCCACTAACTGTGGTATCCAATGTCTTTCAACAATGGTTTAGAGTTTACAGAGTATAAATTTTGCACTTCTTTTCTTTAAAACAATTGTCTTCAGTACTTTATGCCATAAATATAAATGAATTTTTCTTAACTTCACTTTGGGAGTTTTCATTGATGATATAGAGAAGTTAAAATCATTTTTACAGGCTGACCAAATTTCTTCAACCTTGCTGAACTTAGTAGTCCTGAGCCTTTATTTAATAGAAGCTTCAAATTTCCTTTTACAGAAGTTCATGGCTTTGTTGACTAGAAACAGCTTTACTTCTTGTAAAAGGGTGTTATTTTCCTCCTTGCCTAGTTTCCTTGGTTAGATTTATTCTAGTGTCTTTTCAATATGTGGTTGATGGTTCCCATGATTGCCAGATAAGCAAGTATTTCTGACTCCCCAGTACCTGAAGTCTCCAGTTCAGCTCTGTTGTTAGCAGCATACTAATCATGATTTTAACATTATGAGATTTATCGTAGCATCTCGCAGCCTAGCGTGTGATCTGTTTTGTTCAGTGTTTCATGAAGACACAGTGCAGAGTTCTACAATGTTAGTTAGGTTGTGTGTGTGTGTGTGTGTGTGTGTGTGTGTGTGTGTGTGTGTGTGTGTGTGTGCTCCTGCACTGAGACAGGCTAGGCTGACTCCATGATAGGCAGTTCAAGAGACTAGGCCTAAATCTCTGTTTTCAAGAACTGGCCTTGTCCAGGCAAGTCAATTACTTAAAACAAACAAACAAACAAACAACCCAGGCCTCAGACAGCCTGTCAGAAATTGCCCTGCCATCAGAAGTTGCCCTACCCCTGGCCCGAGGCAAGGGCAATGGGTCAGCCACAGTTTCCAGACCGCCATGCCCAGCTATGGTTCCGGAATGTCCCTAGACATAGAGCCAACAGATTAAGATAGAGGTCACCTACCCCTCCCGGAATTTCCCTATTGTGCTTTAAATCGGGCCTGTGAGTTCACTGGGGCTTCTCATGTTGGTAGATGGTAGACCCTAGCATGCTGGACTTCTACAGAATATACTGCTCTTTGCTTTTGTATACTATCTGAGTCTGGGGTATCATACAGTACATGTGGTCGTGTTTCCATGTGCATATCTGTCATTAGTGAAATCAGTTCTCATTTTGGATGGTGAAGTTTTCATATCTAGCATTTTTCACTTGTATCTTAATAAAATTTCTGTTTTTCTGTTCTAAATTTCAGTTGTCCACACACATTTTTGTTGTTGTTTTCAGGTCCTTACCCATCATTTCCAATGTGAGTCCATCATGTTGTGTCTGCTTCCATATCCTATGGACAATATTTTTTCTGCTTCTTTTATGCTATTTCTTGTTATTTTCATGGGGTTTTTTTTCCACTGAGCACTGTATCTATATTATATATAGATATTAGCACACTTAGTATTTCCCATAAGGAACAAACTTGCTCTCCTATCAATAGGCTAGAGATGAGGCTTCAGTCCATCTAGTCAGCCATCAAGCTGCACCTGAATATTGATAACAAGTTTCACTGAAATTAAATTATTGACTTTCTGAAACCATTCTGAGGGCAGAACTGGTGTCTTTTCTTCAGCAGAGCCTGGAGTTTAAGCATCACTGAGGTTTCACTGGCTTCTCCAGGTTGTATGATATCAATGCTTACTTTTCAGATTGTGCACAGAGCTATTTCTGATTCACACTCTGTCCAACTCTTTGGGTCACTTCAGAATTCTATTTCTCTGGCATTTACCCCTCTTCACTAATTTAGAAACACAGAGTGTTTCTTTGGGCTGCATGTGAGTTCAGTGGGCAGCCACTGAAAGTCTAATGCACCTCCAAGGAACATTCTCAGTTTCTCCACCCAAACTTGTCTGATGGGGAATCTCATTCAGACTTTTGGCCCCAACTTCTGATTGTGGGTACAGCATATTGCTGAAAGGCACTTAGGGAAGCATCCTACCGCCCAGAATAGGAGAGGCACTTCTCAGCTGCTCTCTATTAGAGCACACATATCAGTTGTTAGACAATGCCAAGTACTGATGTTGCTTCTGTGAACAACTGGATCAAATTCTTCACTTCCTGTTCCCGACATTCATTCTCCCCTGACAGTGTCTTCTAGGCAGAAGCAACTGTACTTTGAAGAAAAGAATTGTGTCTTCTATCAAATAAAAGGCACAAATTAATTCCTTAGTGGTTTTGTGGTACAAACTGCAGGCTTGTTTACCCCTTTTAATAAACGGCATGAGTTTTAAACTTCTGTGACATTGCTGTCTTTGATTACTGCAGATGCTGAGTATGAAGAACTTAACAGATTACTTATGTTGGCTTTGTAAAGTGACAGATTATTTAATGGAACATGCTTTATTTGAAAGCTTCTGTAAACAACTTTTAACTAATAACTTATCTCATTTAAACTACGTTTGGCTAACGACTTGCAGACCGGAATATCCTATCTACCTGTGAAAAGCTTGCAGAGTTTTTCCACTATCTCAAGATAAGGTCAAAAGACTACATCATGGAATGTAAATGCCTATTGATTGTTCTTGGAATCATTTTTTGGATCACTTTGAGGTTTTCTTACAGACATGATGTCTGTGATAAATCTCACACAAAAGCATCCTCACACATAGTAAAGATTCAATCATATAAAAATCCGATGATCAAAGTTGGTCTAACACTAGCATCTAATCCATCCCAAACACCTCATCAAAACAGCTCTACGTAGCTGGGGAGATGGCTTGGAAAGTAAAGCCTCCTGTCACCAAGTCTAAAGACCCGAGTTCCATCCTCAGGCTCATGTTATAAAAAGAGAGAACTCATTTCTAAAAATTACCCTCTGGCCTACATTCCCATATAATGGCATGTGAATCCCCTCCAAAATATTTCTAAAATCTCTTGCCTGTCCCAGTGATGTCACATTTCCAGGACTCAGTTGAGAATCATCCTTTGTGTTTGGTGGTCATGATTGTTTAGCTCCTTACAACCTGGAGCGACTGGGTGGCCCTTCGCTGTAGTCATAAAGTTTGCGGTTTCAGAGTGTTAGTAATGCCAATCTGACATTCTTTGATGTGAACGTGGGGCTCTCTAATTTTCCTCCTGTCCAGATTCAGGCAATGTGCTCTTGTCAGAGAGCTCAGAACAGTACAGCATCAACGTATACCTCCATTGGAAATGTTAACTGCAGGAACCTGCTAGGGTTTGGTACCTCTCGGGTTCCAGCACCTACCCTGTGTAGGTGAAAGCATTTTCTGAAGAAATACTCCAAAACCATGAAAATATATGATGCTTCAAATCCCTGCCAAGAAGTCTGGTACCAACTGATGGCTCCTACCTTGTTTAGCTGCCCTTGCCACCTGTGTCCTCCTTCCAACCATGGTGACTCATTGGCATTATACTTCAAGAGTAATGTTTTTTCATTCATAAACTCACTGTGGACTGATGAACTTCTACTTCCATTCAACAGATTATAACCTGGCTGGATACTACTATTGGTCATCAGATTGGGCCAATTCAGCCCCAGGAAGGTTTACTTCCCATGTGTCCATCACTCTCCAGGTAATTCCATATCCTGGCTCATTTTTTTCAGTGACTCTTTTCCATCCTTGGAGTCATCTGGTTCTCCACAGAGCCTGCTTGTTTTATGTAGAATCATCTAGGAGTCAAGATCGCAAAGCCCAGCACGCTGCTTGTTACTAAGGTGGTATAACATCTAGGCTCTCTTGTATGACAGAACTGTGTTTGCACAGTTATTATCAGTAACACATTTTCTAACCATGGACCTATACACACGCCTGGACTTCTTGTCATGCCCCTCTCTTTCATAACTGAACATTTTAACCTTTCTGTTCCTATTTATAAATATCTTTTCTGCATTGAGGCACCCAGCTCCCCATCTATAGTTTACTGAATTGTCCTGTTAACAATCCTGCATATAGCCAATCTTCTGACCGTCGCCCCAGACATCTTGGACCTGCTAGATATTCTCTTGTCTCTGGATTTGCCATATCTCTCACCATCTTTCATTAGAGTGACTGTGATGACGCATGACCCTCCGGAGATCAGGCCTATTACCTTTCTTGTTAGAGGGAGGCAAGGGCTGTAAGATTCAGGAGACACACGGTGTCAATAAGATACTTGTCTTCGTCAGGGTTTCTATTCCTGAACAAACATCATGACCAAGATGCAAGTTGGGGAGGAAAGGGTTTATTGAGCTTACACTTCCATGCTGCTGTTCATCACCAAAGGAAGTCAGGACTGGAACTCAAGCAGATCAAGGAGCAGGAGCTGATGCAGAGGTCATGGAGGAATGCTGCTTACTGGCTTGCTTGCTTCTCCTGGCTTGCTCAGCCTGCTTTCTTATAGAACCCAAGACTACCAGCCCACAGATGGTACCACTCACAAGGGGCCCTCCCCCCTTGATCACTAATTGAGAAAATGCCTTACAGCTGGATCTCATGGAGGCATTTTCTCAACTGAAACTCCTTTCTCTGTGATGACTTCAGCTTGTGTCAAGTTGACACACAAAACTAGCTAGTACAATACTCCTCTTCCTGGGGGTCTAACCATGACTTCATTATCCATAAACCTTTGGGGTGAAGACTCACCCAATGCTGTTGTCAGCAGCTACAGTTAACTAACTTATTGGTTCAACAAATTAGACATTTCTTTACATCTCCCCAGGGAAAGTCATGAAATATACTTGATCCCAGCACCTCCTCGGCTTTCAGCCTTACCACGTTCTTTGTGTCACTGTTTTTCATCCCAGCACCTCCTCGGCTTTCAGCCTTACCACGTTCTTTGTGTCACTGTTTTTCATAAGTTGCGTGAGTGTGCGGTGTATACATTAGTACAGGTACCCACAGAGGCCAGAAAAGGGCGGTAGATCCACAAGAATTGGAGTTACAAACAGTTGTGAGCCTTCCTGACCTGTGTACTGGAAACCAAACCCAGTCCCCCGCAAGTGCTCCTAACCACTGAGCTTCTCTCCAAATCGCTTGTCTCATCTTTTTAGCCTTATCT
Organism: Uromys caudimaculatus; assembly: GCA_028551405.1. Taxonomy (NCBI): domain Eukaryota; kingdom Metazoa; phylum Chordata; class Mammalia; order Rodentia; family Muridae; genus Uromys; species Uromys caudimaculatus. The sequence continues at coordinate 102,212,197 of CM052701.1, forward strand.
ACCAGCAATCTCTAGGAAATTAGGAACAAAAAAGCTTTGTAAAGATTCTATGCATGGAGGACCCCGCATCGGCTCGGAAGAGAAAGGGAGGGGGTGATCAGAAGGGGGGCACTGATGTAAAGTGAGTAGGTAAAAACTTAGAAAAAAACTTTGCAAGCTGTGTACCAGTTTTCCATCACAGTTGTAACCATCACATAACCACCAGCTTGGAGCAGTACATACCTGTTACAATACACTGTAGAAGGTCAGAAGTCTGAGTGGTTCTCACTGGGCAAGTACCAAAGTTTTGGCAAAGCTATGTTCCTTCTCAAAATGCTAACGGAAAATCTGTTTCTTTGTGCTTCCCAGCGTTCAGCCACCAGCATCTCTTGCTTTGTGCTTTTTTTCCTTTTGTTTTCAAAGCCAGCAAGGCATCATTTTCCAGTGTCTCTCCCATTCTAAATTTTGTTCAGTCTGTCTTCAACTTCCAAGGCTCTTACGACATCCATTCCAAAGTGTGTTCTAGGACAACTTCCCTGTTTTAAAGGTCAGTTTATTAGCAACCTTAACTCTCTGCTGTATAGTAAAACATGTTCAAAGGCTGGCAGGGCAGTAGGATGCAGACATCTGTAGAAGCAATTATTCTGCTACACATGAGACAAAGACTGCATCCTAAGTGCATGAGTAACGTAGGAATCAGTGAAGCTAACCACCTTATCAGAAAAGTGAGCAAAGAACATCCCCAGTAAATGAAGGGGAAAGTAGATAATTACTAAAAGCATTTCAAAGACTTCTCGGTCTATCAATTAATGTTCAAACGAGAGAAAATACAGGAGACAAGTGTCTCCTAATCAAATCAGCAGACACATTTTCCCCCTTAATTATGATCAGTATTAGTAAGGGCTGAGATAAAAGGGCACGGATATTGCTAATGGAACTAGAAACTGGTACTACATTTCTGGCCTTCTATTTAGCAGTATGTAACTATGGCCTTAAACTTACAAAACCATTTGCCTCATTAAGTCTATGTCTAGAGATTTCTCCTGGGGTAAAAAGAAGGGTGAAACTGTGGCTGTGGTTTTGCCTTAGAGTATCTGAGTTCCACTCCCAGCACACCATACACATGGAAAGGTAAAAATCAAAAACACTTATAAAATATTTGTGATGGGGCTAGAGGGATGGTCGCTCAGCAGTTAAGAGCCTTTGCTACTCTTGCAGAGGACTTTGGTTGGATTCCCAACTCCCACATGACAGCTCACAACCAACTGCAACTCCAGTTCCAGAAAATCGTCTTCTTCCCTCCATAGGCTCTACACACATGTGATGCATATATATATGTAGGCAAAACACATGTATACATAAAGTAAAAACAAACCCTTTCTTATATTTTCTGAGACAGGGTCTCATTATGTAGCCCAGGCCGACATCAACCTCACAGGGATCCATTTTGGCCCCTGCCTGCCAAGTGCTGGGGTAAAATGCATGGACCACTGTGCCCAGCCCTAAAAATAAAACAAAAATATTTATGAGTTGGCAACTGGAATAACTGAAATGCTTGTTTGAATGGGATTGCTTTAATGTGCACTCATATATTATAAAAATAATATTCACAGAAATTTTTGTTTACAAAAAATATATATGGGGAAAAGTGATGCTTTAGAGAGTTGTCTAGACTCAGCAAACCTAATTCTCTCCCATAAAATCTACTTCTAAATTTTGATGGGAGTTTTCTTTTGTTTTTATGTATGTGTGTGTGTGTGTGTGTGTGTGTGTGTGTGTGTGTGTGTGTGTGTATCCCATACAGGTTAAACTGCCGAAACTTAAAAATATATTTACCGAGATGGGCAGATACTTGGGAAACACCACATGAAAACATCTTGTTAAGAATTAATATGGGGTTGGGAGTGGGGCGTTGAGTAGAGAATGGCTCAGTGGCCAAGGACACTGGCTGCTCTTTCCGAGAACCCAAGTTTATCTCTCGGCACCCACATAGTGGCTCACACCCATCAGTAATTCCATTTCCAGGGCATCCAGTGTCCTCTTCCTGGCCTCTCCAGACAGTGTGCACAGAGATTGATGCAGTCAAAACATCCATACACATAAATATATGAGTAAATAAAAAGAAGCAACATAAGGCTAAGGCTGTTGTTCAGCAATAGATCACATAGTTATGCTCGAGGTCTGGAGTCCAAGTCCCAGGACCAAAGCCCAAACCCAAACCCACCACACCCACAAGGATTCTAGCCATAGCAAGAGAACATGAAAAGGTAGTATCTTTCATCTGCATGGTGGGATAATGCCTGATATTTTAACATATTTTTATTGTCATTTATCTTAAGGATAGTTTACATAGTAAAGGCATTTTTAAAAAAGTGTTATTAATTTATTTTATTTAAATGAGTATACTGTCCCTGTCACACACCAGAAGAGGGCATTGGATCCTATTACAGATGGTTGTGAGCCATCATGTGCTTGCTAGGACTTGAACTTAGTACCTCTGGAAGAACAGTCAATGCTCTTAACCACTGAGTCATCTCTCCAGCCCCAGTTTTTGTTTTGTTTTGTTTTGTTTTAAGGAAAGTTAAAACTGGAAAAGTTTAATCGAACTGTTGTAGCTTTTACTGTCAGTTCTTAGTTCATGGGCTATTTGTTTCCTGACTGTGAAAGTAAAAATAATTGCTAGTTTTATAATAAACAGTAGAAGAAAATTATAAATATATATTTTAATTTGTTGTATACCATATATATATAAATTAAAGTGAAACATTCCGTTTGCCATTTGTTTTCTGTGCATTACTCTTGTAAGGATCTCCTGAACTGTGGAAGACACAGGAACTGAACTGTTTTGAGGTGTGCAGGCCCAGAAGCACAGAGGATGCTGGGAGAACTCAAAGAACCAACTCGACACTCAAGAGAAACAGAATGTTCCACTCCTAATAAAGTCAGAGGAACATATATTTTGCTTCATAATCTTTCAAATTTTACTTTTCAGGAGACTAGATTTTGTACAAATTTATGCACTAAAACAAACTTTAGCTCACCTATTAAAAGTGAAAATGGTAACGTACCACTCTAAGAAAACACACAGTTTAATAAGGAAGAGATCATTATCTATCTGAGGTAAGAGCCATCAATGATGAAGCAAGCACAGGTGCAAAGGGAGGGGAAAGTTGACCTTGGAGCAAGGTGTCTCCTGTGGGGGTGTCAGAGTTTTAGTGGAAGATGACACCTGCTAGACTCCATTTTGGAAAAGCAAGATGGAGTCAGCCTGCTTGACTTTGAAACTCTAAAGAGTAGTAACATGTGGGCTGGAAAGATGGCTCAGAGGTTGAGAGCACTGACTGCTCTTCCAGAGGTCCTGAGTTCAATTCCCAGCAACCACATGATGGCTCACAACCATCTATAATGAGGTCTGGTGCCCTCTTCTGGCCTGTAGGCATATGTGCAGACAGAACATTGTGTACATAATAAATAAATCTTTAAAAAAAAGAAAAAAAAAAAAAAAGAGTAGTAACACTTGGAAAGGGTAGAACACAGGAGTTGAGATCTAGAGTAGCTGGGACGGTGGAATAGTGGCCGTGGGATTGGGAAGGGACACCTAAGGACCTGCAATTCTGTTCCTTTAAACAACTGTGTTTTATAAAAAGATGAAATTTTAAATATGCCTGGATGTTGATAATATGCACCTAGGAGGTCAGAGCATCTGGCCCATGAAATTAGAGTTACAGGCAGTAGGTGCTGGGAACTGAACCCAGGCCTACTGGAAGAGCAGTAAGGGCTCTTAACTGCTAAACTCTCTCTCTAGCCCTTGGTTCTATTTCTCAAAGTGGATGCACATGAGTATATTGTAGTATTGTTTAAAGTGTAGGCATATTTTATGCTGTCTTCTGTCTACATGAAACATGTCATGATTCGACATGAAAAGGTGGATAAGAAGTCAGAACATTTCCTGCAGGAGGAACAAGTGTTATCTAGATTGCTGAGGCTGCATGTGTGTGAAGGCTACATGAAGTGACCAAGGGAAGAGAAAGGAGAAAAGATGGCAAGCGAAACACCAAAAGCCTGCTTTTGTTAATTTACTGTTACTTTGTAGCATTTCATTCATTTACCATTACTTTGTTCTTATTTTCTCTAAAATGACCCTGTAGTTTCTAATTCGTTCTAGTGTATTACTGACAAACCTTCCTCTACCAGGATAGGAATTTTTGCTAAGCAACAACAGGCTTTTGAGTTAGATGTGGAATTTCCATTAAGTTAGAAGGGCCTACCGGATATGAAGGGAAGTAGCCAAAGCAGCAAGCAGCAAGTAGACACTGCATAGAAGGATTTGCATTGTGCTTCAACAGAGGGGGCGGTTAAGGGAGGCACAGGGGAACCATGTGAATTGTGTATTTCTATCAACTAGAGAGCAAAGGCAGCTGGCACTGCTTCAGCAGAGGGAAGCTTTGTAGCCAGAGGACTGCTGGAGCCATCTGAGAGAAGCTGGGGAGTTTGAACTGGTGGGGAAAAAAATGGTTCTAGCTTTGAATTCTTCGTGGTCATGGTGCTATTTTGACTATGATGGTGTGAGAACTGCCTGCCTGGTGATCTCCACAGGCCTGCAACAGATTCCCCAGGAATTCTCCACCGTGGCTTCCACCTCCTCCCGGCCATCCTCTTCCCAAACCACGAAACCCAAATGAATGTGTTTTGTTCTAAATGGGCACAGCCTTAAATATGAAACCAGGAATTTAGGGTTGAGAATCGTCAACAGTTGATTTGTTTTCGAAGCAAAGATAAACTAACATTCTCCATCTGTGCTCACCTCTTTCCAGTTAATCTAGAAGTGAGCCACCTCCTTTTGGTCCGTCTCATCTGCTTGCTGCTTATTTTTAGAGCCGTCTCTTCAACAGTGGAAGAGGGCCTGTCTTTTGGCATTGAAATTTATTTCATAATGGATGTGAGAGGGGGAAGAAATTAGCAACGCCTGTGGGCCAGTGTTCACCAGGGACAAATTCAAGCGCTCACTCACTTCTGTCTTCTCTTTCACTGATCTCATTTGTCTCCCCCGACCCCCAGGACCCTCTGGCTAATCTCTAGAGAAGAGTCCAGATTTGGAATGCCTTGGGATTAACTATCTGAGGAAGTAACAGGAACATTTTGACTGTGGGGTCATAGGACAATGACTAAGAGAAGAGGTGTAAAGCAATGCGTAGAGTGAGTCCTAACAAAGGAATTTGGTTGATGTAAATACGAGTTAAAACAGTAGTCATAGGATGGGATTGTTTTTCTGTACTCTGTTTAAAAGGCTTCAGATTCGTTGAAATATAGAGAAAAAAATACAATAGCCTGTCGAGTATACTGAGAAAAACTCATTTTTGTTGATTTTGTGTTATGCTTTTAGCATTCAAAATTCATTGAGATTGAGGTAGTCATCATACATAAGAATTGAGATTTCTTTATTTTGCATTCATCATTTTATTTTACTTCCTTACTGAGAAACTCGAGATTAGACAAGTGTAAGCTTCCACTGCTGGATCTGAACTTAGCTGACAAAAGGAAGAAATAGCTGTGACTGTGAGGATGAGTGACAGGTGGGCGGGGCTTGCTTGGTGCTGTGTGCATTCTCTCTCAGACTGCATATTTTACTCCATACTTCTACATTTTATGCTACTGTAGAGAGTGCTTTCTTCCAAATAGTCAAGTTCATCTTATACTTACCCCTCTCCAAGCATCAACCTCTCCCCTGATTCAAAGCTGTGCTTCTTTATGAACTGGAAACCTGCCCATCAAGCATTGCCCTGTGCACCCACTTGATATACTGCTTCCATGAACTGACATTCAGTAAATATTTAATAGGGTATACTCTGCTGAATTAGGTCAGCACCTAAGATGAGAGGGAAAGCTCTCCCCTCCCCCATGGGGGGGGAGCTTTGAACATTAAAAATCGTTAGAGGGAAAAGCTCCTGGTACAGTTGACAATTGTCTCTGCCTCCTCCTCCTCCTTCTCTTCTTCCTCTTCCTCCTCCTGTTCTTCCTCTTCTTCTTCCTCCTCTTTTTCCTTTTCCTCCTCCTCCTTCTCTATCTTTTGAGTGCAAAAACTGCTTCAAATTCTTGAAGAGAAGTTTCAACTAGTAGATATTTGAATTCAATGTTACCTTGAAAGCTCGAGGAGAGAGTTTATGAGTCTTGTCTGCTTCTGTTTCTTTTTATAATGCTGTGATAAAAGGCTCTGACAAAAACCACAAAAGGGCAGAAAATGTTTATTTTAGCTCTCCAGTCAAAGTCTCAGATTGTCATTGCATGGGGAAATCATAGCAGCCATAGCTTGAGGCAGCAAGTCACATTGAATCCCCAGTTGAGAATCAGGGAGCAAAGAATGCACACATAGATCATAGATACAGCTCACTTCCTTCACTCTTATACAGTTCAGAATCCGCTGCTTAGGGAATGGTGCCACCCACAGTGGATGGGTCTTCCCATTTCAAATAATGTATTCAAGATAACCCCCCACAGACATGTCCAGAGGCTCATCTCCCCGGTGATTCTAACTTATGTCAAGTTGAGAAGTGACATTAACTATCACACTATTCTTATTTCAGAGAGTTTTGAGACTCACCAGGTAGCAGGATGGATTCAATCAGCAGGGAAAGATTTAGTGATGGATGTGCATCGTTCTGCTTACACATCAATAAGTCAGGGAAATACGTTTGAGAGAGAAAACAAATGTAAAAATGTAATATCATGGGAGTCTGGGTGGAATCAGTGGTGTTTACTTATCAACTTGATGCATTTGTGGATAACAGAAATTCATTTTTCACATTTCTTATAGCTGGGATTTTTAAAACCAAAATGCAAACATGACTATGTTCTGGCAAGGGCTGTTTCCTCAGTTGATAACTTCTATCTCTTCTTTGTTTCCTTACATGGTAGAACAGGTCAAGAGAACTCTCTGGAGTCCCTTTTATAAAGGCAGTAATAACTCATGAGGGTTTCACCCATGCCTTAATCACCGATCAATGGATCCTTCTCTTAATCCTGTATAACATGGGGGCTACGGTCTCAACATAGGAATGGGAGAGGTATAAAGATTCAGTTCATGACACAATACAAGAACAAATTATCCTGCCAATTACTCAGTAATTTAACAGAGACTTGTTAAATGAAGAACTATAAATAGCCAATAAATGCATGGAAAAATATTCAATATGCTTAGCCAACAGGAACCTTCAATGACTACTCAATTGGAATGCCACCCATCGCGGAACAGCCACCATTGAGAAAAAGATGACAAACATCTGTGAAGATGTGAAGGAAGCAAGAATCTTTTTCTTTGCTGGTAGGAGTATAAATCAGTGTAACGGGTAGGGAAGTCAGTATGGAGCTGCTTTGAATGGAAATAGAACAGACAGATGGATCCAGCATTTCCGTGTAGATACTCAAAAGAATCAAGTTGGGTTTCCATGGAGCTACTACACACTCACATTGATCTCTGCAGTATTCATACTAGCCAAATTATGGAACCAATGTAGAAGGCCATAAGTCTTGAATAATTAAAGAGAATGTAGTATAAACACACCAAGGAGTTTTACTCAGCCACAAAGATAACAGAGATTATGTCCTTTACAAGAAGACGTAAACTAAAATAGTTTCACAAAGAATTGTTTTCTCTCATATAGGGAAAAACCAAGACTTGTAAGTACAAAGGGTGCCACCAGGGAAGCAGAAGAGGAAAGAGAAAAGAGGAAACGTGGAAGAGGAGTGAGGAAGCATAACGGAAGAGGTAAATACAACATAAGCACATTCTATGCATGTATGAAATGTCATAATGGAACTCTTGGCACAGCTAACATGCTAACAAAACTAGGAAGTTATAGAAAAATAGAACATTAGAAGAAAGTCACAGCTCTAACAGACTGAAAGTGAACAATTCAATAACTAAGTCCGTTTGACTACTATGTTGTGAGATAAGGTCTTACCTTTGTAGTCTAGGTCAGCCTTAAATGTGAGATTTTCCTCTCCTCCAAAGTGTTGTTAAAGCTTGAACTATTTAGGTTTATGTTGCTGTGACAAAACACTAGTCCAAACCACTTTGGGGAAGAAGGGATAGAGATAGTCCATCATCCAGGCAAGCCAGCGCAGGAACTAAAGGAAGAGACAGGAACTGAGGCAGAGGCCAAGGAGTGTTGAGCCCCATTTTGGTTCTGGTTTGGGCCTTGAGAAGTCTTGTGGGAAAGCCTAAGCCTGGCTCGATTTTCGAGACCTGTCTCTTTTGCTTCTGCCCAGAGATGACTCAGCATGACCTACACCAGCCCTTGCCTGCTTAGCTACTGCAGACGTAAAATGAACTTACTGGCCCTATCAGTTACCCCTTACCCTCCGTCACCCTTCCCCGCCTCCTATGTCATCTCTTCCCATACCTATGTGCCCACCTCCTTGTCTTCTCTATATAAGCAAGTGCCTAGTTTAATAAAGTGAGTTCCTGCTTCGACAAGACTCCCAGCCTGGTGTGGTTTTCTTGGGCTGTCGACACTTGCCATCCCGCTCAACCCCGGACAGACCTGGCTGGACCAGGTTCTCCTCTCGCCTGGACCTGCCGGCAAGGAGCCGACAAAGGAGGACTCATGCTTACTGGTTTTCTGTCCATTGCTTGCGCAGCTTGCTTTCTTCTACAACCTAAGACCAGCTCAGGGCTGATACTGCTCACATTTGGCTGAGTCTTCTCGCATCAATCATCAACCAAGAAAATGCTCCTGTAGATATGACCAGCTTATTAAGATAATTCCTCAGTTGATGCTCCCATGTCTCAGATTGTATCTAATTGACAAAAATTAACTAGCATAACTGACCCCTTGTCAAGTTCACCACTACTATCCATAACCTTCTCACTTCTTGTCACCAAGATCTCATGTTAAATAACAACGTAAAACAGTCCAACTTTTAAAAGTCCCCCAGTCTTTTAAAAACTCAAGCACTCCACAAATTCACTGCAGCTACAGATGTCACTCAGTGCTGGAGTGCTCTCCTAGCATGCAGAAGGCCTTGGGCTCAGTCCCAAGCACCACAACCTAAACAAACAAATGACTACATATCTCTTTAAAAACCAATGGCTCTTAACTAATAAAAATATTAAGAAAGGAAGTTAAATGTTTTCACTCCAAAAGGAAAGGGCCAGGGCATAAACCCAACCACACTAGAGGACAACCAAAGCTCAGCTGTACAGCTCCAATTCTTGTGTCTTGATTATCTGACATCTGAGATTGAGATTTACCATGACCTAGTCTCTAGAGTGCGTACAACTAATTTGGTAAAAGTTTAAAGCCTCTTTTTCTTCTTTAACATCAAAGAGCCTATTCCGTTCATCAATTCCTTTATCTTTAAATTCTACTCTTTCCTTCCTTCCTTCATTCCTCCCTCCCTCCCTCCCTCTTCCTTCCTTCCTTCTTTTCTTCCTTCTTTTTTATTTATTCTTGTTGTTGTTGTTGTTGTTGCTGTTTTGAGGCAAGGTTATTTTTGTGTAGCCTTGGCTGTCCCAGAACTTACTCTGTATACCAAGTTGGACTCAAACTCAGAGACCATCCTGCCCATACCTTCAAAGTACTGGGACTACAGGCATGAGCCGCTGCAGCCTGGCTCTATTTCACTTATGTCTGCCCTGATATTATTATGTTCTGTCTACTAGTTTTGAACTTGATTTGTTGTTAGGCTGTGCACAGGGAGTCTTCCTTGGGGGTCTCTGACCCAGCCGAACGCGAGGGTCCCGGCAAGGGGGAGGGAGCGCAAGTGAGTACAGAATTTCCTCTGCCTCAGTCCCTACTGTCGCTGCCTGGAAGACACTGCACTCACCACCCTGCGCTGAGTCAGGACAGGGCGGCCGGAGAAGGGGCAGGTTGTGAGTGTGAGCCGCCTCAGCCGCTCTCCTGCTCCAAGCCAGGTCCTGGCCACAGCGCAATCCCCGAGAGACCCGCAGCCGCTGTTGGCCCACACCCCAGCGCTCAGCCCAGAGAGCGGGAGGCTTCAGGTCTTGGGAGAGCGGATCTCTTCCCGAGCTGAAAGTGTTACAGCTCTTAGGACAGAAGCTCTCAGACGCCTGAGTAGTTTTCGTACCTTTATTCCTTCTGAATGGTGGGAAGCAGCAGGCAGGAGCGGGCAGGGCAGGCAGGGAGGCTACACAGGTCAGGACAGTCTGATATACTGTTTGGGAGGGGTCAGGAGTTTGGCAACCAATACTTCCCATTGGTTTGGTCTGGGGGCTTTGTAGTGCCTCATTTGCTTGTGGGAGGACTCAGAGTTGCTTTCTACGTGACAAGTCTCACATGCTGGGCCTCTCTCTATATAGGGGTTGTGAAAGCTGTAGCTGTCTTCCAGGAGTGTCGTTGGCCAAAAACATGTTCTGGTCCCTCGTGGATATTCCATGGGGTCTCCCAGAGCTTTTAGCCTGTGCTCAACCGGGTGTTAGATTGCCTGCCACAGACCACTGCCCCACAATTTGTTATTGTTTGTTCAAGGTCTTAAGATGTATCTTTAAGTTATTCATTTGAAAATTATCTAACTTTTCTAATGTGAGAATTTAGAACTACTAAATTTCCTCTTAGGATTGGTTTCATTGTACCTCATAGGTTTTGGTATGCTATGTTTTCATTTTCATTATATTCTTGGAACTTATAGATTTCCTTCTTGATTTCTTTAATTATCTGGTCTTTACTCAGGAACGTTTTGATTAGTTTTGATTAGAAGTTTATGGCTGCTCTTTTGGTTGATTTCTAGCTTTATTTCTTTGTGGTCAGAAAGAATACAGAAAATTATTTTAATTTTCCTGTACTTGTTGAAATCAGCTTTGTGACCTTGTATATAATCTATTTTAAAGTGAATCCCATGGGTTGCCAAGAAGAATGTGCATTTTGTAGAGTTTAAGTGAAATGTTCTATAGATATCCGTTAAATCATTTTGACTTATGAGGTCATTTAACTATAATGTTTCTGCATTTATTTTTTTGCTTAGATGACCTATCATTGAGTGTGTGGTATTGAAGTTGCCTTCAATTACTACGGTGGGGTGAATATATCACTTTATATGTAGTAATACTTGTTTTACAAAATCAGGTGAATATATATTTAATGTGTAAATGTTTAAAATTATGTTCTCTTGATAGATTATTCTCTTAATCGATATGAAGCTACCTTCTTTATATCCTCTCTCTAATGTTGATTGACACCTATTTTTTTCAGATATTAAAATAGTGACTACTGCTTCATTCTTGGTTCAATTTGAAGTGTCTTTGATCATTTTTTTACCCTAAGGTAATGAGGTTTGAGGTTATCTATCTATCTATCATCTATCATCTATTTATCTATCTATCATCTATCTATCTATTATCTATCATCTATCATCTATATATCATCTATCTTCTATCATTCATCCATCTATCTATCTATCTATCCATCATCTATCTATAATCAACCATCTATCTATCTATCTATCTATCTATCTATCTATCTATCTATCTATCTATCATCTATCTATAATCAACCATCTATCTATCTATCTATCTATCTATCTATCTATCTATCTATCCATCCATCCATCATCTATCTATCTATAATCAACCATCTATCTATCTATCTATCTATCTATCTATCTATCTATCTATCTATCTATCCACCCATCATCTATCTATAATCAACCATCTATCTATCTATCTATCTATCTATCTATCTATCTATCTATCTATCATCTATCTATAATCAACTATCTATCTATCTATCTATCATCTATCTATAATCAACTATCTATCCATCTATCTATCATCTATCTATAATCAACTATCTATCTATCTATCTATCTATCTATCTTCTATCATCTGTGTATGATCACCTATCAACCAGTCATCTGATGATAGAGGACAACCCTTACTAGTGCAAAGTTCATTTCATTAGACTATAACAAGAGAGCAAATGACATTAAGACATTTCTCCTAAACTGAGTTCATATGCTGCAGTACTGGAGAAATGTGGGGTTTATTTCCTATAAGTTTTAGTTCCCTGTGGTACTGATGTGAGAATGCTACAGACCAGGGGAAGAGGATGTAGAAGCAGCATTGAAAACCTCATGGTAATTTTCTTGTGCCAGATCCCTTTGTCTACTTTTTTCTTGTCTCTTGGAGCTTTATGTCTTACTTCCCCCCATGATCTATTTTTAGAACATTAAATGTATTTATTTGTATTGTTATGTTTTAGGGTTTTTTCTAAATATATGTATAACACGTTCTAAAATTCTAGAAGCATATTAATGATTTTAACTAAAATAGACAGGTCTGACATTGAAAAATCTAGCAAGCTTCTGTAATATCCTTACCTATGTCACATGTATCTTTGACCCTTGTCCTTTGCAAGGAATGAATTCTATGCTCTTAAAATCCAAGCTCAGTCTACCACGTGACAGACAATTTTCCACCATATATCTTACAGTGATAATCAACAATGTCTTTGCTTCATAGACTTTGCATTTCCAAAGAGGAAACACAATTAATAAGCAAATGTGGTGTCAGATGATAATTAAGACAATATGAAATAATATAACAGTGATACAGCAGGCAGTAAATGGGTGCCAGGGATTGAATGTCAATCGTTGACTCAGAGAAAGGCAGCAGCCAGTTCAGCAACCTCCCCCTCAAAAGCATTCATGGAACAGAGAGTGATTTCACCATATATTTCCTGTTCAAGTCCCAAATTTGACTACTTTGAATCAGAGGATCCCATAGAGGGCCTGGTGATCGGAAATAAGTTAGTATAAAGAAATGACTCTGCCTAGTGCTTTTAGGTATATCCAATTAATAGACTGTTATTTAGTCCAAAATACTATTCTCTGCAATGTTAAAAAATGATTAAGGAATAGAAGTAATCTCTCTAAAACAGACATATAAATAATCAATACTGCATGTGAAAAGATGTCTGGTATCATTATTGATTATAGAAATATAAGTAAAACCACAGTGAGATAGCCTAGTAGAATGGTTATAATAACTCTTATGACAATGGAACAGAGAAGTTTTAAAACACAGGTTATCATTTAACCCAACAATTCTACTCTTAAATGTATATCTAACAAAATTGAAAACATATTAATATATATCCCACAACAAAAATGACTGTAGAAACTCCCTTAGCAAGGTTATATATATATATATCCATATTAAATTGAAAGTATTCAAATATTTATCAACAAGTAAATGTATAAAATGTACATTCAGACCATGGAATATTATTCAGTCATAATGTAGCTATTGCATGTTACAACATGGATGAGCTTTGGGGACATCTTGCTAAGTGAAAGAAGCTAGCCACCAATAATTTCTTTATTCAGTGATTTAGTTCAAGTAAAATGTCCAGAATTAATCAGTTCTACGAAATGAGAAATTAGATTAGCAATTTGCCAATGGCTTGGGCAAAGGTAAATGGGAGAAATGGTAAATGTTTTCTTTTTTTTAGAATAAGGAAAATACTTGAAAATAGATAAATGGCAATGGTTGCAACTAGTCTATACATATGTTCATATGCACTGAATAATTCTCTTCAGCATGATGTAATAGTGTGCTTGCTAATGCCAGTAATAAATATATTGTAAAGGGCTGTCTGTTCCACTGATATGATTGTCTCTAAATCAACCAGTGAAACTTTAACAGTGGAACAATGAAAACAAATATCTGCTATAGCTTGAACACTGAATGGCACCCACAGGCTCATGTGTTAACAAGGCTTTTCCTAAAGGTTGAACTGTTAATAAGTGATGTGAAGGTTAAGATGAATTTTTTACATCATTGTGGATGTGGTCTCAGAGAACCTGGTCTTTTTCCTTTTTTTCCTTTTCTTTTCTTTCTTTTCCTTTCCTTTCCTTTCCTTTCCTTTCCTTTCCTTTCCTTTCCTTTCCTTTCCTTTTCTTTTCTTTTCTTTCTTTTTCTTTACTTTCTGGCCAAGAGCTGAGTGGTTTGCTTCTCCATTCACATGTACCCTGACATGTTGTCTTACTAGAATCCCAAACCGATTGACAAGTTGAGCATGGAATGGGAACCGTTTTAGCACTGGGTCCATATAACCTATTTATAAAGTAATTGCCTAAAACACTTCATTCTGGTGCTAGAAAGCTGATGAATACACTATCTCAGCCAGAAAATTCAGCATGAATTTCAGTGAGTATTTATTTTTACAAAGTTGTCGAAGCTTAGTTCGTAATGAGAACTTGAAAGTGCAAACCATTGGCTTAGTTTTAAGTTATAGTTAGTTCATCCTCGATATTACATCAGGCAGTACTCACAAGCTGGGGAACTAACCAGACCTTCATAGTGAGGAATGAATACATCAGGGTGCTTCACTGAGGTCATTACAGGACAGCTGCAGTGACACAGGAGTTCCAATGTCCTAAAGTAGAGACAAGGGCTTGACCCGACCGTCAGTGAACCTTAACATTCAACACTGTGAGAATTTAGTGAAAAGGGAAGTGTTGAAAGATAGTGAGATGGAAATGAATGGGCTTTAGTCATATAAATACCCCAAAAAGGGATGGAGAACCTGTAGAGACCATATCCAGAGGTTAGGCATGGTCCCCCAGTTGAGGGATGGCGCCACCCACCCATCTCCAAAATTTTAACCCAGAATTGCTCCTGTTTAAAGGAAATATAGGGACAAAGAGTGAAGGGAGTAGAGACTGAAGGAAAGGCCATCCAGAGACTGCCCCACCTGCGGATCCATCCCACATGCAGACACCAAACCCAGACACTATTGCTGATGCCAAGAAGTGCTTGCTGACAGGAGCCTGATACAGCTGTCTCCTGAGAGGCTCTGCCAGACCCTGACCAATACAGGTGCAGAGGCTCGCAGCCAACCATCAGACTGAACACAGGGACCCCAATGGAGGAGTTAGAGGAAAAGACTAAAGGAGCTGAAGGGACCTTGTCTGGCATCAATGGGAGGGGAGGCCCTTGGTCCTGTGAAGGCTTGATGGCCCAGTGTAAAGGAATGCTAGGGCAGTGAGGCAGGAATGGGTAGGTGGGTGGGGGAACACCTTCATAGAAGTAGGGTAAGGGGAGATGGGATGGGAGTTTGCAAAGGGGAAGCCGGGAAAGGGGATAACATTTGAAATGTAAACAAATAAAATAAAATTTAAGAAAAAGATAATTCAAGAAGAAATTAGAAATAAAGCATATAATCTTTTGTGTGTCCATAGTAGAAATTTACATACTAGTGAGATGGAGCACACCAATTCTACCAGGCTCAGTGCCTTTTCTTGCTATGACACAGCTATAGGCATGTCATCAAATATTGCATTTCATTGTGAGAGTAAATTAAATATTGCAAAACAAACAAACAAAAACCCCAAAAAACAAAAACAAAAAATAAGTGTGACTACTATTTTGCTTATCCAGTGGGTTAAGGACAGGGACACTAGGCTACAACTGAATAAGTTGCCAAAACGGAATTCTATTTTTTTCACCTGGGGCCTTCTATTTTTTGTCTCTGGGTGAAGTTGGATAATTTACTATGTGCTTTAAGCTACTTTTTTTTTTTTTTTTTTTTCAAAAGAGATGAGTGGCACTTGGTTTCTATGAAGGTGTTTCATTTAGGGTAATTCTCTGCTTCAAAGATCACAGTATTCATGTCTTGCTACTGCCCTAACACAGCATCACCAACTCTGTGATTTAAAACCATGCATCCTGTTACTGTAGAGATCTACAGGGCAGAGGCCTGATGGAAGCTGTTAGCAGGAATGTCAGTCCTCTGAGCACTCTAGGAGACAATCTAATGGAAACATTGAAAAATGGAAGAGCCCAGAACCATGTACTCTACGTCCCAAAACACCACAGGGGACAACCTAGATTATTGAGCTCAGCAAAACTATCAGCCACAATTGAAAGAGAAAGAAAATAAAATCTACCAATAGGTTAAAAGAATTCATGTCCACCAAACTGCCAAATAATAGACCTGGTCACGAGACTCCAGAAAGAAAATGAAGCTATATTTAATGGTGTTACCAGATAAGCATGGGCAATTTTTAAAGTCACATCAAAGTTAAGCTGTAATAAGGGATTCTGAGAATTTGGTCTGCAATGATTTATGTGTGCATGTGGTGGTGGCCGGACTGGCTCGGCATCAAATCTGGATCAAAATTCAAAAGGAAAAAAAGGAAATCTGAGTTAGGTGTGAAAGTTTAGCTGGTGTGCTCTTAGCCTGCGAACTGTAACTCATTAGCTTCTTGAAGAAATGCACCTCTCCTAAGCCTCACTTTACTCTCACACTGTCTGCCCAAGGCAAGCCTCTTAAACGGCATTGCATCCCGAACATAAACGGTGTCTGTTACAACACCGGTGACCATGGGAAGGAAGCAGAGTCACTCATCTTCTTCCCACCACTTTCCTTCCTGTTTTTCATGGGGCAGAGGCTTCTGAACTCAATGAAACATTCATTTGCATGATGATCTATCATCTTGGGGCAGAGTCCCGTTTGCATGGTGAGATGGCTTCCTTGCCTCAATGTGGCAGTTTCTCCAAGATGAATGAGCAGCGGAACCTAGATCAACCAACATGGAAGGCCTTTATCCTGGAAGTGGATTCCTGAAATTTCACTAGTTGGTTTGATGTGGGCAGCCTTCTCCAACACCTTCTCACCTCAACCTGCTCAGTGGGATCATAAAAGCGGGTCCCTTGGCCCCATTCCTAGAGATTCTTTAACCTGCTCAGTGAGATCATACAAGTTGGTCCCTTGGCCCCACTCCCAGAGAGTCTGATTTCACCCCAGTGGGAAATTCCCTGGCTTCTATATTTGAATGAATGTCCAAGATTATTCTAATTTAGACCCAAGATAAAAATCCACTGGCTGGATTGGGGCATCTATGTGAGTACAGGTCTGGCTGTGGCTAATAGTTATAGCTCTTAGCACCCTTTTGTACAGAGTATACTGAGAAATGTCCAACCTGTTTAAATGCGTGGTACTCATATAAAAGGTAATTAAAAGTTGGAAGAGATACTAGAGCCACTGGAGGGGAAATTCCTAACCACCTAGCTCTGGAGACACTTTGTTTGAATGAATGTAAGTTCTTTCAGCTATTAGCTAGAAACTCTTAGGTGCTTTAACTTTTCTAAACTTCAGCTTAATTGTGTATTGCACAAAACAACCCTTAATTTGTGGGTTGGTAAAAATCACATATGAGATTTATGTAAGGCATTAGCATATTGTAAGCACACTAAGTATTGTGTCCCTTTTAACACAGAAGAGGAAATTGGGGAAAAACCCCAAAATGAGCACGAGCAACAACAACTAACAGAAACAAAAATAAAAATACCTACCTCATTGAGCAGTCTCAGTAATATAACAGTTTCATATATATAAATATTCATATATAAGTATGTGTATATTTATAAAACTACTCCAGTGGCTCTAGCACCTCTTGCAACTCTTAATTACCTCTTAAATGAGTCCCACACATTTAAATAGGTTGGAAATTTCTCAGTATACTCTTTATAAAAGTGTGCTAATTATATATATATATATATATATATATATATATATATATATATATGCATGCTAGGCAACTGTTATGTTAGGGAGGATGCTGAATGAGGTAGGTAAATACACACACATGCGTATAGATATAGACTTAGACATAGAGATGATATGGATGTAAATGTAGATATAGATATAGACTAGATATCTAGATATAGATAGGTAGGTATAGATATATAGATCGATGTAGATATACAGATACCTGGGATCAGAACTGTTGCCTTCTCACTAGTATCTGGCTCCCCTTCAGACTCACAATGCTGTAGGTAATAAATTATTTAGAAACAGCAGCATTTCCCCACCTAAGTCTTGCTTCTAAAGTACGACCTGGACTACTCAGGTCATTATCACCTTTTGCCGATTTTTTGCTACGTGACTGGGACTTGGGAGTTAAATGTACAAGAGCCAGTTAGAGAACGCTATAGTACACCGTATTTAGCAGTCATCTCCGGATGCTTTAGGGACAGTAATACGTACAGAACTTTGAGTGAGACTTTGTTTCCTCTATGGCTAGGTAGTTGAGTTTGAGGATAATCCTGAAACTATGCTTTCTACACAATATTCCTGGCCATATGTAGCTACTTACATGTAAACGAAGATAAAATCAGTTAGGAAATAGAGTTACTTGGTTGAGTTGGATACATGCCAAGGGAGACACTTCAAGTCGCTTTCAGCAAGTGTGTTGAACAGCATATGGGCACAGGACAACTTAACTTACATCACCTCAGAAGATCTGTTAGGCAGGACACTGCTTGAGGACTTGTTTGGTTTTCCATTATACCTAAAATCATGAGTTGAGGTTTCTCTACTAACTGCATTAGTTGTATGTCTTGAAAAGTGGGAACAGGAAGGCACTGTATAGAAAAATCAGTGGAGAGGAAGCTTACAGGAACAAACCCGAAAATGGAGTTGTTTTGTCTGAACTGACAGTGGGCAATTGGTCGTTCAAGCAAGACTAAATCTTCCCTTAGGTAGTAAGCAAAGCACAGCCCAGCTAAAGAGTCCGTTCTGCTTATTTCTGAAGGCTGGGAATGGCACATTGTCTGATACACAGATCTGGCAGCCAAGGCGTCCACTGGGCTCCCAGTAGGTTCCTGCTGGCAGTTGTCACCATGACAACACTCAAGATGAGGCCAGAGACCTGAAAGCAGCTGCTCCCACGCCATTGCCGGGTGCCTCCCGCCTATCCTGAGTGGCCCTAACAATCTAATCAGTCAATCATTGTGAAATCTCCCAAGAGCTCAATTTAAGCTCAATTTATTTCAGTAAAAAATGTAAGTCCTGGAAAGAAGTTCAGACGTTAAACCTAACCAGCAAATAAATTGTTAGGCCTCTTTCTGTAAAAAAAAAAAATCAAAACATAAATTGCACCATATCCTGTCAGTGTGCTGATTCCTGCAGGAGACTGATGCTCAAGCACATGGTCGCGCAGGATTACCTATTGCCTTTGTTTTCCATGAGAGCATATTTGTAGGGAAGCACTTGTAAGGGTGCCCACTTGATATTAGGAATTAAAATCCAGTTCTGTGTCAGTGTGATGGACTGTGAAATATTCGAGGGGAAGTGACACATGTCACTCTTAATTAGAAACCTTAAGAAAACATTGTGAATGTCCTCCTCTCCCAGTGTCCAGGGTGGCAAAACCTCTCTGAGTACCCCTGTCTGAGGAGTAAGAACAAGGGCGAGGCTTTGCCCATTCAGTGCAGGCCTGAAGGCAGACCAGAGTCGATGCTGTGCAGGTGTTGGAAGCTCCTTGCTTCTATAACATAATCTAGAATCTTGAGACTAAAAATATACCAGTAAAAGAGTGCACAGAAAGGAAATAGCCAAAATGAATTATTTTTAGGTAAATTGCTCAAGAGTATCTACCTAGTGCAAAATCTACTAAATGTTTTTTAAATCTGCATAACTGTGGAAACTTTTTTCGTGTTGATATGTTTTGCACAGTAAGATAGCTTTGTATTGGTTTATATTAAAAGAATGTTGTTCTGATACTAGTAACTAGCTTGGTCTCCAAAGACTTCTTGATATCAAAATACACACAAAACATTGAATATTGCCAGTACAATGATATTAAGGTTATAAAGGAAAATATTCTAGGCCTTACTTTTAATAAATGACGCCATGTGTAAATCCGCTGAGAAAAAAATGTGAGATATGCTTTATGGATTATTTGATATTTTAATGACCTTCAGAACTATGTGAATAAGAACACTCAATTTTTATTCTTTTAGATACAACGGTTTGATTTTTCTCAGTTCATCTATATTTTAATAAAGTGGATTTTCAATGACTTGCGATTGTTACAAAATGTCAAGCATTCCTTGAAGGCATCAATATTTGTCATACTTAAAGTAGTAACTCAAACAATAAAACAATAGCAACCAAAAGAAAAAGAATTTAAAAAAAAAAAGTGGTTGTTTTAATGCCAACTCCCTTATTATAGTCTGGGGAGGGGACTACTTGAGAAAGATCAGTTCTGTGGTTTGTGTCTCCTCCTGGTTTGAAAATCTGTGAGATACAACATTAAAAAGTTGAAAGCAATCAATTTATAATCATGAAACTTAGCATTTAACTCTTTTAAACACACAATTCAAAGAATAAAGCAGATGGATTTTATAAAAGCCACAGCTATTGTTTTCTTTCCTTTACTTCATTATTCAGAACATAATAAAATCTCCTATATTGACTTTTTTTAACGCAGGGGCTTAGAAACACCAGGGACCACCTGAGTGAAAACCTTCCATTTCCACTCATGATGTAGACCTCTGATGTTCTGCCTGTTGACCAGTAAGGGGCGCCATCACAAAGTGATTACAGAGATCTGACGTCTGCGGGGCTTTTCTAGTGTCCATCTAGTGTTCAGTGGCTTTTCTAGGCCATTGCTGAGCGCGCTGTACCCTATGTGCTCACACCACAGCCACAGCGGGGACAGGCTGCTGCAGAGCTCAAGGCTGAGCTTTTAGATTTCTTCTTTCCAGTGCTCCACGCTGTTAAGCAAAAGCTTCTGTTTCCTAGGACGCAGGCCAAAGGCTTGGCTGCCAGTCCTGCTGCTGTTTTAATTGTCTGCTCCTGCTCAGGTTTCTTTATGAACTCCTCTCCTTCAATATTAAATGTAAATTACATGTTTCTTTCAAGTCCGCCCACCCAGTCCTTTCAGGAACAGCCATTTGTTCCTGTGCACCTGGAGG
>CM052701.1:102232997-102260984 GCA_028551405.1 Uromys caudimaculatus
CTCCCCCCTCTCTCTCCCCCTCCCTCCCTCCGTCCCTCCCTCCCCCCCTCTGTATTTTATCCACTGAACTGACTTGCGCGACCACGCCCCTCCGACCACCAACCCTGACTTCCCTGGATGCTGTTTGATCTCCTCAGCAGGTCTGAGCTGACAGGTTTTAGAGATGGCCAAAACGGAAACAATTCAAGCAACTGAGCTTCTCAGAGATGCCATCTACCCCTCCCCCATTGTTTCAGCAACCTAAAAAGCTGCAGACAAGCCTTTGAGTGTGGCAACTAGCCACGCATGGTTGTTTCAAGAAACGTCGATAATGGATATTACAAACATGTTTTGGTGGCCAAACACAGACTTCCAACGATAGGTCTCCCCTAGCAAAGCGAAGCAATTATCCCAATCAGTCAAGTGAAAAGGTCCATTTACGCCTCAATTCTCTGGCTAATTCAGGCAAAAGTAAAATTTTCATCTGAATGATCTCAGTAATTGGCTTACTGCTTTGCTTTATCAGAGAGAACTTGACAAAGAAAAAGAGGCTACTTCATATACTAGCAGGTTAGTGGTGACCCCGAGGAACTGTGCACAGAAGAGGTTTCTGCGAAGCATGGGAGTGGAGACCTTGTGTTGAAATTTCAACAGACAGTGCCTCATTGAGGAGGGTGATTAGTGGGGTTTTCAAATTCATTCTTTCTTGCCATCCTTTCCTCCAGCCACCAGCCACTCCTGGCCTCAGTGTTTCCAGTCCACAGCCAGCACACCACTGAGGACGAATGGAGCAAATGAAATAATCCGTCATCCTTGACTCCGTCCTTCGGTTGAACCCAGTATATTCCCACGGCCCTTGCCGGTGTTGTTCAGATAACCATTGATGCTTGGCTGGGCTTTTATTCATTTGACTTGGACTGGGTGCATCTGGTTGCAGGTACAAAGCTAAGTACTGCAAACAGAGGTGAGCCAGATAGACATCTTGGCTGTTCACAACTGCTTTTTGTCTTATATCCACCCTCTAAACCACTTCACCGTCTTAAAATGCCTAGTTTCTCACCACTTTGCTGTATAATAGTTAAGTTCTATTACGGCTTGAAAGGACATTGGTTGAGCAGGCACTGGCTTCATATTCATTCTCTTTTCTTGTCTCCCTCTTGTGGTGTTACATCTAATTAATTGGAAATCTCTAGTGTTGCCTGTAATGGCTGCTTTAATCAGAAATGTCTCTTTCTGCCTTTACCCAGCTTTATGCCTGCATTGCTTTTTTGTTTGTTTTTATTAAAATTGTCTTTCTGATATTACAGCAATGTCTGTCTTGCAAGACTTTCATCCTTTGATTCCACAGGGAATATTTTCACAGCCCTTTAGGTACCTAAATTATCCAATACTACAGTCAGTTCCTTTAACTAGGTCTCTACAGTCAGTTCCTTTAACTAGGTCTCTACAGTCAGTTCCTTTAACTAGGTCTCTACAGTCAGTTCCTTTAACTAGGTCTCTACAGTCAGTTCCTTTAACTAGGTCTCTTTTACTGTGGCTTTTACTATTGTTACTACTTTCTTAGAACATACTCTACTACAGACTCTAGTAAGTGAATTCCCCTTTAAATTGCACCAATTAGAATTCAACTCCCTATTGCATGTGGGGTCTGAGTACCATCAAGGGTCAACCTCATACCAGTAAATACACACATTCTTTTTTTTCAAACCTGAGTTCGAAGTGTTTACCTGTCTCTTCTCTCTTACATTGGATTTTTCTAGATTGAAAAAAAAAAAAATCACATCTTTATTTCTTCTTTCAAATGACGAGCAGGCTATAGGGCACAGAGATGTCAGGAATATTTCTTTCAGGATCGATTTGTTATCCCTCAGAAATGGTCTCAGCTCTAAGGAAATGTCCTGCTCACAAATACAACTTTCTTGGGCTACAATGCAGATATGTCACATGCCATGATATATCATGGCAGGGCTCTGTGGTGGTATAGCTTCAGCTTGCTGAGGAACAACTCTCATTCATGTGTGCTGGACATCTCAGAGAGGTCAGCTGAGTATCTGTAGGTCATAGGTCATACCTCTCCAATTTGTGTCACAAGAGCAGTGACAGCTGCTGTTGGGGGAAACTATTTCCTTCTGGTAAAGAACTAAATCTCTGGCCTGGGCAAAGATGGAGCATTCCAGTTGGACAGGTCAATCACCTGGACGAGGGAACAGCCCTCAAAATTGCAGGCTCATCTGAAGCCATGATAAAAAGATAGCAGGACCATTTACCTCTCTAATGAGTTAAGGCACTTTTCCTTGCCAGGATTCCAGCCCTTACAAGCACCATGGTGGGTCTGTTGGGTCTGCTCTCACTCTTGTGCTCTTGACTGTCTCTTCCTTATGCTGGCCACAGCCTAGGTGTGTTTTCTCTAGTGCTTTGGCATTCCTTCCTATTTCTAAAGCCCCCCTCCCCCCGCTGTTTGCTTGCATGCCCTCCATGTGGTTGACTTCTATGCTGGCTTCACTCAGATGGAGTGTTTTCTTTCTCTTCTCTTCTCTCTTTCTCCCTCTCCAGGTAGCTGCCAAGACTAGCATCTTGTCTGCTCTGCCCTTGAGGTTTTTTATTTTGTTTTGTCTTGTTTTTTTCTAATGTCCTGGAGCTTGTTTGAGTCTGTCCTTGAATTCTTTTATTAATGATGCTAAGAATTCCAAGACCCAATGTCCCTGGTACCCCTTGTACAGGTATGTCAAACTCCACTTGAGTCCCAGACGTTGCTGTGTAACATGTGCTGATGGAATTGGTCCTTAAACACAGTTTTTAAGGTAGCTTTTGTAACTGTATCACTTGCTCCTTGGCTCGAACTGGGGACCTCATTACAATGATATATGAAATACTGACTCCAAGTGAGAATGACAGGAACCTCAGTAGAGGACTGGTGGTGGCCCTCACTGGATAAAGCCAGGTGGCAGCAATCATGAAGATGGATTGGAGGGACAATGAAGGGGTCATGAGACACAGAGCATTTTAAAGGTGGTTAGTAGAACCAGACATCTCTAGGGACAATATCAGCATGCAAGCACATGGGGTGTGTGTGTGTGTGTGTGTGTGTGTGTGTTTGTGTGTGTGTGTGTGTGTGTGTGTGTGTTTAAAAGGATATTTCTCAGTTAAGACCAACATAAGAAATTAGAATAAATAACCAAAAGCTATTAACCCAGGTAACCATTCTAATAAGGTGTTGTAAACTTTTCTACCTCTCTAGATATGAGTTAGTTTTCTTACTCAGAACTCACTGACCAAAAGAGAGTTCCACTCCCTACGAGCAAAGACAATCTCCCATCCAGCACGGGAGTGTACATTGTGATAATGACCCCAGTCCTTTCTGAAAGGAACCCAAAACCATTTGCTTGCTTGACAATGAGGGAGGGAAAGAAAGAACATCAGATATTTAAAATTCTGGTTGACACTGGACCATTGACATTGACTAAAGAACTTGAATCATCACTGTGGTCTTTCCATTGATAGTGGGACAGGTGATAAACTGAGTCTTGCTCAAGGTCTAGTTGACCAGAAGTTCACTGGATCTTCAGACCTTCACAGTGAACATTTCCTTAGCTACACGTTTGAAGTTAGTATAGTTCTTTCATCTGCAGGATGAATTTTGTATATGCAGGACATTTTGTATATGAGATAAGGATCATAACAGGAGGAGAAGACACTATGGTAGCCTGAAACTATTCCTGCCATCCCTACCCCACTTGAATTTGTAAGTACAACTCAAATTTGCATCCTAAAGTAGTTGAGAGAAATAAGGGCATCCTTAAGGCTGTAAAAGCTTCAGAAGTAGTCACCCTCACCAAGTCATCTTAACTCCTTGGAGAAAATACTTGCAAAAGAGAATGGAGTGATTTGGGTTTTATTTTTCTCACTATCCCCCCCACCCCACTCCTGAACTTAATAAGACAATGTCTCACCATTAGAGTCTAGACTGAACTTGAACCTGTGATTTTCTTGTATCTGTTTGCTGGTTGCTAGGCCACAAGCATGCACTACTACATCCAAAAGAATGGAAACTGTGTTGAAAATGCAGTCAAGTGTCAGCCCCATTTATTGGTGCTGTGTCAGATGGGGTATATTTGCTAAGACAAGTTAAGAAACTTCAGGCATGGGAATAAGGCCACTGTTTAAGGAAATGTGTCCTTTTCTGTTCCAGTTAGGAAGAGAGGATCGGAATTGTTTGCATGTATGAGTGAATAACATTTGTTTAGTTTTGTACTCTTTGATACAAAGTGGTAAAAAAAAAAAAAGTCTAAATTCTCTGTATATTCCATAGAAGTCCATCTTTCATGGTATTTTGTTAATCAGATCAGATGAACAATAAGTTGTCATTATGGTAGTCCTTTTAATAAACACACATGCAGTCTGGAAGAAAGGAGGTAAAGTCTTTTGGACTGTCACACAGGACTGGGGGAACCTCTTTAAGTTTTCTATACACATGTTCCACATCCAGGAACACTGCTCTGACCAGTCAATACGAAGGGTGACAGCTTCACATAGAACAGAAAATAGGAAAGGTCTTTTGCTAGTACGTAGTATAATATTGCCAGCCATGAGGTTGGGACCAATGCATACTATATTCAATGTCCCAGTGATGGGAGAGGAAGCTGTGAGCAAGCATAGCAAACGCTAGTGGGAGGACCATGGCAGTCCCTGCGATCAAGGTGGTGCCAGTTGCAGCAACAATATGATGCTTTGTCTTGCTTGCCAACTTATGGGAACTGGAATCAGCATGGAGACATGCTGATTTGGCATGTCTGTGAGGAAATGTCTAGATTTGGTTAACTTCACTAGACAAACCCACCTTAAACTTGAAGACACAGCACTGTCCCATGGTTTGAGGTCCCACGTTTGAATAAAAATAGGTAGGGGAGGTTCTGAGTAATATTCCCCAATTTACCTTGCTTCCTGGCTTCAGGTACAATGTGCCCAACCCTCGTATGCCCCTGCCGCCAGGCTTCCCTATCGTGATGGATGATGTTATGTTTGGGTTTTTTTTTTTGTTTGTTTATTTTTGGTTTTTGGTTTTTCAAGACAGGGTTTCTCTGTGTAGCCCTGGCTGTCCTGGAACTCACTCTGTAGACCAGGCTGGCCTCGAACTCAGAAATCCACCTGTCTCTGCCTCCCAAGTGCTGGGATTAAAGGTGTGAGCCACCACTGCGATATTATGTTTTTAAGCTAAAGGAAATCCTTTCCATATTTTGCTTTTGTCAAGCATCTTTGTCATAGCAATGAGAAAAGTAAGCTATGAATATGTATCTTTTGAAAACCAACTCTTGACAAGTTACCAGAGCTTCATGGAGACTAAATGGGTGATTGTGCCTGTGAAACCATGTCCTATGACAGAGTCAAAGGAAAACACAGAGCTGGCTAGATGGCTCAGCAGGTAAAGGGACTCACAACCAATCCCAACAACATGAGTTAAATCCCTGGCTCTCATATGCTAGAAGGAGAGAAGCATCTCACTCATGTCATCACAGACCTCTGCATCTGTGATGAAGTAGCACGCCACATATGTGTGCACTTACACACAACAAACAGTTTCATTATAAAGAAAATACAGAACTGATGGCCTTCTACTGTCAGATGCTCTCTACAAGCCAAACCACGAGGCTCCAGCATGAACTAGGCTATAAAGGCACACAGCTGCTCAATCAGGAGGCTTGTGGTCCATGCATTCATCATTCTTTCCAGCCCCTCTTCCTCAGCCCATTCTGTACAGAAAATCTTGAATGGACAATTGACGAAGGAGGAAAAGCATTTGACTGTAAACTCATTGATAGGATGGCTTACAAAGTGTTCTTATACAAGCCAAAAAAACAAAAAAAAAAACAAAAAAAAAAAACCAACCAACCAAACAACAAACCAAACAAAAACATGGAAGTTACATTCCAGCCTTATCCAGGAATAGTTCTGAAAGCATCGGCAAGGAACATCCCGAGCACACAGCTTTGGGGGTGCGTTCAAACATTCTGTTGGTGTGGAAGAAGTGGGTCTTCCATGTATGAACTTGGGCTGAGATGGTTGAATGTGCCTGACTAGGCAGTGACCCAAAAGGAAAGATACTAGAAAAAGACCAGGGCAAAGATGTCTTTAAACTAGTGTGTGGATGGGCATGGGTGAGCAGCTGTAAAGAATAAGTACATTTACACCAGATGTCAATTACTACCAGAGAGCATGCTCTGTAGTAGATGAATCACTCCCTGGGTCTGTGGTATCCAATAGAGTATCCACTAGCCACATGTGATGACTCCAGACTGAAATATATCAAAGTATCAAATACACACTAGATTCCAAATAATAACACAGGTGTGAGACATTCCTAGTAATTGTATATTGATCACACATTCAAAATATAAATTAGCTTAGATAAAATGTTATCAACATTGATTTTCCTTTTTAAATGTGTCTATGAGAAAATCTACACTGGCATGCAGCTCATCCTTGTGGCTCATATTACATCTGTTTTGGATAGTTCTGATATGGGCTGATTCTCTTGGCTAGCTGACAGCAGCTGGCCCTGATCCTAGGCGTCCCCAGTGTTGCCATGGCAGGCTCAGGGATTGGGTGTCAGGGAGACATGGAGATACTGCCTGGCCTGGGAGTATGACCTACTCTCACCAGGGAGGATAAAACTCCAGCTGCTGCCAACTGTACTGATTTCAGGCACAGAGGTCCATCCTGAGCTCTTGGGATGCTACTGATTTTCTGAAGTCTAATGAGATACTAAGGGGCCAATGGATCACAGTGGCCTTTTATGTGCTAGAAGGATCAAAAATATTTGGGATTTGTTTTTAAATAATAGAAAAGTAGGCTAAGTATGAATTTGTCCTTCTTACCTGTGGGAACTCAGAACCTTACTCTGTATTTGATCTTCTGATATGGGAGCCCACAAAGCCTCAGACCAGACCAGAACGAACTCATAGAAAAGGAGGTGTGAACAGAACATATTGTCCTGAGAGCCAACAGTTGAACTTCATGCTTTAAAACTATTGAACTTATAGTTCGTAGACAGGCCTATTGACAGTGCAGCTGAGATGCAAATTTGGCAGCAACTCTCTGCAAGAATAAAGTGCTATTTATGCTCCAGGTATAGTATGTGCACCTTTGTAAAGTGGTGCAGTCAGCCTTTCCATATCTGTTCAGTTTCACTCATTCATTCAACCAAGTATGGATAGAAAATATTTGAAAAAAAATGGTATCTGTGACCCAAATCTAGAGTTCTTTCTTCCTTTCTTTCTTTCTTTCTTTCTTTCTTTCTTTCTTTCTTTCTTTCTTTCTTTCTTTCTCTCTCTCTCTCTTTATTTCTTTCTCTTTTTTTTGGTTTTTTCAAGACAGGGTTTCTCTGTGTAGCCCTGGCTGTCCTGGAACTCACTCTGTAGACCAGGCTGGCTTTGAACTCAGAAATCCATCTGCCTTTGCCTCCCAAGGGCTGGGATTAAAGGCGTGCGCCACCACTGCCTGGCTTGCTCACTGTTTCTTAAGCAGTATCATGTTACCATTTACACAGTATTTATATTGTATTGTGTATTAACGTAATCTGGGAATGCTGTATGACCCATAGGAACATGCACATGGGTTATATGCAGTACCACTTCTTCATTACATGGAAAACACTTGAGCATCACATTGCTTTTAAATCCATGGGGACCCTGGAAGAGCTCTCTTACAAATACTGAGGGGCAGTCGTGTGTCTTAAGAAGAACACTGTGCAGAACACCAAATGGAAGCAAGACTGCTTTCCTTAACAGAACTCACTGAAAAGCAAATGTATTCTTCTATGACAGTCTAGCAAGTTCTGCAAGACTAATGGGCCCCGTTCTTAAAGGGCACACTTCTACCAAGTGGCTTATAGAAGACTGTATTTTAGATAAGGTGGGCAATTACTATTTTGGGAGAGGTACTTGACCTGCTGTTATACATGGAGGCAGGAAACCCGTTCACATAGACACCTCTTAGACATGGACTATGTCACCTGTAGACCATCATTAGGGCTTTGAGAAGCAGATGCTGAAGACAGGCATGGGAAATAACAATGAAAGAAAGGTGTGGATGAGTACCAGTTATGGTTGTAAGAACAACCAGAGTGGCGAGACTGTAGTTTATGTCAACCCCGATCTTCTAAGTGTCCCTCAGGAAAAGAGAATTTTGGGGGTGTTGTTTCTCCAAGTTTAAGATCTGAGACTAGATGGCAAGACACAAGGCTGGGGTGCAGTTTAAGATTCCCAACAAGCAAGCCTCTGTCCCAGCTTCAGAGTGTGCTGTTCAGAGTGTGCGTTCTGCTTGTTGCAGGTTTGCCTTCCACAGCTGAGTGCCAGAGTCCCTTTCTTTCAGTAGTGTGATATTCAGTGACCAGTTGTGAGGTGGCTAGAGGGTCTAGCCATTTCAGGGCACCAAGGGAGGTACTCTAAGGAGCAATTTTTCTCCTAACACACCCACCGCCCAACACTCACCCACCATGTTTACCCGGCTGGAATTTGTTAGGCTCACATTGAAAGCTGACATCTCCCTTTTTCTGGGGGGAGGGGGGATATCCTCCTTTTTGATCTCTAACAAAAATCCCGCAGTAAATTTCAGTTTCAAATACTTGCCTCCCCACCCCCTGCACCCTGCCCCGGTACTTACAATGGTACATACAATGGCGTTGCTCATACATCTGGGTGTGCATTCGATCACAGGAAAACCTTTGGTGTCTGCTCTTGCCTGCACCTTATTTGAGACAGATGGGGTCTTTTTCCTTCTGCTGCTGAATACACCACATAGTTGGCCTGCAGGCTTCTGGGGACTCTCTTGTCTCTGCCTCCCATCTCACTGTGGGGTTGGCAGATGGACGCTGCTCAACCTTGCTTTATATGGTTTCTGGGGGCCACATTCAGGTCTCCATGCTTGTGGAGCAAGTGTTTAGCCACTGAACCAATATGCCAGATCTGTAACTATATGTTCCTAACAGAGGCCTGCACCTCACGCAGAAGAGACATAAGCAGAATTTAAAAACAAAAAAAAAGTTCTTCCCAAAGTTTGACTGGTCTTTTTTGTTTGTTTGTTTGTTTGTTTGTTTTTGTTTAATAAGTAGATGGTGGTTTGAATTATGCTGTCCGTGGGAGTGTGGAAATGACATGCTGGACACAAGGGGAATTCTGGGTTAACATGAGGTATTGAAGCACTCTGTTTTGTGGGTCGGGGGTGCCGGAGAGGCAAACAGACAGTCTGATGAACAAAACAGTTGGGAAGAATTAGTCGTATCTAGATTTCAGAACCATCTTGTAAGGCATTCCAAAGAAGATCAATTTCATTTTGTTGTCAGAAAGGATGGAAAATATTTAACTAGCAGGACCAAACTGGAGTTATAGTATCATCAAACAAGTTCATCTCGGTTAATCTCAAAACTATAGATCTGGTATTCAGACTAAGAAACCTGACTGAAGGCAATGTCCTGCATTTGACAGGAGTTGAGAGTGAGGCCTTTCTTTGTTCTGTTTCTCTAAAGTTGCTTTATCTTGAGCTAACAGATTTTACCAGAGAGGCATATATAAAAACCTTGGTGTGCGCATGTTTTCAACATCCCATCACAGCCATTTTGGCTTTAAGCAAAGCAAAAATAAAAATAAATTACACAATGAAATTAAAAGATACTTTTTAGTTACAAGACAGTGTGTTCGGTTCCTTTTTTTCTAAAAACACCCTCTGCAATTTCATTTCCATTGAGTTCCCTTTGGCCTTCCTGTTTGTTTACACATCATTACTTGATGAATGGGTTGAGAAGCTGAGAAAGAAGTGTTGTAAGCATCTACACTCTGGGATCAACCATAATAAAGTTAACACATCTTTAAAATGATAATGTAACGAGCCATTTTGTAGAAACTGCCTTCTCATACAGCTTTTTAAAGAATGCTATCTGTGACACTGGAGGGAGGTGGGTGCACGTGTGTGTGTGTGTGTGTGTGTGTGTGTGTGTGTGTGCCAGAAGACAGCCTTCATTTATCATTCTTTCAGGAACCATTCCCTTGTTTACATGTACTCACTGTTTAAATGAGATGATCTCTCGCTGGTCCAGAACCAATTACGTTACCTTGGCTGACAGTGAGCCACAAAGCTCAAACTACCAGTGTGTGGACCACTCCTATCTCTTTTATGTGGGTTCTGGGAACCAAACTCAGATTCTTTTGCTTGTAGGACCTGTATTTTACCAACGAAGCTATCTGCCCAGTGCCTGAAGGAGGTATTCTAGAAGGTCTAAGAGTGTGAAGGAAGGCAGAAGACACCAAAGCTCAGGACACAAGAACATCAGTGTTACACAAATAACAATAAAAACATAACAACAGCTACAACTTAGAAACCAGTTTTACTCTGTTGCAAACAAATGGACAAGCTATTGTACAATAGATAATAAAAAGTACAGCACAATACAAGTGCCACTAATAAAAGAAACTTAAAGATCAGACTTAAAAATGCTTATTTGTAATATATATATGTATATATGTATATATATATACATACACACACTGCAACAGAAAGTCACAATAAATACAGGAATCTCCATGTCATTCATAATAAATACTGAAAATACAAATACAGAAGACTACGGCTAATATGAATAAATAATTACAACATAAGGTCCAGGTTAAATTCTGTTGAATATCATTGTAGCTTATTTCATATCCCCTTTGGCATCTTTGATGTCATAACTTGTACACAAGAGAAATCAGTCTAGCAACTGTGACATACAACATGACATCATGGTATAAAATGAGCGTATGGGTTGTGGTTTGATGTTCTCCCCTTTCAAATTTACAAGTCAGCAGAGTGCACATAGCGGCAATGAAGTATCGACTGAAAACCTATGGGGTAAAAGTAAGGATACAAATCAGATACAAATCAATCAATGTTAAAATGTACTTTACCATGCTGTGGCTTTTCTGAGTTTTTAGTGATGCATTTCCCCCCTGCCAGCTTCCAACAGGCCAAAAAAGCAAACACCTAAAACAATTACCCTCAGAAGACTGCCCCTGTTTAAGGAGCATTCTTGATGCCCCAGTGGTTCCACATAGACAGAAGGACGCATGAGACCTCGGGGTCACGTGATCTACAGGTTCACTACACCCTACAAGGGTTTTCAAATGTACCAAGTTCCTATGGCAGCTTGCAAGTGGAGACATGGTTGATGTCTAAGACTGTGATTAAGACAAAGACACTGCAAAGGGTGACATTTACCTATGCAACCAATTGGATACATGGATTTTAAGTGTGACAAGTGTCTTGTTGACCAATGTCAAATGACCTTCCCTATCAAATTTATATACCCCGTGACAGACACTGAGAGAAACACACGGAAAGAACAAAGTGCCTTTTCTGCATTAAGAAGCAATAACCAGTACCTATGTATTCATAGCTCTATCTTAAGAGGCGATTACACCAAAGTGCGAAGAACTAAGGAGAGGCCTAGGAACATTACTAAGACGAAACAAAGGCTGAGTTCTTAAGAACCGAGTTGTAATCTACAGGTTCGGGTTTTTCTTTTACTATTTCTGTACTGTATTGTCTAGTGTTTATTATACATCAATCAAACACTTTTGAAACATGTTTCACAAACTATGCCCCAGACTTTTCTGTTGAGGTGCCCAGAGTCAATGAAAACATAAGCCAAATTTGATTTCCCATTCATTACATCAGCACTCTACAGCTTTCTTTTTCTTTCTTTCTTTCTTTCTTTCTTTCTTTCTTTCTTTCTTTCTTTCTTTCTTTCTTTTCTTTTTTTTTTTTTTTTAACTAAAAGTGTCACTGGGTCTCTTCAATGTACTGTTACTCACGAGGACAAAGTATGTTCATGTGGCTGTCCTTTTACTTAAGTACCCAGGTGGGGAAAAGCAGCCATATTGAGCTTGGGCAAGATCCATGGAGAGAGAAAACCCTGACTTCCAGGATGGTCCTCAGCTTCTATTAGTGCTGTGTCTGAGATGCAGCCAACAGAAAACACTCTGAAAGCTGCAGAAAGTGTCTGGGTCGAGTGATTTCATCAAGGGAAAAGGGAAAAAGGAAAACAAGCATCACCCCTTTCTAGAACTCCTTTAGTTTTCAGGCCTTGTCAAGATGATAAATTTTTAAATCACTTTTTTTTTTTTAATCAATGATCCCTGAGAATGAAAGCAGCCATTGTTTACACACTACTCTCATACACAGGCTGGGATCAAATGGTGGCTGATTTTTTTGGAGTCATTTGACTCCATATCAGATTCTTCAGACAGTCCCTTCTCCAGGAGGAGAAGTCTAGATTCTCATTTGTTACTTACACTAAAAGGAGGTTACCAAGAAGGTACTTGTTCGCAAGCAAGCACATAGAAAAATGGCCTTTTCATTTTAAAATTGTAACTTCTCAGAGAACTGAAGGGTTTAAAAGTCAAGTCACCTGACTCTAGTCCTGATGTTGGTGACTGGGATATACAATAATCACTCCCCCTAACATGACAGTAATTTTAAAAAGGTAAATAGAAACGAATAAAACCTGCCTAATGCCTTATTTTCCCAAAGCAGGTTACATCACTAAGATTCCGAGTACCTACGTTTTCTTTTCAAATTTGCTTTCTTAAGACATTTAGAGAATTGCCTTATGTAATAATCAGAAAATGAAGGGGAGCCCAACCTCTACCGTCTTCCAGCACAATTGCCCAAATTACCACGACTGTTGCCAGGTGCCTCGTCCACAAAGACTGGCCAAGATATGTTCTTATTGTGAGAAAACCTGAAAGAGCTGGATTCTGTTGCCAAGGAAACCATCTTCCCCAGAGGTGTCAAGAATAAATGGGTATCTGTGTTGTTGGATATGCCTGAGTGACAGTCCTCCCCAGAGGTAGGTGAACGAGCCCTGTGACCTCTGGAGATCTCTCTTAGGCTCAGGCCTATACAATCTGAAGAATACAAAAGAATCCCAGGCCTTCCATTATTCATGCTTAGTTGGCTTCTGTGAATATCTTTAAGAAGATTAAGCTGTTCCAAGTTACCTGTTGGACATAGCCTGGCAGTGGACTGTGATTAATTGTAATTAAAAAAAAGATGACATTTATAGCTATTAAAATTTAAAAATCTATCAAGTCCAGATATCATTTAGGTATCATTATGTCACTCAAGTATAAATACTTGATTTTTAAGTATTCCCTAACTTTAGCTATTTTTTTCCCTCTTTAGGGAAATTTAGATTTGAAACTGAGTACCTTCTTTTCTTCATATTTAAATAAACTTTTATAATTCACAGAGTTCTCTGAATTAATTTTTAATATTAATGGCATTTTTAAGAGACGGGAGAAAGATTGATGACCAACAGGACAAGAGGGCAAAGCAATATTGGATAAAATGTGCTACAAATTGCCTTTTGATATTTCTATAATGCAGAAATAACAATCAAACTATCCTAAAGCACATGACCCAGACAAGAGAGTGAACAGTCTTATTTTGTGTGCAGTAGTACATAGTCCAGATAGAATTTTCTAGATAAATTTTAAAGAGGCTTCTTCAAGTTCAGTTTTCTTCCAAGTATTCATTAGTAAAGAACTTTTAGGTTCATTCCAAGCCAGATAATAATATTGGGAAAGAGTTAAAAAGAAGAAATAAGACATTTAACTACGGACATATTTTAAAGCTACAACTAAAAATCAGGAAAGGCATGTAAATCAGTTTTGACAAAAACAAGTCTGATTTCTACTCCATTTATATCCTCATAGCCCTTTCCAATCAATATATGTTATCCTTAAAGATGCTTAGATGGCCTTGCACATGTGACAAAGTTTATAATTTGGACTGACTTTACTATCAGTATGCTAATGAGACAGACAGAGGAATTGCAGCAAAGCTACCAGATACAAATGCTGTCTAGAATAACATCGATCATTGTCCTTTATAAGGTTGGCTGCTTTTGTGAAAGATGAAATAAAATAACGATAGAATTGTCCTTTCTTGAAATGTAAGCAAGCATGAAGGGTCAGATACAAAGCAATGGTCCTGTATAGTAAAAAGCTAATCGCAAGGAAAGGAAACAGTAACCCACAGGACATAAATCTTTGGAGTGATTTCTTTTCCCATACATAAGAAATATCTGCAAGGACTAAAGTTCTAGCTTCTATATTAAGGGCATTAAAAAATCTACCCATAGTCAATGAACTGAAAAGGCATATGGTTTAGGCTCTGGAGTTCATTCCTATTCTCCCAACCCCCCTTCTTCGGATTTAGCCCTCAGAATGGAGATCCCACGGCAGGCAAGACAGTACACAGTTAGACTGATGCTGCCACTGACCACTAGAGAAAACCCAGGCAGTTCTCAGCTTCTGGGTTCTCGTTTCTGCTGAGCAACAGAAGAGGAAGATGCTGTGCTGTTTAGGAACCAGGTCTCATGTTCTTGATTGAGGATTGATGAGCAGACTGCTTACACATGACTGTTTTGCAGTCACATTTGTTAAAGAAATCTCTTTCCAAATTCCTTACTTTTGCCAAAGTTATTTGACTAGTCATTAAGTGGTGTGTGCGCATGTGTGCGCATGTTTGAAGACCTTCTTCAGATTGCTGGAGGTTTGTGTCCTTATATTTTAGAGAATGAACTGTAACTTCGTTGGATGTTGGCCAGCAAATAATACCAGCTGGGCTCTTGGGGCAGCCACATCGGAACTGACCTTTCTGGTTTTGAGGTGCCTGTCATTTATGAAGTCCAGTGCACTAACCCCCAGTCTACCTCTGCTGAGGTATATTAATAGTTCATAGGCATTACCAGTTCCAAACTTATATTCCATCTGAACCCCTATCCTGTCCCTTTTGCAATTTTAGTGTTTTCCAATTGTGGTTCTTCAGTCAATTAAGTCTGTCACACTACAGAAAATATCTGATGAACTGAACTGTGGGTGCAAAGCTGTGGCATTTAAGTGACTCCGGCACAAGTTCTTAATTCTTGGAAAATGATGTAGTAAGAAACTTCAATTTCATATTAGTAGTAAAAGTACACAAGCCTTGCACTTCAGGTGTTGGCCACAGGAACAATACAACAAATAGTTATAATTTCAAATTACAGTCATTTTGACCTTGCAAACATAAAGGTGCCTTCCATTTACACTTGGCATTTCATATGTCAACTATAATGACTGTAAACTGTCACTGGATCGTAACTATGGCTAAAGGAAGGGGTCACTAATAACCTCTCTCGTTTTCTATCTTCTTTCAGTCAATGCCTTTGTGCAGGGTTTTGCCATCTAATAGCTGTTTATAAAATGATTAAGAAGGTCATGACCCCACGCTGTTTCTAAAGTTCATTGGGTTCTGAATTGATCAACCCTCCTCCCAAAACTGGTGGGAGTTTTACTGGCATAAAATTTGACATTTTCTAGATAGTGCTGCATCTAAGAAACTATTCTCTGACCATCTTTTCCATGAATCCAAACTTATTTCCTAAGCTTCAGGAGGATGTAGTAAGTTCCATCAATTTAGGGAAAATCAGCACTGTATTGATGCAGGATGTACAGTATTAGAGGAATGGGTGACAGCGTCCCCAACAGAACACGGAGGATTCCAATGGAGAAGGATCTGAAGAGGCTTGGCCATCTCATGTCACCATTCCTGTCCTTACTCTTCCAAATATGGGAGTCCCCTGCTCTTTTTGCTACCAGGTCAGCTGCTATAACATAAGAAGTATTCAATAAATATTTGTTAAAAGAAAAAGTGGATATCTAACATTCTGAAGATCAATGCTAAGTTATTAAGAACTTGTACAACATAGCAATAAAAAAATGTGGAGTATCTATTATGAAATAAATCATGGGGCATCTTGTTTAATGAAATCAAATAATTTGCCTAGAATATAATCAATAAAACCTCTGCATTTCTTGAGAATTGTGGCAAGTTGCTATAACTGGCACTGTTTTGTAGGAATGAGCAGAAGGAGGTGGTACTGCTGGGTCATGCGATTATAAGGATTTCTTTCCTTGAGGAAATGTTAGATATTTTATATATGGTTGGCATGACATGGTGAGAATAACATAATTCTATCACAAGACTGGCTTTCAAAAAGTTTACTATTCAATCTAACAAAAGAAAAGAGACAATTGGATTTTATATACATTTTAATACTGGATGATCAATAGATGGGGGGATGGACTTAAAAATATTCTTCATTTATTTATTTCTACCAATGAAAATTTAAAAAAAAAAAAAAAAAAAACATTTAAAGGGGATCGAAGCTGCTCAGGCCGCTTGACTTGCAAATCAGTTTGGCCAGCATGGCTGGGAATCAAATCTTTAATAGTTAGGGTCTGGAGCATTGGGCTTTGCAGTTGCTAGTGCCTGACTTGGGAACTGTGTGCAAAGAGAGACTCTAATACGGTTAGATATACTACAGAAGCAACACAACAGCTGCGGGTCAAATCATTGTCCCTTGGTACAAAAATTTAAAGTGTCTCAACCTGGTTGCATCTAACTGCTCCTTTCCCTTTGAAAAGCAGTAATCACTGTGGCACTTGCCTGGCATGTGGGCAGTTCTACTGAGCAGGTCTATTAGCGGGAAGAACAATCCAGAAGAATCATTGCGTTCTAAGTTCAGTTCCTTCTGGGAAAGGAAGTCACAATGAAATAATTGCTCATTAATATTATTTGTAACTTTAACTCAATATTTTCAACCAATTGCTCTCAAAATTCTCCTCTCTTTATACTTTTAGATAAAACAGAACCCAATTGTACTCTAGGAACTAACTGTCCAGTACTCATTACTAGCTACGGCCTACTATCTGCCCCACTCTAGGAAACGGTGTATGTGTATTCTGTGTTTGTGTGTGTTAATGAAGATAAAGTAGGTAGGGTTTGATCTGTTATTGTTGTTAAAATAGGTAGCCCGTACCTATTATGATTTGTGAGGTATGTCTGCTTAGGAATGTGAAAACTTAGAATGTCGACTTTGATGCTTAGAAAGGTAATTATCCTTAGCAGAGTGAAACTTTCTATCTCAGTTGAAGAGAGAGAGGAAGAAGGGAAGCTCTGCTTTTGAAATATCCTTTT
Source organism: Uromys caudimaculatus (assembly GCA_028551405.1). Taxonomy (NCBI): domain Eukaryota; kingdom Metazoa; phylum Chordata; class Mammalia; order Rodentia; family Muridae; genus Uromys; species Uromys caudimaculatus. The sequence continues at coordinate 102,250,029 of CM052701.1, forward strand.
GGGGAAAACTAAAGATGTAAAAGAGAACTTAAGGAAACACAAAGATGCTTCAAACTTTGTGAAAATGGAGCTGGACTGTAAGAGACATCTCTGAGGATCCCGACCCTACTCAGGATTACCCAGGGCCTCCCCACACTCTGTTCTAAGAATAGCCCTAGAGTGCTTCACCAGTAGATACTTCCAGAGGTTGGAATGGTCTAGCAAATACAGAACACAGAACTCTTTCATTTGCTTGAATGAAGGAACAACAGCCTTTTGTCATTTCTTCTTTGAGCCCCTGCCCTTTAGATTGCATAGGCAGGAGGCAGCATCACTGGAAATCAAACGCTAATAATGGCAATGCTGCAGAGAACTCAGGACATATTACTGCAATCTGAGTAAATTCCCATCAGATTAGCCCCATCGATCAACCAAAAGGAGTAGTCGGCCCCCTGTTACTGCTTTTGACAGTGTGATAAACCTAAAGTGCTTTTGATCTTAGTAAAAATTAGTGTTGATTTAGTCTTGGAATGGCATAGAGAAGGGCAAGAACACCTCCCCACATCAAGTTTAAATAGAGGCTTCTCACCAGAGGACTCTGAAGCACACTCAAGCTTGATCAAATCATAAACCGAAATCTGAAAGTTATTCAAATGCCCACATCAAGGAGGCATAAAAAACAAAAAACAAACAAACAAAAAAACCCCCAGAAATGCAGTTAATACGTAGCAGGGGGTGCCTACATTTTAAATATCCATAAAGTATGAGAAATGACGTCACTATAGAATGTCAAAACTGGAAAACAGATTCAGCGTAATGGCCACATTGCGGGAAACCATAACACTTATTCTATAGCTGCTTTAGCTTATAGGAAAGAAGTTGCTCAAAGTCCTCTGAGGCACAAAGCAGGCAATCTAGAGGCGGGTGGGACATGGTTCGTTTCTACCCATTCTTGTTACGAAGTAAGAGAATGCAAGGTGGCTGCCTTCGCAATGCATTCTGGACTGTGCTGCTGACTATCCCAGGCTCCAGAAAATAAGGCCTAATGAGTGTGTGAGCCCCGGCCTGCCTTCAATTAGCTAGTCACTAAGTGGAAATCTCATTACATGTTTTTTTGCATGTGTGGAGATGGGCTGATCGAGGTGTGGATGGGTGCTGAGGCTCTGTCCCCACCCCACCCCTGGCCTTCTCTCTATTAGGATTGAGTTAAGTCCTAGGAGTGGTGAAGGAAAACAGGTCATTTTCCTTCATGTCATTGGAAGAATCCTCTATCGCTATTGTATGAACCTTACAATAGTTACCTTTTTTATTAATAATTTTAAAAAAGTATTCCAAAGCATTCTGAGAGCCCATCCCACATGAGGTACCATGAAGGGGCACTAAAGTGCATTTTGGTGGAGGGAGTAGAGTTTAAAGGTGCTGTCCGAGCTAATAAACAAGATGACACTCTGAAAAAGAAAGGCAATTCCGTCTATCTCAGCTGAGGGAGAGCAGAGGACTGGACCCTCACCAGAGGATTGTCCTAACTCTTAACTTGAGAGAAAACTGCATAAGGACCTGCACATATAGACTCATTTGTCCCAAATAGCAAAAATAGGCCTATTTCATCCTTAAGAAAGTATTTGCAAATCTGCTCAGTCATGATCATAAAAACGTGGGTGGATTCCAGATGCAATCCTGCGGGCATGCTCTGTGGCGCTAGCTAACACGTCTTCAGCTTCAGTGAGCATGCTGTTCATTTTCTTCAAAGTATGACTTCTAAACTACCATAAATAAAATACACAAGGAACGGTTCAATCTTTTTTCTTACAATAATTACTTTTACATTAAAAAGTCACCATCATCTTCAGATATATGGAAAAATTAGGACTTTAAATCTGCTTGTTTTCTAGGCTTAGTTAACAATCTTGCACAGGCCCGATAATCTAAAACTTGGAGCTATGATCTGCATAGCTTGGCAGGTTTCACACAGTTTGACAGGTAGGCAACTGTGAGATATGCATTTTTTTTTTAAATTTAGCATTTTCTATCAAAACAGTCCAAAATCGTTTAAAATCCCCATAGCGACTGTATTTGTGCCACACCACAGTTGGGAAGCTAGAAAGAAAGGAAGAAAATACTGTCTGGAAGATTAATCACAGTCCACATATTCTTGGTCTTCAGGTTTAAACGATGATGAGCCCAGTAAAGGCAATACAGTGTCTTAAATAGAAGACTTGGTCCTATAATGGAATAATAATTTAAGCAACTAAACGGGGACCGTCTCCACCACGGGAGACTGAATGCACTCCTCATGCAGTCTGCTCTTTTCTGCAAGGCTCAAAGGATTTTCTGCAGGATGCTCTGAAATGTGGCTATCGCCATTCAATGTAGAGACGAACCCTTCCTGGGAAGGGCCTTTCAAGTATGAGTGAAACTCCACTTGGGGAAGATTGGATCTGTGTTCAGGATATAAGGGGTTACAGGGCACCTCACTATCGGTTTCAGAGGTGGGACAGCAAACGATAACAGACGGATTGGCAGCTGGGTAGTGGGAGGCTCCGTAGGCCTCTTCCGCTTGCCTGGCATAGTCAACAAATCGCTCTGGGGTCACGGCATAAGGCACCAGCGAAAGGGCACCGTTTTTGACAGTATCTCTTTCAGAATAGTTGTCAGAGAGCTGGCTGGGAGTTCCTGGGATGTGACTGTCTATTTGGTAGTACAGAGTTGAAGAGCTAGCATAAAATGAAGCATTCTTTGTGTGGCTTTCATGAACTGCGGTGCCATCAGAGTAACAAAGGACAGAAGGAAGGGGGACGACTTCAGTATGGGCTCCGAGCCCTTCTACAAAGCTGTCTCCCTTGTCGTCGTCGTCATCTTCCTCCTCCTCTTCCTCCTCCTCCTCCTCTTCTTCCTCTTCCTCGTCTGATTCACTGGGGGCCAGGCTTTGGGTGCTAGAGTCAGTGGCCCCACTGCAGAAACTGCTTCCGTCCTCTTCCTCTTCCTCCTCATCTCCTTGGCAATCCAGTTCCTCCTGCAGGTGCAGTACTGCAGCCTGGGGTTCCGTTTCAATCTCGAAATTGTCTGCGATGGAATATTCTACAGAGTGAGCGACAGGGCCCATGGAAGGACCGTGGGTGCTTATCTCCCCGTGGCAGCCGTTCAGCGTGGGGGCTTGCTGCTCTCGGTTCTTCTCCAGTTCAAGTTTCATTATTGTGTGCAAAAAATGAGTCCGGACACGGATAGGATTAAATTCAATTCTACCTGCTGTGTTGCTACAGCCTTCTTTAGTGCAGCCACATGGGAAAGACATACGATCCACCTTGGAAGGAAGAACACAGATTAGCAGCAAGGAACTATTACAGAGCAAATAAAATCCAGGACTTTGTAACAACTCCTCTGAATGAAGCAATGCACTCAGGTTTTACTCATGTCTCAGCAAATGGCAAATAAGCAGCAAGTAAAAGGAGGCAGGGAAGTGAAGACTTAAGTTATAGCAATGAAGTCGTTTCTAAATGCATGTTCAAAAGAGTAGTGGCTTCAGGATAATTGAGAATTTAAATTTGATGGCACCCTCTGGGCGTTTGTATTTCTCCACTGTCTACTTCCCTTCTCTTTTTGCATTTGATTTTGTTTGTATCTTGCAAACCTGGTTCCCTTCTGGTTCATTCTAACTCATGCATCCATTTTTAAGTCACACACAGACTGTTCCCCCACACCCCTTGTCTAACTTGTATGACATCATCACATGCTACTCTGTTCTTTCCTTTTATCAGATGAGCTTCACTGCTCCGGAAGTCTGGGATGGCATTACTTAGGGTCACCCAGCACCATACTGCTATGTCTCAATGCTGTGTCTTCTCAGGGGGCCATTGATATATGGATGCAGGTTGTTTGTCCTGCTTCCCTCCAGAGAAAAGAAGCCCATTTCAAATGGACATATCCTGTGCCAAAGAATGTAACTGCAGGGAACCAGGAGACCTGCAAGCTGAAGACCAGCCCAGGCAACTTAGTAAAACCCTTTCTCAAAATAATACATTTTAAAAAATGTTAGCTCAGTGGGGGTAGAGGACTTGCCTATTATGTCTCCAAGGCACCAGACTCAAAACAGAACAGAAAGAGAGAGAGAGGATGGAAAGAGTCAATGTGTTCTCATCAGTTGCTCAGAAGGGAGCTGTCCTTTGCATTCAGCTGTCCTTCTCCTTTGAAGTGAATTAAGCAAATTTCTCCTTTTAAATGAATAAAACTATTTCTGCATAAAGTAAGAGCAGGTAACCATACCCAGGGCTCTGCTAAATTTCAGATGGATGGAACCAGAGAGTCACCTTGTCAAGGAACTGATACACTATTGCTTTTTTCCTCTAATTAGTTTTAAAGTTATTGCCTTTAAAAGCATAGTCAGGCAGGGGAGGCTATTTCCCACTACTTTTCATATAAACTCCATTTTCAGCTTCCGTGGAATGAGACAGACGTCGCGGTTTACGAGGCTATTCTCAAATTGTAAACATTTCTCTCCTTGCTTCTTCTTCATCCTCCTCAAGTCAATCTTGTTGCCACCAACAGACAGATGCCCTGTTCCTGCTAAGGAAATCATAGCAGCCCCAAGTAAGGGCTGTAAATTGTAACATCATTTTATGTTTCATTGAAAAAGGGTAGGAGAACATTTGGGGGTCTGCAGCCATGTCATCTCAGTACTGTGAAGAGTGAAGTCATCACAGGCAACAGATAGACAAAGTGCCTGCGCCCCCGGAAAACCTTGTTTACAGAGATGTGTCTAGTTAGATTCCACTGTCTGTTTGACAACATCTCAACCTGCTCACTGTAGAAATGACAGAGCCCAAAGTGTTTTCCTGACATGCCTACTTTAGACAAGGTAGGAATGCCACTTGCTCTTTTGAAATGTCTGTCTGTGTCGGAACTTCTCCGGTAAATCTATACCATTGGTGATGAATTATTACTTACACCCCATGAATGAACCAGAAAATATGGACCCAAATGGAACAGACAGTGTCCTCTCCCAGGTTGCATGTGTAAGCTGGTGCAATGACCGAATCTGGCAGGAAACACCTTCAGTAAACTCAGCTGCAGTTTGAGTTGCCATTCACAGTATAAGCATTTTATGAATGCCCTTGAATTATGTGTCTTTCCTTACCATTTCTTCAGGGGAAAAAATACCTTATTATATACAACATGACTACTTCTTTCTGGGGTGGCATGTGACAGTTTTTCTTCAGATACCTGAGCTCCCAATCCTTACCTGACATTTAATGCCTGCCAGGCTGCAGGTACATGTTTCTGGATCACAGAACACTCTGCAGTCACAGCCACAGTCCTCCCGAGACAGGCGGATGGCTCTCAGCTCGTGCTTTTCTTCAACGTCGATCTTCTTCACCCCAGAGGCTCGCAACAGAGCTCTCCGCTTTTTTGTGGGCAGGGGTTGTAGGAAGAAGTATTCGTCCACTTCTGTGTTGTCTAAATCAATATCGTCATCGGAAATGTCATCCACAGTGAGAGTGCTAGCTTCCTCAGATTCTACAGTGCTATTCTTAGTCATCTACAAGAAAGCAAATGAGGACGTCATTTGAGCAGAGTCCAAAATCCCCACTTCAGCATTGCTGAGGATGAATGAGATAAGCTGTCATGCAGAGAGTCCCCGGGACCGCAGAAGTCAGAGGAAGGAGAAACAATGGTGTCGAAATAAATGGCTTTTTAAATGCTCCGGTCACAGAAGATGGTTAAATGCAACCCTTAACCTCTCAATGTCAGTGACTACAGATACAGCTTGGGAGACAGTAACCAGACTGGAGGTTGTAGACACCCACACTCGAGAGCTGACTTTATACTCAGCTCACAGTGACATCTCTAATATCAGAGGAAATGTGCTCTGGATTAGAGGTGACTGCATCTCAGTGGGAGCCATGACCACCTTCTCGGCAAGCATCATATCCTTGAGATAATATGTGTGCCTGAAAAGCACACACAAAGGACATAAAGTCCTGTGTGTGTTGCTGGGATTGCAAGCACAGTTATTACCCGGAACAATCCAAGAAGGAGGGCATGATAGAAGTAATCAGTCAGGTCAGCATGCTCTCAGTAAGACAAGGACATAGATTAATGCGGGCAAGGACTCATCAACCCACGACTGAGACAAACTGTATTCTTGAAGGAGTACATGCAGGCCTGCCTCTGCTAAAGGCAAGCTTTCTGTGTAACAGCTCATGGGGACACCCATTCTTTGCCTACTCACGACAGCTGTGCCTAAACATATATTTCTTTTCTATATTAATCTCATCCATCAGTAAGGCCTAAGTATAGATTTCACTTGTTATTTTTATAAAAACACCTATGGTTTCCTTCATACAAAACATTTTGAAAAAGTTTTCCCTGAACATGAGCAAAATATTATTTGTGAGGAGCAGCTCGGTAACAAAGGCAAAAACTTCATAAGAAATAAATCAAGGATGTTCTAAATGTAGAAGGTAGTTTAATTATTTAATTTATTACCCTCTAAATTTCATTAATTATGGCTATTACTGTGCTTGTTGAACTTGACAATTCATCCATTAAGTAGTGAAAATACTCTAGAGATATCAGACATGCTTTCATCGTTGTAGGAAAGAGTCCATATTTAGAAATATTTACTATTGGACAATAGCCTTAGATTGTCCAACTCTTGAGTGTCCTGCAGAGAAAAATTAAAATTAGACTTTTACTCTCCTGTAGAGAAATTTCCACCAAAGAAAGGACCAGGAATAAATGCATGCTAAGCTATATTGCGAAGGGGCCCTGTGGTGTATTTTCAAAAGCTACTGAGTTACCTCTTGTGACTATTTTAGAACTTGAGCCTGCCATCTCAAAAAGGCCTAATTATTGGGCATCGTTTCTTAAGATGATCCATCTATATTTTCCCCTTAACATTTGTATGAAAGTGTACATCTGAGCACACGTCTGTGTAGATATGCATGTACGTACACGTGTGTGTGAGTGAGAGGTTGATGTTGGGTTATCTTAGTCTACTACTCTTTGTCTTAGTTTCTGGGGTCTCTCACTGAACCTGGAGTTTCCTGTTCAGTTATACTGTCTGAATAACATGCTCCCAGGATCTGTTTGTCTCAAATTCCCCTGTCTCCACTTGCCATACCAGCTCTTTCTGTGGGAGTTGGATTTTAAAGTCAGGTCCTTATGCACAAGCACTTTCTGACTGAGCCTTCTCCCAGCCTGGCATCCTGCTTAAACTGCGATGCCTGGTACCATGATATTACTTTGATTGTGGTTAGCATTTCTACTAATTCTCTCTTACTAGCAATCTGCATATTTCCAGTTATAAAGATACGATTTTCTAAGACATTCAAATGCAAAACCATCTAGCATACTAGATCTTCACTGAGTGAAGCTTCTTGACAGTCAGAGTGTCCCCTTTCACTTTCCTCAGTGGCACCAAGATCTCTTTTAGCTAATCCCTGCTTGGCCTATGTGAACTGCAGCAAGTTTCTGACTCCAGTACATGTAGGTGCTCATTCCAGCACATTCTTCCCATGCTGCTTACATTACACTACACTTCACGATACATTATACTGTCATAGTTACTTTTATACACTGTCACAACAAAATCAATAGCTTAGATGACAAGTCACAGAGTCCCCTCCCCCGAAAAAGAGGAGGCAGCTATCATTAAGAAATACAAAATCTTAAAGCAAGGCCAAGGGTGGGAGCATTGGCCTGTACTCAGCACTCTACAACTGAAAGAAAAAGATGGTGAATTTGACATCGGCCTGGTCAAAGTTATGAAACATTTTTTAACAAAAGGGAATAAGAAGTGAGATTTTAGCAAGCATTTATAACCATAGAAAAGTTGTTAGGGTAATATAATCAATTGGCACCTAATAATTAAGAAAAAAATTAAATATTGGTAAGTCTGACTAAAGATTCGGTTTACCCTGACTATAAATGTTCTTAGAAATAAATTCTGGATCTTGTATAATTCATATCCTTCAGTTACAAGTAATTTCATTTCAAAATAAAGGATGAAGAATCTAGATTCCTTCCCATATAGCTAGAATCTGTCTCCACTCTTGTTCAAGAGCTGTAATTTTTTTTTTTCAAAATCACCTACAACATGGAGGTGATCTTATGAGGTTTGCTGCCCCCTCTCCTGTCCCTCCCCTCTCCCCATGACTCTTCAAGATCACTTCTCATGCAGACCAGGAACAATCTAACTGAGCTTGGTCAGTTGACCATGTCGCCCAGTTTCTGGTTTCTATGTTGCTTCTATTGGTTGCTTTCCCTCTCATTTCTATGATGTAGTAACTCACAGAAAGCAATGGAAAAGAAGACAGGCTCACTGAGAGGACACAATCCACCATGGCAGGAGCACAGCAGCAGGAATATGAGACAGCCTTTCATTGCTGAGAAGACCAGGAAGCGGAGCTTGCTCACTCTCTCCCCCCTCTATCAATACTGCAAACAGTGCCACCCACATTTAGAGCAGGCCTTCTATCTTCAGTTAAACCTCTCTGGAAACAATGCCCTGGTTAAGTGTCTGCTGGGTGGATCTGAAAGCAGTCCAACTGATAGTAGAGATCAGTCATCACGGCTGCCTTGAGACATATCCCCTACCACACCCTTTAACTAGAGGAAGAAGCCAAGGAGCTCCCTTCTTTCCCTCTCCAACACCTTTATTTAGTTCCCAAGATCTGGTGCAAAGATCCAGGGGCTCTACTCGAATCACCTCTTCTGCTTTTACAAGCACTCCAGGGCCTTCTCTGGTAAGAACATTGAGGTTCTACAAGACGTTTCTCCCTTGACACGAGCACTGCTTTCAGTGGTTTTTCCTACCTCAAAACAGAACCACTGAATTCCCAGAAATTGCTCTTTACAAGGAGACTCTGTATTTCATACACCAATGAGTCTCAGATTCCCTAAGATCTCTCCAGTGCAGTTTGAAGTGAGCCAATTCTCATGTAGCGAATTCCATGACTATACCTTATAGATTTAAAGGTTCCGTTGATACCTGGTACAGGACTGGGACAAGTAATATGCTCATTTGTTGATTGGATGGCTTTAAATAAGAATGGTTAATTTGAAAGTACTTATTATTGGATATGCTATTTTAAACACAAAATAACTGTTCAGACACACAGCACACAGTAACAAGTGCTTTCAAGCATACACTCACCTTTGAGGTGGTTCAAAGCTACATAAAGCCTTCAGAACAGGAGAAAACTCTTTGCCAACTATACACATGACCAGGCATTAGTATATAAAGCATTAAAAAATTAAACCGTTCCAAATTAAAATCATTCACTAAACAGATGGGCAGATTAACTGGTCAAGTCTCAAAAGAAGAAATACAAATGGTCAATAATTACATGAAAAGAATTCAACATTTTTAGCAATAGGAAAATTAAACTTAAGAATACATTGATATTCCATTTCAACCTGGGTCAGAACATCATCAACAAAACAAATGACAACAAATGACATTCTAAGAAAGATGTCTGGAAAACAAAACACTTATGCTCTGCTGGTAGGAATACAAACTGGTATAGCCATTATGGAAATAAAATATGAAAGCTCCTCAGCAAATACCACACGGAACTATCGTAGGATCCAGCAATTCCACCCCTGGCTATAAACCTAAAGGAACCTAAGTCAATATATCATAGTGATTAATCTTTGTTTGTTACAGCGCTGTTCACAATAGCTAAGCTATGGAACCAGCCAAAATGTCCATTAACACAGGACAAGATAAAATATGATACATATTCCAATGGAGTTATTACTCAATTTTAAGGAAGAATAAAATTGAGCTAGTTGTAGGAAATTAGATAAAACTAGAGAGCATCATGTCACATGAAAGAAAAACAGATTTAGAAAAACAAATATTTTTATATGTAAAATGTAGAACTAATACATATATTTAAATATGTCATGTGTGAAAATTATTATATATAAATGTTGTCATATATGCCTATAGGAACTAAAGAGATGTGGGAGAAATAAGATATAATAAGATGTACTGGGAGAAGAAAGGTAAATACAACCTCTCTTCTTTCATATGCAGAATCTGTCTGTCTGTCTGTTCATCCATATGTATGTATGTATGTGTGTGCATCCAGCCACCAGTCTATTCGTCTGTCCATCCATCCATCAATCCATCACCTATCACCTAACGCTATCAATGAATGACATAAACGCGAAAGAGGGATTATTAAAGGAACGAAGAACATCAGAAAGGGCCACGGTGAGGGGCACATAAACACAGTTCAATGATAAACATGTATGAAAGTGTCATGGTGAAACCCATTATTTTTACACTAATTGACAATAAGTCATTAAAAAAAAAAAAGCCAGACATCATGGTGCACACCTGTAATTTCAGTATCTGGGTAATAATGGCAAGAGAGTTGTAAGTTTGAGGTCAGCCCCAGACACACATAAAAATCCTGTTTCAAAAGACCAAGGAGATGTACCTTGGTGACAGCAAACAATCAATTCAATACAAATGGTTTTAATGAGAAAAAATGATGAAAATATGATGATCTCAAATGCTAAGCAAAATTGAAAATAAGATCACTCAAGTAAAGCACTTAAAGTTGTCTAGTAATGAAATGTTTTGGTCCTTACAAAATTACTAACATGTATAAAGATCAAAGTGGGGATATGACTGAAAGCTCACTCTATTCTAGAAGCACCAATTGCCATTCATCCCAGCAAGGATTCTGCTTCTGAGAGTGACCTGGGCCGCTGCATGTTCAGCATCCAGTTCTGGGCTCCATAATTATCTCAGTTCATGAGAAAGCAGAATAATGTATTTTATAGTTGAGAAGACTGATGTGTACAAAAGGTCATTTGTCCAAATCTTACTGAATAACAAATGACTGATGTTATCACAATCAAATTCGGGATTTAATTGACCCCAAAGTCTTTTCCAAATAGTCAAAACTAGTTTAGAGAGAAAATTATTTAAAATGATGGTAGAAAACATTTACAGATGAG
>CM052701.1:102261084-102303193 GCA_028551405.1 Uromys caudimaculatus
CAAAAGGTCATTTGTCCAAATCTTACTGAATAACAAATGACTGATGTTATCACAATCAAATTCGGGATTTAATTGACCCCAAAGTCTTTTCCAAATAGTCAAAACTAGTTTAGAGAGAAAATTATTTAAAATGATGGTAGAAAACATTTACAGATGAGTTTTGAAAAAAGCAGCAAAAACACTCAAAAAAAAAAAAAAAAAAAAAAAAGAAAGAAAGAAAGAAAGAAAAAAAGGAAGGAAGGAAGGAAGGAAGGAAGGAAGGAAGGAAGGAAGGAAGGAAGGAAGGAAGGAAGGAAGGAAGGAAGGAAGAAAGAAAGAAGCAAGCAAGCAAACGTAACATCATTGGCTAACAGTTACGATCGGAGAGTTGATGTCTGTACAAGAGTGGACCAAAAGACAAAGAATGGTACATATGGTACATACTTCCTTCAGTTTAGCTCTTTTGGAAATACAGGATAAGATTCAGACACAGGGTACAGAGGATACCAAAGAAAACAGAGCACTTGGGGGGAGGGCGTCTCAATTCTGATGGAAATACTGTTAGGAGAAACTGGCCAACACTGAGTAACTTGTGGGAGTCTTGATTTTTCTCAGCTTAGTCATTTATTCTGGCTTGCATCTAACCAACATAGCTTTCCCCTAATTCACAGTAATATCATACCACATTAGTTTTACTGGCTAATTTCACATATATTTCTCCTATTGTACTGTGTACACACTGTGAGCAAAGTCTTTGTTTGTCTTGCTTTATGTTCTATTTCTGGCACCTTGGTAATGCTAAGTCTCACATAATTGGTTAATAAATTGGTCTTAGTAAATGAATAGATTCTCTTAACCACTATACAATACTACCAGTTTCTACGGCAGGTATGGGGCTTTAGAATGGAGAGTAGTCTGCTTTCTAAGGACCTCTGAGTTTGCTGGAGAAAAGAATGTAATAAACATGACACCGTGTAGTAAATTCACTAATATATATACATATATATAATGTTGTACATATAATATATTAATATTATATATTTATGTATATATAATTATATAAATATATTTATGCATTTATATTAGATAAATATATTTCTATTTTATTTATTTATATTATATAAATATATAATCATATAAAAATTCTAAAATATGTAAAATAATTATTTATAATAATTTATATTATATAGTATATATAATATTTATTATAATATATAACATATATATAATATATTACATATACACACACTGTAGAACTAAGAGGAGGAAGAAAGTTAAAGGTAAATGGAAGGCAAGGTACCAAGAGAAAAGCATAATTATCTGTTTGCTTTTCTGATTTCATAGTGTCTTAGAAGAAAACGATCTTCAAATCAGAAATGGGAGCACAGACACGTCAGGAAAGATTTATAGCAAAGATGAGAAGTAGCAGCCTGGAAGAGCTCTCAGCTGCTTTGTGTGAGAATCTTCAGGCCCAGACGACTCATGCTTCACAATAATGAAAAAGTATAAGTTATGATTGCTCATTCTAACATCTGTGAGGAGTCGTGGGGAAAGAAATTAAATGACGATTAAAATGGGAATGAATTGTTTTTAAAAAATGCTAATTCTAGAGAACAATATTCTAAAAAGAATGATTTAAACAGATGGTCTCCGTAAAGGGGATAAATGACAGCCGTTCCTACTAAGCTACTGGCGGGTTCGTGAGAGAGAAAGCTAACCACTGTTCAAGTGAACTCTATGCAGAACCTCAATATAGAAAAGCTAAGAGCAAGGTGTGGAGGCCTGGGTCTCCAGCTCTGCTGGACCCTGTTCCCACAACCCACACATCACAGCTGGGAAGCCCAATGCTGTAGTCTTGAGAATTCGTTGTTCTTGTATAAGCCTAAGAACTCATTTTGAGGCTCTGAGAAGATTCCATAAACATTCTTCACACGAAACAATAGTACCTAATTACCGAGTGTGGTTGGATAAAGAAGATGGCTCTGACAGCAATGACTCGGCTTCTCTCGCTCTATCTGTGTGTCCAGGAAGGAGACTTACATCATTTATAGCCATCAGTGACAGGGGCTCTTTCCTGGCAAGGATTCCTGGTGGAGGTCATGGTGAGGTGATGCCTAAGTCACTCCCCCATGCCCCCTAAGGATCACTGCTTTGACAGAATTTCTCAGACTTAGCTCTGCCTTGTAAAACACAGTTTTAAAACAAAACCTTGGATCGGGACAACACGATTATTTGTTAAAATACAACCAAAGTTTACATCTAGCTTTAAAGAGAGCTCTGCACCTGGAGATACTAAAACTTTTTATTCTTATCATGGAGCATATTTGGCTTAAACAATTTGAGGGTTGTTTGCTTGCTTAGCTTTTCTTTCTCTTCTTTCTTTGGTCTTCTTCCTTAATAGGAACAAACTGATCAAGGTCCCAAAGCTATCGTAATCTCCATGCGCACCTACTGAAAGAACATACTTGAGTTGAGAGCAGACAATGCATAACATCCCTGCATACTGGGAAGATCTGTACACCAGTGCACTTGTCAATCAAGCAGCACGAGGTGTGTACTAGTGAACAACATTGTATTGAGGTGGGGATCCAGGGCAGCAAAATCCCTGCCCCAGCAGACTCAGTGGGAAGAACTGGGAATGTTTAACAGTACAGAGCAGAAATACATAGAAACCATAAACTATGTTCAGATGTGTGTCTGTCTACAAGCACTGCTTTTAAACATTTGGAGTTCTGATAATCAACACATTTTGTGTTCCACTGTGCCGATTTGGGGTGAAAGGTATGGAATATGGTAGCAGGTTTCTGTAGAAGATGGAGCTCTCTGTTAAAGCTGTTTCAAGAAAACACATTATTTTAACAAAGTCATGCATTCTGGGTAACCAGACAGGGGTAATCCAGGCTCCTGGGCACAAGACATATATTGAATGAAAGACTTCCTAGGATGACCTAGCTTATAAGGTCTTTGGCAAACTGAAGGAAAACATCTCTAATACTTTGATACTTAGTCAATTTTATATTATATCTCCTCAGTTTATTAGCTGTGATCTTCACATGGCAAATTAAAACCACTTTAATCACTTCAGCCAGAACTTATGCAACACAATGAGGCCTTCTAGCTCCATAAGTAAATCATCTGAAATCATAAGAAGTCTTTGGAAACCATACCACCACAAAAGTCACTAGAAATGATAATATCAACATATAAAATTTATCTTATTTAAAAAAATTCATCCTTCTTGTGGCTTAGAGCAATATTGCCTCTTTCAGTGGCAAATAATGAGCAGGACGCTTCCAATAGCACGCCAGGACATGCCTTAGCAACTGACACTATGAAAATACAGTTATCATTGGTCGTATTTGACTTAAATTTGGCTTAAATATTCCCTTCCTAACTAATTTCGAGAGACCATGGGGAAGAACGAAAATATAATTCATTGCAGTAAGCAAAATCACTGGTTACACGCCACATTAAATTAGGAGAATTTATGCAGAATTTTTCCTGAGTTAATTCCAGCACTTGGGAGGCAGAGGCAGGAGGATTTCTGAGTTTGAAAAACCAAAAAAAAAAAAAAAAAAAAGTAGTATTTTGCTGGGGAGTGGTGGCGCACACCTTTAATCCCAGCACTCGGAAAGCAGAGGCAGGTGGATTTCTGAGTTCGAGGCCAGCCTGTTCTACAGAGTGAGTTCCAGGACAGCCAGGGCTATACAGAGTAATCCTGTCTTGAAACACCCTCCCCCCCCCAAAAAAAAAGTAGTATTTCTTGCACGGGAAGAATGTAAAAATTTGATTACATATACTTAATTGCTCCCTGTCAACTAGAATACTGCAATATTTTGAAAGAACACATTCTTAAGTACATTATATATACATAGGGTAGAGGCCCACTGTGTCAGCCTCCATCATTTTGGTTAGGTATATTTTCTCGGTACTTGTCAAAATCGGTTGTATAGGTCTGAATAAGACAAGGCAGGTACTTGGCAAAGAAACGCTTTCCATTTGGCGCTGAAGCCTGCCTCTATTTAAGATGCATTTTTAGAAGCTTTGCTACTTAGTATGTTCTGGAGCCATCTCTACAGACTCTACCACAGAAGTTCTGACCAGTAATTAGCTTTCAGCAATACCGTGACCAACAAGATAAGACAGATCTAAAAACGAACTGCAGCATAAGGAATAAAATTAAAATCACATCTAAAAGTGTTGGAACTGTGGGTGTGAGAGATAATTCATCCATCTCTCCCAAGGGCCTAATCCCATGCATTTCTAAGGACTTCTAAATTCTTTCTTTATCTGGACAATTAACCCACGACTTTAGAAGAGATGTGGGGAGCTGGGCTGGAGGTGAAGTGAATTGGAATATTGCATGAGGAAGCCAATAAGTAACTATAGTACTCATCAGTTGGAGATTTTGAGTGAAAACGATCTAGATCGAGTCTTTTTAGAGGACCCATCATTAAAAGTTGGCCATTCTCTGCTTTAAATTTGCAGAGAAGAGCTAGTAACAAAGCATCACTCATGAATATCCAATGAAGAAATCAAGACAAGCATATCCCAGAGAACAGGGAGAGATGGAAACCAGCAGTAAAGAACGGAGCTTTGATCCCAGGAGTGAAGGGTGATTTGGATGGTAGAAACACTGGCAAGGAAAAGCAAGTCACATCTGCAGAAGCGACATCCAATGTCTCTGAACAATGCAGTAGAGTCCTCTAGGGTGAAACTGGAGGTGACCGGGACACCAACCCTCTGTGGAACCTGCAAACAGATGCTGGATGCATTCCCCAGAAACAAGAGAGAGAGGAATAAGCAATGTAATTGTTGAAGAGTGAGGTGCAGATTATTAAATCTAAGCATTTAATTTGCAAAGGAGGATAGTGTTAGGATGACTACATTGATTACCATGAAGTGTGTGACATCTGAATGGGCTTGACAGGAAAAACGGAACTGTACTCTGTAATTTAGAAACCTAAAGCTACTTATTTCTTCTAGGAACCTGCATTTTATTCAATTAGTTTTCTCCATTACTTATGTATAGTCAATGTGTGAAACATCCACGGTGCCAACAAGCACGATACACTTGAAACCCTCCAATAAAATTGGATTTGTTCTACAAATCTTAGCGTCGGAATCTATACAATTTCTTAATATCTGTATAACACACAACTCAGGAAATGAATTACCGAATTAGAAGCAATTTTATAGTCAAAACCTAAACGTCTATTCTTGATTTAGTTCCAAAATGTTTATTACAAGGAAACTTCTAGAAGCATGTATAAATAGCTCCTCTGTTTGGAACCCAGCAGATTCCCCAGGAAATTCAGACGCATTGTGTGTGAGGACTTTATAGTTGCTGTATAAAGCCACTCACTGTCTTTTCAAATAGGTAAAGTGAAAGTCCAGTGAGTTACTGGGCCTTCATGATGACAGCTTGGGGAAGGGCCAGTGTGTCAGACAGGCTGCTCTGTGTTACTTCACAAGGAGTTTACTGACACTCCCAGAAAACCATCTCGGGGTGAGGGGGACCCATTTCTCTTTCTCTTCCTCTCCCTTCCCCACCTGGGTCTCACCAAGGTTTTGTTAATAGCCCCATCCCATGTTGTGTTGACAATCTTTCTGCTTCTGGAGTGCTAAGAATCCAGCACCGTGTGTGTCGCCATGTCAGCAGTTATCCACACCAGTCCTTTCCCTCCTCTCTGGACAGCCCTTCTGTACCAAGGGTTTTCTGTTGCCCCCAGGCAAAGCCATGGAATCAACTTTGTGGCATTTCCTTCACAGAGGACATAAGACGTGAAAACAAATGTTTTTGAAGAAAAATTCCTAGTATGGATGAAATTTTGGGCACAACTATCATTTTGTGCTAGTTAATTTGGGATTTGGGATAAATGAAACCTTAGACAAGTATAATTCATACGCTTTCTTTTAAATTATGAAAATGAATGCTAGAAGAACTTCTGTGAAAACATATAGGTTCCTCCCACCCCCTCATATTTTAGAACACCGGTCCACACAGCTGGGCTGTGAAGTGTTAGCTTCATGGAGCATGTGTTTCTGAGTACATGTGTGCTGAGTCAGGAGAGGGCAAGCTCAGGCCACTGCAGAACCCCTTAACTGTTAGCATCCTTGTCATTTGGAAGAGGGGACAATAACCAAATGCTTTCCATTTACAACCTCACAAAAGGGAAGGCTGCATGCTTTCCCATGAGAAGGAAACCCTAGGAATGGCACCTGCCTGGGTGTCACCTGCTGAGATGACAGCTTGTCCTTACCTATCCCTAAGCATAATTTTACTAATGAGTCACCAACAGTGCTTCTTTTATTCCTGAAAAGAGCAGTCTGAACTGCAGCATGAAAGTGCTTCCTCCTCCTGTGCAGAAGGCTGCCTGCAATTCCTTTAAAAAGTCACACAGACAATCACCATTGTAAGCCTTTTGGTTCTCAGATGACTTCACAGTCTCTCAGTTGTTAGAATCCATTGCATACACCACTAGACCTGGAAGAACAGAGAGTGTTCTTCCTAGTTCCTATATGGGGTAATCAATTAATTTAATAAGAAGGATGAAAATAATAACAACCAGTTTCCTAGGTGGTGACGTAGTTCTTTACTGCTTACGTGATCCTTTTATCTCAGCTATGTTCTGGTGATTATATTCCATTGGCTCTTTGTGAGGATTAAATTCAATTGCATGGACAAAAGGCTTAGCAAATAAAAATCTGATTGGCAGCCACTACCATTGATTCGGTAATATTTGAACTTGGCAAATGATGTCATCTTTGGTGGGGGGAGTGGAGCTAGTTTGCAGGGAAAGACTGGAGTTCAGAAGCAAACTTAATAATCATTGCTAAATTAGGTACTTGGAAATCAGTCAGAAAAATAAAAACCACCATGGTAAGGAACTTTCAATGAAACTTGCCAAACATATTGGGAAAGGAAGTGTGACATTCTCAAACTGTGGTATGTGTAGCTCAATTTCACTTACTGTCTTTTCACACAATGGAGAACAGGCATATAAACAAACAGTAAAATATAAAAAAGACGATATTTTGAAGCATACGCCACACCTCTGCGTTCATTCATTGAAGGTAAGGGTAGGTGACAGATTCTAATGTGTTTCCAGACCTTAATGATTGGGTTGGTCAGGACTATTCCCAAAATGTTTTCTTTGTCATTACATATCAATGGGAGGGTGTTTTTATACATGAATAGGTGACAAATGCATGCTTGTAGTTGGCAAAAGGCATTTTCTGGCTTTTGTTTTCTCCAACTTAGATACTATCCCCATACTTCTTGACAACATAAGCATCTTCCAACTCATGTCAAGGATGACCGCACCATCTATCTACAATGTTTTTCTATACTTTTTTGTCTTTGCACATTGCCTTAGTCAGGCTTTCTATTCCTCCACAAACATCATGACCAAGAAGCAAGTTGGGGAGGAAAGGGTTTATTCAGCTTACACTTCCACACTGCTGTTCATCACCAGATGAAGACAGGACTGGAACTCAAGCAGGTCAGGGAGCAGGAGCTGATGCAGAGGCCATGGAGGGATGTTCCTTACTGGCTTGCTTCCCCTGACTTGCTCAGCTGGCTTTCTTATAGAACCCAAGACTACCAGCCCAGGGATGGTACCACCCACAATGGGTCCTTCCCCCTTGATCACTAATTGAGAAAATGCCTTACAGCTGGATCTCATGGAGGCATTTTCTCAACTGAAACTCCTTTCTCTGTGATAACTCCAGCCCGTGTCAAGTTGACACAAAACCAGCCAGTACACACATCATAGAGAGCAAGCAATGGTGTGTCACCTACAGCTGCTCATCTGCAAGCCAGATCCCTGTTTCCAACTATTCCTCTGTCTCTGTAAATCCAGCTCGTCGCCCAGGGCTGCCTACCTGAGCTCCTAAGTCCCTGTCTCTTGAACAGCTCTTTCTCTCTGTCTGTTCATTCCAGTCTACCCTCCCTTCACCTCTCTACTGGCTAGCTCTAATAGCCACTTCACAGACAGGTCTGCCTCTACACCTCAGCTCTCTTAACACAGCCTTCTTCACCCTCAAGCTATTCTCACACGAATACATGATTGCCGTAATATATTACAACCTTAAGACTTATGGTAACTTTTGATTCTCTGAGAACAAAGAGGGCAAACACTTTACTGTGGTTCCACAGCCTTCAACGCAATTCACCTGTTGCGGGCCCAGCAAACACCCTCAGGCACCCTCTGTGCCTAGTCCCTAGTTCAGATCTTCCTCTCCCTTCTTCCAGGAGTATTTCTTGACTTCCTGGCCACATCTGTTTCCCATCAAAGACTTTTATAACACCTTACAATGTTCCTTCCTAGCCCCAAATGAAATTTTGATTCAATTTCCTTGGACCACTTGATTGATATTCTCCGCTCCTACTAAAATGTGACCTCTCATAGACAGGAAAGCACATTTATTTCTAGTTTCCTGCTAGCTCCAGTCCAAGCACACTCATACAGGTGGTGTATGATGTAGCAATATTCAAAAGTAAATATTTGGGGAATGGATGAATACATAATATCAGATAAGTGTCCCATGGAAAGAGTACAGCTTTGTAAAAAGAAGAAAGGAATGGAACAGAAATAGAAGAAAAGGACTCCATGAGCAGCTTGTCTGTCATGGAAAATAAAGTCGGACCCATGCATAAAAATGGTTGGCTCAGATGCTCTACAATATGAGATTTTGTAAAATCAAAGAAATGTTTCACCTTTAGTTTTAGAGAGTTGAGCTTCTCCTCCCTGAGGTGTTCTCTCAGCATCTCCCGGTGCAGACGCTCCTGCTCTCTTGCAAACTCGCCCAGGGTGTACTGGCGCACGCTGTTGTGACGGCTGGACATCCCCAGAGTGCTGCCACCCTGGCTGGGCACACTGGTGAAGCCCTGCCTCCTGGTGAAGTAGTACACGGTGACACAACTGAAGTGCACATTCTTCGTTCTCAGCCGTTTCTCCCTTTTGAGGATGGAGGAAGCTGAAAGAGAAAGAAGCTGGTCAGTGAAGTCCAGGGCAGCAGCTCCCAGATGAGGCCAAGAACGCCCTGAATTCTGAGTCTATTGAGGATCAGAATGTTTAGAGCCTTGCAGGCTTGAAAATTACTGAATACCAGAGTTGGCAAAAAGGCTTTTTAATTTCCTTTCTTACATATTTTTTTTCTAGGCATAGTAGAGTATATTTTAAATGTTTTTGTAATTGCTCTCGAAGGAAACTTCTGGAGGGTGGCCAATTATTTTTGGAATTAGCAGCAGAATTCTTATTCCTCATTTCCTTGAATCCCCTGAGCTTTGGTTTTCTGGATTTCATATAGATAATATTGTATTATGATCAGAAAAGTCACAACATGGGACCATCTGTATCTTGGGTATCATTTTTAAGAATATGCTTTAAAAAAAACTAGCGAAATAAATTAAAGGAATAAGTCCTAATAGTCTCCAGCACAGAAAAGTGGTTATAGCACATAAACACTTTAATATTTTATAAAGAATAAGCCGAGAGGTACTGAAGGGTTCCAAGACAAAGAAATGACAAGTGTTTATTATAGGCAACCAATAATTGCACATTATATTATATACGCATTAAAAGAACTGGTTGTGCTCTGTGGATATGTACAACTGTCACATGTCAATAGAAATGTATTGCTCATAATTCTGAAAAGATAAAATAATTCAAAATAATAAAAATCCATGAAAAACAGCTGATTGGCATTACTAAAAATATTTTAACAACTTAAGTCTAACATAGCTCTCATTAGGCAAAACAGTATCTCTCCCCTTTAAATGACATTTTAGACAATGCTATTATAATATAGTATTAAGATGGCTAAAAATGCCATAGAATATTTGAGGGCTGCTTCCTCTTCATATTATTTTTTAATTAATAAACTTGTATGTTTTTGTATACAACAGTGATGTTACACCATGGCGTTGCCAAATCAAGTTCATTAACGTTTCATGTGTTGATGATAGAACCATTATTATTAGTTGTGGGATGGAAGGATGGGCTGAGCATTGAGGAGAGTTCGTGTACATCTAAGACTGAGCAGAAGAGAGTCCTGTGTGTTATCAACAGGTCCTTTTGAAGCTGGGTAGCAGGATATGATATCTAGTTAAGTCCCTTTATTTTATGGTAGAACAGTCCAGACTTGGGAGCCCAAGGGATTTTATCTAATATAATTAGTGTCCAAAGTAAACAAACCTAAAAAGTCCAAATTTTATATCATATAATAAATTGCCTTATGACTGGCAAAAGAAAGACGTCACTCAAGAAAGAAATGCATTCATCCTGTCGAGGTCTGAAGCCTATGCCCTTCACGCTCAGATGCGCTGAAGTCCTTCGGAGTATAACTTGTTTGGAACTAGGATTCTTATATATATAGTCAGATTAAAATGAAATCATTAGTCACCTTAATCCATTAGGATAGGTGGCCTTACAAAAAGGTCAAATCTGGACAGACACAGGAAGGAGTGCTGTAGGAAGGTAGACACAGACACTGAGTCCAAGCAGCCAAGGATGCCACCAGAAGTAGAATGGTTCCCTGTGAACTGCAGAGGGACCATGACCCAGCTAATATCTAGACCTCCAGAATTATAAGAAAGGAGATTGGTGTGGATCTCAGCCACTCTGTTCATGGTGAGTTTCTATGGAAGCTTCAGGAAAGCACGCATGCTCATAAATAATAGATAGTGAAGAAAGCCTCAGACAGCTAGATAACGTCAGTGCACACTTACGGGAAGGCTGCTAGGATGGATTTCGTTTCCTAGGTTTATTTGTATAATGAACACCAACAGAGGGCCTATGATGGACCAGCAATTTCTAGATAGGATATATCTGTGGAAAAACATGGACCACAATGCTCTCCTGGCTGGAACTCGAATGAAGTGACTCCAGCAAGAGAATGACATTATTGTGAAAATTCAACTTTCCTACCTATCCTCTTTTCTTTAGAAAGAAAGAGAGAAAGAAAGAAAGAAAGAAAGGCCTTTCATTGATGCTGAGGGAGGCTGGTTAGGACAGCCTTTGTGAGGCCTGCTGCCAAGCTTCTTTACCCTCCGAGTTCCTTTCCATCTTCTCTATTACTTTAGCTCCTCAGAAGAGATTTGCAGAAAGTAAACTGTTTTCATGCACGTGTATCGTTTAAACACTCATTTGCAACTCCTTACCAGTGACTTACTGCAGCATGCTTTATGCCTAGCGTCGGAGATAGTTTTAAATTCGGCTTTAAAGATGCTGCTCTGCTTCATACCTGTGCTTCGATCATCTCAAACCTGAGAAGACCGTGTCAAGATGGAAGAGACATCCAGAAAAAGCAAAGTTCTGCCAAGAGACCCGAAGCCCTCATCGCTCAATGATTGATTGGCAGCTGAGGCAGAACCCTCTGGAGTTTAGTGAGGACCCTTCCACCTTTTTGCTCCGGTTATCGTGAAAACAATGCCCTTAAGCCATTATCGTTCAGAGCCATAACTGTAGAGACCAGGGGAAAGTGTTTAATATATTCATTTAGGATTATTATCATAAATAACTCTGACAATTTGTGGCTTGTATTTTTAGAAAATCAGTGGCTCTCTAGACAAATTATTTTTAACAATGTATTTAATTTTAAGAAATTTTCATCCGCTTGAATGTACCTAATGTTAGCATTCTGTCTTAACTCCACCCCACAGTTACCTGGCAACAGCCAGGTATGCTCCGCCCCACAGTTGCCTGGCAACAGCCAGGTGGGCTTGGCCCACTATAAAAGGGGCTGCTTGCCCCTCCTTTCTCTCTTATCCTTTGCCTCTCTCTTACATTTCTCATCTCTTACCTCTCCCCATTCCCTTCCCCGCCTCCACGTGGTCATGGCCGGCCTCCACTCTTCTCCACTTCTCTCTCTCTCTCTCTCTCTCTCTCTCTCTCTCTCTCTCTCTCTCTGCCTCTACTACCCTCTTAGTTCCCTTCCCCATGCCCTAAATAAACTCTATTCTATACTATCCCTTCGCTTGTGGCTGGTCTTTCTGGGGTAAGGGATGCCTGGGCTTGGGCTTGGGCCTGTACACCCTTCCCCCACACCTCCCTGCCCCACACTCATAAAACAAACATTTCTTTATCTTTTTAGAAACACATCACCTACTATGTTACCTCTTCCCCAAAGCTAATTTAACTACCCTGTTTTGAGAAGTTTTGAGGCTGACAACGTGGGAGAGGGCAGACTTTTTCCACTGTGTCCTGAGTAGGGCTAACACTGTAAAAGTGCATTACGAGTATTGCTTCCTACTGTATGCTAGGGGTTACTTACAATGCGCACATGTGCTGATGATGGCTTTAATATCATAAACAGCAATGTAAAGACAATGCTCTAAAAGATGATGATGTCAACACATTGAAATACTCTAAATTCAGTCTAATGGATATTTCTGTGAGTTTCTAGAACTTCAGAAGGCATCAAGGACCTTTTCTGGTGATTAAATCAGAGCCCTCACAGGCCTCTAGGCTTTACTACTACTAACTTCACTACAAGGAGAGAGAGGGAGAGAGAGAGAGAGAGAGAGAGAGAGAGAGAGAGAGAGAGAATATCTGTGTTATTTATATCTGGAAAGGCTAGATTCACTTAGCACATCTGCCTTAGGGAATCTAAAATTCCTGATATACCTATCTAGTTATTTGTGCCTGTTACAGAATGAATGAACTCCACTTTGTATGTCTATGGAGTTCTAGTCAGCTTTACTGCAGTGAGGTCAAGAGAAAGAAAAAGAAAGACTGGAGAATGTGGCTTTTAATACTAAAAAAGGCAGTTTTCATATTCCACACCAATTTGAAGCATTTTTCAGTTTATTACCTTTTATTCAACCGCAGTTACCAACCTTGACACAAAAGCATCTAAGCACAGTGATGCCATGTCTACTTTTCAGAGGACAGCTCCTGGGGGATACCCAGAAGCCTGTATGACTGAGTGAGACACTCTCTCAAAACCAAAACGATGAAACCCCAAAAGTTGGAAAATGGATGAACTCACAACACCAAGGAAAGGATATCAATAAATAACAGAATTTACATCATGTTATATAAAAGAAGAATTCATAAATACAGTGAATTGAAAATGTAAATCCAAACAATTAGACCACAATTGACCATGTTTTAAAGGAAGCAATTGCCTTGATTAGGCAAATAGTCTGCAATTTTCTGATCTCATACAAAACATGAGCATAAAACAAACAATAAAAACCAAGAACCAATCAATCAAACAAACAAAAACTACTGTGGCACGCACCTGTCATCTTAGCACTTAGGAGGTGGAGGCAGGGAGATCAAAGGCTAGCCTGGTTTACATAGTGAGCTCTGGGGCAGACTGAGATCCTGCTGAGTGAGAGAGAGAAAGAAAAAAAGATAAAAGAAAAAGTAAAGAAAGAATGAAAGAAAGAGAAAGAAAGGAGAAAAGGAGGGAGGAAAAGAAAGAAAAGGAAGGAAGGAAGAGGGAGGGAGGGAGGGAGAGAGAGAAAGGAGGGAGAGGAGACAGGAGGGAGGGAAAGAAAGAAGTCGATTGTCTCAAGCCATACTATATACTACCTAGAATACACACCTCATCAGAAGATGACCAAACCAATGTATGAAAGTAAGTCAATCAGTGAAAGCTTAGTCATATTAGGCTCCAAGAAATTTCAACTGATTCTGTCCTACTCATTGAGCAATGTACACAGAGGTGGGTGGACAGGGCATTAGGGGAAGATCTGCGAGGGGTCAGGGATGACAGCTGAATAGGATCATTGTATGAAAGTCTCAAAAAAATTAATCAAAACACTACTCAAAAAAAAATCAAAACCAGCCTGGCAGTGGTGGCGCACGCCTTTAATCGCAGCACTTGGGAGGCAGAGGCAGGTGGATTTCTGAGTTCGAGGCCAGCCTGGTCTACAGAGTGAGTTCCAGGACAGCCAGGGCTACACAGAGAAACCCTGTCTCGAAAAACCAAAAAAAAAAAAAAAAACAAAAAATCAAAACCACTTGTCCTTATAGGCTGGAATACTTCCTCAAGACTATAAGAGTTTCTACCTGACTTGTCACTTTTACTTTTTCCTGATTAATCTCGATCTATAATCAACCATTCGTCAACACCACTAGCGCATGTATTTTGTATTGGTGATCTTTGCACACACAGACCATATAGTGGCTCAGATGAGGATCTGGACTGCGGATTCCACTACAGAGAGAGCAATGCAGAATAAACTCTCCTACGGCAAGGTCGCCACCACCATCAGACTCTCTTCTACGTTCCAATGGCAGTAACCATCAAAAAAGTCTTGCTGGTGGTGAGAACAGGAAGTGGAACTGTGTCTTTTGATATTAAATTTAATACTTGCAAGTTAAAAGCTCACAGTTCAGTCTTATGTTAAAGGGAAATTTTAATTATATCTTCTAGGTACAAAGTAAACAATATAGTTTTATCTTCTATGCTTGACACACTAAAGGAAATTGCCCATCAAGTGTTAAGTCCACACATTTAGATTTTGGGCAAATCTGGTAGAAGCAACATGGAACTGCTAACGTCTTCTTGGTTATTTTTTTTTTTTTCTTATTAGAAAAACCCAGGCAATAAAAGAGTATGTGTTTTTAAAAACACACAGATAAAATTAGTGTAGAAATTGGTTCTTACCATCTGAAGGTGAGACTCAATTGCCAAACTGGGAGGGTTAGCTTGCAGAAGATCCATTTTCACCAGAAACCATTTTATGTAGAAACTAACAGAGTAGATAATGGAGAAACGTCCAGTCAAGTTAAGGGTAAGTTGGTCTTTATAAATACCGCCTGCAGGCTTCTGATGATCATATATTCTCTCTCGCTAACCTAATATGATTGCCAGGGCTGGGCTGCTCCTGAGCAGGATGTCACCTACATGGCCTCAGTCTTAACTACAAGTGAGGGATAGAAATTGGTCTAGTATCAAAGAAAGAGTAATTCCCCTGAGAGTGTTTCCAACTGGGGTCAAAAGCAATGCTGCCTTGTTTTGGCTGCCCCCTTTAGTCCGCTGAGTCACACTTGAAGTTTTCCTAATATACAGGCCCCAGTCATATTTTCAGATTTATTTAGCTCAAGTATTTAGGGCTGTTCCTTTACATGAGAGAAACTTCAAAAGGCTGGTATTACTGAGGAAGCATCATGAAGCTTGGCTGCATGAAAGGCATCGCACAAGCAGAGACCAATTGAGAACGTTTTCTTTAGAACTTTGAACAAAATTCAAAACTTTAAGTATGTGAAGTAAGTTGACCTTTTTACCCCACCTATGGCCAAATCAGTGAAAAGTGTCAGAATCAGTAAAGCAAGTTATGGCCTTGCCGTTGTTATTATGAAAGTCATCTTCAAAAGTGATCTTAAATGCAAATTGGTTCCTCACCAATATATTGGTTTCTGTGTAGTGTGAATGACAGCGCTCTCTCTCGCTCTCTCGCTCTCTCTCCTCTTTGTACTGGGGATTGAACCTAGGGCCTCACACATACTAGACAAATGCTTTACCAGTCAGCTATAACCTCTGCATCTCTCTTTCTAACCCCCTAGGTGACATTCTTCTGCATCTCAAGACTCCTACCAACTTATGTACTAATAATTAAGCAAGCAGATTAAACTACCCCAAAATATAAAATTATACCCAAAAAGGCAATTAGCATGCCGATCGCAGTTAACTGGAGGGCAAGCTTTATAATTCATACCTGGGTCTGGGTACTACTCTGGGCCATAAAGCAGGTATGCTTTCCACCCCATTTTAAATACTAAGTTAAAAATATTCACAATTGAGTGACCCTTGAGACTTGCAAACGTAAGAAGTTGCTGAACTGTAGCTTCTAAGTTAAATAATTTACGACCAGTCTCCTTTGACTGGTTTACGTAAAGTATAAAAACATTCCTCTCATAGAAGACCATGTGAAGAAGACAAGTGCCCTTTAAGGCAGCCAAAGATACTGGATATACATGCAAAACCCCACAGAGTGGCAGAAACAGAGATTATGTGGAAAGCTGACCCTTGAGGCTGCCTAACAAAAGCTTTGTTGAAGATCATGAACAGGCATGTCACGTCCTCATGCATTCAATCTGTCAGCTCAATCCGCAGGAGCTGGCAGGAGATCTGCATTGAGGGACCCGCTCTCCTCTGTCTCTCCTGACAGGCACAGCCCAGGGTGTTGAGCACTCTGCAAACTGCATTTCCTTTTATATCTGTTAGTGCAACAGAGCAGTTGTCTATTGATGGTCTCGGCTTGGTACAAAATACAGCTTTCTGCTCAAGATTCTGATGTGAACTCCAAACACTGCAAGTGACAGTAGTGTCAAGTTGACCTTCCAGCCTCCATAGCACACATAATTAAAATGATTAACCCACTAGAGGCGATGACATCTAAGTAGCTATTTTTCTTCTTTTATGAAAAATACTACTTCTTTTCATGAGCCTTGTGAATAGTTGTAAATCTGGGGTCTGTTTTGATCATCTTTGATAGGAAAAAACCGAAACAAAATATGCACTTTAAGGTTATAAAGTTGAAATAAAAGAGTAAAAGATTTACTCTTTTCTCTCTTTTCTCTCATTTTCATATATAATCAGTCTGGCTTGGACAGGCCCTTTTACATAGATTACCCTCCCTTGAGGGTGTAATGGGACTGCTGAATGCTCTATCATTAAAATGTCATTGGTACCGGAGACCAAAATTATGAAAGTAAAACAAGTTTACATCGTACCACTAATGGCGGTGTCCTGCCTCCCATTCCCACTGTGCCTTTCTTTTTGCACCAAGTCATCTATCTACCTGTCTCTAGTTGCATGCACCATGAGTCTTAGCTCACCACGTCTACACCCGACCTACAATCTTCATTTTGCTTCAGTTTTACCGTTTTATATACCAGTTTATACACTGAAATATGTAAGCAAACTATTTGAAGCACAATACATTATTAAAGTAACTAGCAAAATCCAGGTATGCTGCTCTGTTCGGCAGGGTTCAAAGCACGAACACATGTTGGGAATTTATTTTCCTACTTCATTTATTCAACTAGCCACATGACTTTATCTACATGGAGAACCATTTTACAGAATCTTTACAATGCTATTAGTTTTTTTTTTTCCACTATCTTTGTCTACTGACAAAATATAACAAATTACTAGGGAATAGTTGTATCTTCTCAGAGTAATGGTAACAATTACACACATGGAACAAATGTTGTTGAAGATATTGTCTTCTATTTTTTAAAGGATGCTTTCTCATTGTAAGCATGCAGCACCAAATAATAATAATAATAATAATAATAATAATAATAATGTGAAAATACTTTCCTTTCCTAATATCTGCAAAATAATAAAAGGTCCAATGATATAGTCAATGAAATCCAAATTCTAATAGTTGCTATGATATATTATATAAATTGTATTATGTAGGCATATTATGAGAAAATATCATCCTGAGTGAGGTAACTCAGTCACAAAAGAATGAACATGGTATGTGCTCACTGATAAGTGGTTATTAGCTCAAAAGTTTGGAATTCCCAAGATTCACTTCACAGCAACCGTTGGACTGAGTGTGAGGTCCCAGATGGAGGAGTTGGAGAAGGGACTGAAGGAACTGAGGGAGTTTGCAGCCCCATGGAGGGAGCAACAGTGTCAACTGGCCTGACCTACCAATGCTCCCGGAGACTGGATCGCCAAACAAAGAATACACATGGAGGGACCCATGGTGCTGGCCACATATGTGGCAGAGGAGGGTCTTGTTTATCCATCAGGGGGAGGAGAGGTCCTTGGGCCTGAGGGTGTTAGATGCCCCAGTATAGGGGAATGTCAAGGTGAGAAGACGAGAGTGGGTGGGTGGGTGGGGGAATACCCTCATAGAGGCAGGGGAGGGAGGAGGGGATGGGGGGTTCCAAAGGGGAGATCTGGAAAGGGGGAAACATTTGAAATGTAAATAAAGTATCAAAAAATAAATAAATAAAAAGAAATTTTTTTTTTTAAAAAATTACTTTTGTGAGAAGCCAGAATCACACATGGAAAATATTGCATATGCACAGTAGTATCTTGGTGATGCTGTTCCTTTATTATCAGTGAGAAAATAAGTCCTCGCTCTTCCCCAGCTGGTTTCCTTAATCTCTCACATGTGCAATTTGACACTGAAACTCTGTGCTCAAGAAACACATGCCACTGCCACTAAAGGAACAGTTATTGTCAAAACACATAAACCCTTGGCTCTAGCTTCATTAGAACCCCAACATGCATAACCTCGAGAGCACATCATTTCTTACTGGGAGAAGGTAGTCCTTACGACACGTAAATAATCACAGCTCTGGCTGCGGTCCAAGGTGTAAGCACTTTCCTCTGCTGTCTCAGCAATTCTCCTGATGTCAAAGACACATTAAAATAAATGGAAACCATATGTCTCCTCAGCAGAACACCGGTGCTCGTACAACCAAGGGGCAATGCAATTCATTACAGCCACCGGAGAAATATTTTGGGGGGCATGGACTAGCTCAGTGCAAAATGAGGCTGCATGGGGCATTCTCACAGTGAACGGAGGAGACATTTGCTATTCTTCGGCGCTCCTAACCTGGTTTACTGTTTTACATTTTTTTAAATACCACCATGAGTTGCTCCAGTTAGAAGGATTAAACAGCATTTTCCACCTGCTCAATGACTTCCTGAGCATTATTTCATCTGTTCCAACATTATAGCCCTGTCAAACCCAATACATCATAATAATCCAGCTCCAAATAGTGCTTAAAAACAAAGAAACCCAGCAGAACAAAGCTCTACAACAACAAACAACAACAACAAAAAATTCTTCTGAGATCACTTGGAATTTATTCTGCAGAGCTAGACCGAGTCAAAGACCAGGCCCTGGAGCTTTGAACTCTGTCAGGAATGATAAAATATGAAAACAGGATTGAAAAAAAAAAAATCTCATCAGACCTAAAAAAGCCCTTCTTACATGTATTCCAAATTAAGATGTAAATCATTTTAAAAAGCATAATAGGAGGACACTAATCAGTCGTATTTTACTGGCTGCATATGTCAGAAAATTTTGAAAGAAGATGAGAAGCTGCAAGGTTAAAGCCCAGAGTGCAGGGCAGCTGGGTGGGACAGCTGGGGCGGCTGGGGCGGCTGGGCTACCTTCTGTTTCTTAGTTGGCAGTGAGGGATCTGGGAGGGCTTCAAACATCCAAAATAATAACTTCGAGCTATAATTTTTCTATGAATAAATAAGTGTGTGTATGTGTGCATGTGTGTGTACCCCTGTGTGCATGCATGTGCCTGTGCGTGTTACTGAGCTTGTGGTTCATAATCCCCAGTATCTATTAGGGTTGGATGTTTACTTGTTGAAAGCCTAACATCTAAAGTGATGCCATTCTGTGATGCTGTGCTGCGAACAGGTGATGCCCCCGGGGCTCAGATGTCCGAACACCCATCCCCAGATGGAAGTGCTGCTTTGAAGTACTGGAGGAGGTGGTATCATGTTGGAGGCTGTCAGAAACTAGGGGTAGGCTTTGAATTTGATGCTAGGGCCCCAGTTTTTTCTTCCCTCTGCTTAGCAATCCACCAAGATGTGAGAGACTGAGGGCACTCAGCTTCACACTCCTGCTACCTTGGAGTCACCTGCCACCACTCCTTAGCCTGTGTGATGGACTGCACTCTCAAACTGTGAGTTATGATACACACCTGCCCCAACCCCAACCCCAAGAGCTGCTGCTTTTAGAGATTTTCTCAACAAAAAGAGAAGTGGCTAGATGGTGGGAGGTGGTCTTTGCAAGGTCAGCTTATGCGGGGGTGGGTGGGATCTCCTTAACGATTAGCACTCTTACAGAAAGGACTCTTACGTCTGGTACAATGTGAAGACATAGCAAGAAGGGTGTTATCTATGAGACCCTCACTGGACCCCATCTCTGCTGATGTTATGCCAACATCCCATTACTAGATCTGGAAGAAGTACATTTCTGCAACCCGAGTCATGATGGTTTTTTGTTTTTTTTTTTTTATGACAAGCACACAGACTAAGTATGTGCCTACCCCTTTAAAAGAATTGTTGAGCACCAAGTCTGGCAGAGTTACCATTCAATATCCACGAAAGAGATGCAGCACAGCTCAAGTGTCACGACCACAGGAACAACACATCCTAGCCTCATAAAGGTGATTAAAAAAAACCCCCAAAACCACAGGTCTCCTTTGCTCATTATTAGGTAAGGGTGCAGGGAGGTGGGGTGCGCCTCAGTTAGTATGGAACCTCTGAGAAACAGCAGACTGCAGTGCAAGAGGGGGCGCTTACTAAGTGCAACTTCTAAACTAAATTGCAGGAACAGATGATTGCACACTGGGCAAAAATCACCAACATCCTTATCTCTAAACCAGCAGTTCCCAACCTGGGGGTCACGACCTCCTCGGCAAACCCATCTCCAGAAATATTTATATCATGATTCATAATGGTAACAAAATTACAGTTATGAAGTAGCAACTAAAATAATTTTATGGCTGGGGGTCTCCACAACATGATAAAGTGTATTAAAGGGTCGCAGCATTAGGAAGATCAAGACCCACTACCAGGGGTTTAGAGTCTAAACCTCTTTGCATTCCATTCAGACAAAATGAGATTCACCAGCTATGACCGGAATCCTCGTGGTGAAATGTCTTCTTTCCTCATTAATTTCTAGCCAGTTTATCTATCTTTCCAACATAACTGTCAAAGGGAAAACACATGTATTGAAGGGAGGACACACTGTCCTCATGGCTCCAGGGCACACATAACTTTACATTAACAAACTATTTGAAATATACTATATTTTACATATCAGAAGATCTAAGATAACAAAATCAACCTGGCTGTAAACAATCCATCAATAGTGAACCTGTAAGTCCATCTCTCTGAAGCAAGTAGCTGCTAGCATGGAGAGTTACTTGAATGGAAATGATTTTGAAAGAAAAACCCTGCAGATAACATATCACTAATTGGTATTGACCTCCAGCAAAAACATGACTGACGTTCCTGCCTTTAGCAGTCCATTAGTGATGGGTTTTTGAAATGATTTTTGCCTCTTGGTATTTAAATTGTCATCTGCATTGTAGAGCAGAGACTGTCATGTTAAAAAAAATTATGTTGCTTAAAATATGTTAATGCCTGATGAAATTTTAGGAGATAGAGACATGCTCTAAGACATATATTTTCTGAGACATACATTTATGAGCCAAAAATGAGCTCTAAAGCTTGAGACCAAAGCTAAACATGCAGGAAGTAGTTTGAAAGTATTATCCAGTTAAAACAATGTAAGCGGACGGCAGGAGTTTTATTTTTTATTTTAGTAATTTCTGGGACTGACTTTATCCTACAACTAAAACATTGTCTGAGACTGGAGAATATTCTCGAGGCAGAGAGCTTTCTTAGCATTCCTGAGGCCCTGGGTTCAATGCCCAGCATCAACATAAACAAGTTACCCTATTAATATATCCTATTAATATTTAAAGGCTGGGAGATCAAAGACACGACTCATAGGTCAAGAACAAAGTGCTGCATTGCAGGAGCACCTTGCTCCTTGCTCCTCTCACCCCAGTTCCCTGGCACCAGAAGTTCTACTGAGCAATGTGCAGGGGGCCAATTAGATTCTAGACACACAATAGCTTTGAACTGCACCATATGTACAGCAAGTTTGGTATCTGGTGTAGCAAGCAATAAGCAAGGCTGTTCTATCTTAGAGGAAGAAGTAGCCTCATTCCTCAAGGTTGCCTGGGACAAATGTGATGTAGAAAATTCAAAGAGGTCAGGGAAGTATATTTATCTTATCCTTAAAAAGACACATAAAGGTGCAAGAAAACTGAGGCCCACTTGTCAAAGGAACACTGCCTGCTCTTATAGAAGATCTGAGTTTGATTTCCAGCACCCATAGGGCAGCTAACAAGTATAACTCCAGTTCCAGGGATCCAAAGTCCTCTTTTGATGTCTTCAAGAACTAGGTATATGCATGGTACACACATAGACACACACATATGTACATACACAGACACACACATTCATACATTCAGGCAAGACAATCAACCACATTAAGAAACAAAGTTTAAAAATGGAAAAGTATGTTCCAGCAATATTTTAATTATTTTATCCATTCTGATATACCAAACATTTAAAATAGTATTTGCATCCAGGAGATATTTAATGCATATTTGTTGAATCAATGAGTGAGGCAATACAATTTTTGTAATTATTTTATAATAGAAAATCAGATTAATAGATGTCAGAATAATCTGAAATTCCTGTGGAATCTCATTCTTTAATTTCCCTATCTTTTTTTCTTGCAGGTAATTCATATCACACAAAGCAAATCTGAAGAACAAACTTCCTTAATGATTTATTCATATTCTCAAAGAGATGCATCCCGTTTTTTAAATTTCTAAGAAAACTAAGAAGGAATGGAACTTTCCTGAAACTGTATTTTCTGGTCCAATTCAAATCTGTTGGAACTTCCCAAACTTGCATCATTTGAAAACATAACTCAATATATATGTGGACTGCAATTATATTAATGCCACTTCTCTTTTGTTAACTGCTTGGAGTCCTGCAACATGACAACTACAGAAGCACATACCATAAGTACTCAGCATGTAGTATGTGCTGTGAAAGCTGTTTTCAGAGGACCTAAAGAAACCATCTTCCCTGTAGAGAATCTACCAACTAAAGACTCTCCCAAAGAATACTTAATGAAGTGTTTGTAAGTTGGTGAAATGCGGTTTCCCTTGTAGACCTTTAAAAGGTGCCCAGATGTTTTGCTTTACAAGCATTTTGCCAAAGAAAGGGATCAATCCGAAGATCTCTGCAATGGCTTTTGCGGCTCCATGGAGCTGAATTCCCCACAGCTCTGCTGTCTCATCTGTGAGGTAAGTAGGCCACTTGTCAGGCATGACTTGATGCACAGGAGCCGTCTCAGAGTATCTAGAAGAGCTTTCCATCTATGCAATTGCCAAGCCATATGGAGTCTCTGTCAGGAGAATAAATGGTTTTCCAAAGCTAAACGTAACTTCAGGCTTTGACTGTATATAAAAAAGAAAAAGAGGAGGAGGGAGTCTTTCACTTTTTTTCTGCCCTTCTACTTATTAGGAGTTTATGTTTTTTTGGAACAGATGCAAGAAAGTAGGCAGAGTAATGAGGGTCACATTTCATAAAGCATGATTCAACCTTTGTACCCTTCACGAGCATGACTTCTAAGCGATTTCCATTCTCCTTGTATCATTTGACACAGCCGAACCTCTAACCTGGTCTCAGTAGTCTGTCTATTTGCTGGTTCCTCTAAGCTCCCTCTTAGGAGCAGGGTCTAAATTCTATTAACAGTGATTTATAGGAGCAACATTTTCATCTCTAACTCCCACCTGAGTCCTATTCACTCACCAAAGGCCACTTGGACTTGAGATTTGGGCAAAAGAAAAAAATGAGAAGTAAAATAAATATAAGGTGGACTTGCTTGGGTCCTGGACTTCTGGTCTTCTGTTAAGAGTCTCCATAAAGACAATAGGCATCTCTTTCTTTGTTTCTTTCTTCTTTTTTTTAAAAAATGTGAGTAATGCCGACAGACTTAAAGGATGATTACTGTTTCTAGAGATGATGCATTTAACTACTTTATTCAATAGAAGTTACCTCTTTGTGTTTAGTAAGACGCTGGCACCGAGAATGGCTGCCAGATTCTTGGAGCTAAGGAACTCTTCCATGAGGGAATGTCTTGAGTGATGATAACCTAGGGTGCTCGGGGTAACTGAGGGATTCTTGAAAACAATTCACAGCATCAATATTGTGCGATATGGCTTATGGAGGCACATAGTCCTCATTCCAGCAATGCTTTTACATTGTGTATACATTGTATCAAGATACCGTATGATGGTCAGGCATTTTAATGAGGCATGCAATGGCAGGCAATTGGAGTGCAGAGGAAGTAACACTGGGTGCAAGAAACACTGGCATGAGCTCACGTGTTGTGTCAGCAATGTTTTCTTTGGGTGCTTGCCACGGACCAAAGTCAACTCCTCACACTTTGTAAGGATTAACTCGTTGAAGTTTCACCAATATGATCATGGTTTAAACAGGAAAACAGGATGATAACAACTTCGTAAAGAAAACTGAGGTTCAGGAAGATGAAGTGACTCACCAAATCAGTACCAATGCCTCCCTGTGTAAGTACCGGCCCTTGTTGATTTCAATTTTGTGAGTCTTGGTTCTGCAATGGTCTAATGCTCCACCCTCTTGCTTGTACCCCATGAAAATGTTCCCCTCCCTGCACCTACTCTGAAACTGTGGAATGAAAATCATGCTAAATCGTTAAGAAAACAGTAAGTGATGCATGTTGTTTGATTCTTAGAAGCTGTCAGGACCAGCATAGTAGGAAGCCATTGTAAGCTTTGTCAGACAGCTGACAGCCTGAGCTATATAAATCCTAATGACTCAAACGCTGGGTCAGAAACAATTCACTGTGACCATAGCTCAGTTTCTTCACAGTGCTCCTTTTCTGGGATCTGTAGGCCTTTTAGGAGAAAGGAATGCTTAAAGACATGAACACTTGGACCAAACCATTTAGCTCACAGGTTCTGAGAATAGACGACATTTATTTACTGTTTGGTGTTGGGCACATTGCTT
The DNA here is from genome assembly GCA_028551405.1 of Uromys caudimaculatus. Taxonomy (NCBI): domain Eukaryota; kingdom Metazoa; phylum Chordata; class Mammalia; order Rodentia; family Muridae; genus Uromys; species Uromys caudimaculatus. The sequence goes on from CM052701.1 coordinate 102,285,661, forward strand.
AATCAGGACCTCATCACACAGTGGTTTTAATAATACATATAATGCTGTTACACGGAATAAGGTAATATTTGTAAAGCACTGGACAGTGTTTGGCACATAGTAAGCACCATGCAAGTATTTTTTAAATTAAAAACAAAGTAAATTGTTCCTATAATTTGAAGCAGTAGCATTCCTAACACCCAACAGTCAATATGTTAATTATGTACTGGTAGTGACTAGCCCCACAAGATAGATAAGGACTTTCAGTTAAAATGCTTTGTTTGGTATTTTTATTTTTAATAGTTTCTTTTGGTGTATATTAATGAACTTCATTATGATGTTTTCACGCATGTACATATATGTATGTGATAAATATTCACCCTTATTATCTTTGCTTTCACCCTCCCACTCATCCCTCCCTCTTCTCTGTAGCTCTCCCTCCTTTCTGTTTTGTTGTTGTTGTTGTTTTGTTTTGTTCTTTTTTTAACCAATGAATTTCCCTAGGGTTGCTTAAGGGAGCATGGACACTTCATCAGTGCCCACACTACTGCAGAAAATGTCTCAACTTCCTCTGTTAACCCTTGGCTACATATAAATCCTGGGGTTGGGGCCCCATCAGGTTCTGCCCTCCTTCTATGATGTGGTGCTGATGGGCCCAATCCTGTATTTGGTACTTTAACAACATGTACTATTCTGGAATTTAAATACATTTCTTTTCATGCTTCTGTTTGGTTTTTATACAAAACATACTGGGGACTGAGTAACTGGCGGGTGTGACAAGTATCGTGTGCCTCTTTATCCTCTGGGGATGGATTGGAGCTCAACCGATGAGCGAAACCACTTGTATGAATTACGGTGGTCACATCAGAGCAACTTCAGGGAAGAAGCATGCTTTTAGGCTCATGGTTTACGAGGGTTCACGCACGCATAGCAGAGACGTCAGAGCCGTTGTGTTGATGGCTGACCGGGATCCTTATACCCATGACTTTTAAGGAGCAGAAAGCAGGGACTCGGACTCAGGGACTCAACCAACTGGACCTTGTTCTTTAGTGAGACCCCCAGCTATTGACAGAGCTGCCTATATTCAAGTCAGGTCTTCCTTCCTCATCTAACCATTGCTGGAAACACCCTTACAGACACGCCCACTTGTGTGCTTCACAGATGATGAAAAGCTAGTCAACCTGAAGGTGAAGGTCAACCATCACAATACCGAACCTTCTAAGCATGCTTCAGCCTTGCCACATGGTAACAAAGTTAATCAGCCCTTCTATGTTTTGTGACACCATGTCTCCCCTGCTTTGCTTCTCTAGGGATTACATGAATGAATATTCTGTAATATACGACAGGCAAACTGATAGTTACCAAGATGGTTACTAAGTTACTGACTAGCAGATGCACATACAGCAGGGACACACTGGAAAAAAAAATTGATAATTAATGCCTCAGGCAGGCCAGAATGATAGTGAGAGATTTGATCACACTTTGGAGAATGATGTAAAATTTGAAACTTATGAAGCTTCATTTTGGAATTTTCTATTTAGTATTTTTGGACCTTTCCTAAACTTAGGTAATTGAAACTGCAAAGGTCAAATCATGAATAAAGAGACCAGTTTGCAAAATCACCAAAGAAAATAATTTAAAATTATATGTACAGAAGATGTGTAAAATCTTTCAGGTAGCTGCAGCATAACTGTCATGACAGTTACAAAGATGCATGCGTCTGCTTAACTGTCCATATTTTAAGGCAGGCAGCAGCTCCCTGTGCAGTCATTATTTACCTCTGAGAGGAAGGAAAACACACCTAAATCCTGGCAATGATGATCGAGAACTGTCATTCCAGCTGGCCCCTTACCTTGCCCATTTACTGGAGGATTTTAATTTATCTTTTAAGTCTGAATTGATACACTTTAAAATGTTAAAAGGGAAGGAAGGAGGGAGAGGACAGAGAGGGGGAGAGGAAGAGAAAGGGGGAGAAGAGAGAGATGCTACAACTGACCAACATACGCTGTGTTCTCAGGATGGACCCATGAATAAATAGTTCGACAAAAGGTGAGAGACCTTTAGGCTGAGGAAGCTATTTCAGTGCCTTTGTGGAGGAGGAAATGGAGCTAGTGTGGTTCTCATCTAGAGTCACACCATGCAAGTAAGACTTGCATTCAACATCATCCAGGTCCATAGCAATGCCCTCCCATTTCTCTGCTGCTGCTCCTTAGGTACCAGTCAGGACACCATCATTCTCAGATTTGGGCTTTCCTTGCTGCAGACTTTGGCAACTCTTGCTTAATAATTATTCAGTTGTGCCCAATAATGGCCAATTAAAATCCATCTCATAATTGCCACTACAGAAATATGGGTGTAAGCATATTTATCTGTTTTTCTATATGGAGATATTTTTGAGCCTAGAAAACTGTAAGACTTTACAGATGCTTCAACAATATTAAAAGAGTCTGCTCTCGTGTTCAGTCAAAACAAAGGGCATATGAGGAAAAGTACTGAATAATCCATAACGATTATATAATAATGAGATTTTAAAAATTCAAAGACAACATGTTGTCATGCTAATATTGCTTGTCTTGGAGTGATGAAGCTACACTCTCAAAACAGTCTGTTCCACTGCGCGGTACCAACTTTCTAACTCTTAAGCAGTGAATATCATGGAATGCAGTTTTACCAAGACTGCATTCTCTCCACTTGGTACATTAATAAAGACTTCCATAGTTTCTGAATTTCAAACAATACGATTCAGTGCAATGCACTTATGCAAGAGCAGTACTATAAATGAGTCACTTGATACCCAGGCACTTACGACCATGTGCTTTACATTTTCAAAGTCCCATTAAGCGTAAGCACTAGCACTTGTGAATGGACTCTATCAGCCATTCTCAAGAACAGAAACCACTTAATAACAGTTATGAATGTGTCATTCCCTTCCTGTCCCAGTCCTAGACACTTGTGAGCACTAATCTCCCCTTATTCCAAGCCAAGAAGAATGAACCTGGAGCACATTGCTGTTTCTATTCTGTTGGCAGTTGCTAGGTAAACAGTGACCTGCTCCTCCATACCAGAGCTGAGCTCAAACTTGTTGGGCCAGTGTTTCTTCCACACAGCTCTGTAAGGATCTGTAGCTGAAAGCCTTGGTTTATTTAGGTCCTGGTTTTATTTCGTTCTGTGATGTCAAGTCATCATAAACAGAATCCCAGTCTTTTAGAGTTCATTTTTCTTACTCAGGATTTAAGGTCGTTCCTTTAAAATCAGATACATTTTTTTTTGAGTCCCTACCAAGGCCTTGTTGAAGCAACCCAGAATCAGAGCTCCCTGCCTTGCCTGCTGACCTAATCCAGCAATATTTCGGCCACACTTAGTGCTATCATAGCCGATATGGTGTTTAAAAAATTAAAGAGAAATTAACCACAAGTAAAACCTGGCCTGGTTTGGAGTTGAGGCCACAGTGGTTTGCCAGAGAGCAGTTCGGCTGCTTTCCTTCAATAATGGCATCCTCAAGTCAACAGTTAGAACCCCAGACTGTGCGGTGTTCCAACACTTACAAAGACTCACAAGACTTCTTAGCTAAGGAGTCAATTAATATGTAATAATCTACTTAGAGAGGAATAATCTACAAACACAGGAAGATGGAATTCTGGAATGGACTGAAAAATATTTTTTCTTCTGTGCTAAAATATGCATGCGACTGTATCGCATGTATAAATATTATGCAGGCCATGTTTACAGTTTCCATCTGCTGATGATAAACACGGGGCTGCTTTTATAATTTGCTTCTAATAAAGGCAAAGTCCTATGTGAGAATCCATTTCCACATGGATGTTGTTGGTTATGAGAACTGAGAAAAGATGGACCAGAATAACATGAAACATGCATATTACAGAATGACATGAAACATGCGTATTACAGAATGACATCCCAAACCACGTCATATCAAGGATGAACAATTCTCATATTCAGAATCCTAAAAACCTCAATCTTCCTGTTTTACATACGTCCCAGAGTTCCTCCCACACACACGACTATTCATCCATGTATTCCTGCATTCAGTGAAACATACGTGAGTTCATATTCACTTGCTCACCAAGAAAGGGTATATTAAGTACCTTTAGTCCAGGTACTTTGTTTTAGATGATTTAGTTTGGTTTTTAGTTATGTTTATGGAAGTGTGTCTGTGGGGGCGTGGAGGATGCACACTGTTAATGCAGGTGAGGGGCCAGAAGAAAGTGTGGCACTCCCTGGATGTGGAATTATTGGCAGTTGTGAAATGTCCCATGTGTGTGTTAGGGACAGAACCCAGATCTTCTGGGAGTGCAGTATGTACTTTTAACCAGAGTTCTATCTCCAGTCCCCTCAGGCTAATTCTAAGAAGTATCTGCAGAAGTTGCCAACTTGTTTACACATGAGTCTGCCTCTGGCACCTTGTAAGAGCAAGGATGTTCCTGTAAGTTCTTTGTTTCTCATTATGTTCATAAGAATCCTTTGGAGCTTTTTATGTAAGTTTGGAAAATTGGTTTGCAAACAACATTAAATAGACTTCTTTACTCCTGGTCTACAAGTCATCGAGCCATGTTTAGTTATCCAAGCTTATGAACGGTAATGGACAGAGATGGATTTAGAAGCATGGGAAAGAAATTTAGGAGGGAGGGAGGGAATCAAAGCTGTTGAGTGAGTGGATAAAGAGGTGCTGAAGGGCTGCCCATCTGCCATGCAATGCCTGCTTATGACTACAGCAGAGTTCCAGACTAGAGATGTAAGTTGACGTTAGCTCTGTGTTCAGAGAGATTCTTCACCATTACTCCCTGAATACAGTCATCTTGGATATTTTCCCCCTTGCTATTTCCCACATGCCAGCCTTTCTGATACAGCATGTGACCATCTCAGTCTAAAAGTCCAAAGTGTGCTTCTGAGAATGCTGCAAAGGTGGCTCACCTACATTTAAAATGCCTTCTTTTGATAGGAGGAAATAGAAGCAGGCTGTTGTCTTTAGTAGCAGTAGACTCCATTGTTCCGGATGGTGTTTGTTTGGTACAGTTTTTAAAAGACACGGAGGGAAAATAATGAGCTTGTCCAGATTGCACAATCATCTCCAGTATGATGGCAGAACACATTTCAAGAGACTGGAATATACAACCTCACGGGCTCCCTAGGGGCCCAGTCTGGCTACAAGGCTTTTGGCAGCTTTCCCGCTCCTCAGATATGGTGCTGCAGGACTACACAGTGTGTACAGCAATTCACAGGGGGAGAGCAATCAGCTGGCTCAGCTGAGAACTTCAAGACAGCATCTCCAGGGCAGCTGCTCTCTCAGCTGCAGAGTAAGTCTGGGAGGACTCTCAGGACTGTGCTGGTTGAATTCGCCAGCCTGCTGAGCCTTCTGTGCTCGAGGACCGTTAGACACACTCTGAGAATGTCCACGTGAACAGAACGTACGGTCACAATAGTGAAAGGAACACAGTCACATAAGAAAACTTATACCGCAGCTAGACCAGATGAGTGTAACTGCTGACACCTTCATGTGGGTTGCCAGTAGGGACTGTGGCTCCTGTCTGTGTGTTCACAACATATAACACAGGGCCTAGGTAATGTCTTCATGTAATCCAGGACTGTACTCATGTCCTTTCTTCCTCTAATTTCTCTTTCTCGACTGGACGTCCATCCATCATTCTCTCATTCTTATCCGTCATTTCCTTTCTGGAGCGTCCATATCAGCACACGTGTTAGGCAGTATTCTGTGTATTAGGACCCCTGTCCAGAGTATAAGCAAGGCCCTCAGCAATCTGGTTTACTGTTATAACCCAAGTGCCAAGAACCATACATTATAGACAGAATACAAGCTCAATATATTCACTCAAATCATATTTAATAACAATATTCCATAAGTGAAGATATGTAGAATTAATGAGTTGGTTGGACTCATAGCATGACCTTGGGAAGGTAGGTAAGATTTGGACAGTTCTGGAAGATTCCCAGAGGCTGTGAATGACACTGAATAAGGAGTAGCTGCAGCAGGCATTCTTCCTGTACTTGTTACTAGTTATTAATAACATGTGCCAAGCACATCCTCTGTGCTAGGAAATAAACTGTGTCAATACGACACAGTTGTGGTATTAAACTTGTAACAAGTTAGCCTGGATTCAAGCTTAAAGCTTGGTATCAAGAGGCAGGATTTTTATTCTGTTCTCAGTGGGGCATCTTAGAAAGTTGTGAGCTCAGGGATCATTAAGTGAAAAATGAAGAAAGGCACCAGAATGTTGAATAAAACAGGATTAAAGAGATGTGAATCTTTGAAGAGACCCCCTTAATAATTTCCCTTAGTAATTAAGAAGTAGTTTATGTTCAAGGCCAGCCTGGTCTCCAGAGCGAGTTCCAGGACAGATAAGGCTACCCAGAGAAGCCTGGTTTAAAAAAGAAAAGTACCTAAATTTTCTGTATAGGCGATTTAACAAAGCCTAAAAATACAACAGGTAAAAATATTATTAATGACAAGGTATTCCACTTCACAATAGGCTATGACATTATTTCTCAATGGTGGAGACTCTAAACTTACCGACTCTGAGAGGCTAATGATCCATAACCCAACTTCCTTCTTAGTGCAGGCAGTGAAAGAAACACTAGTGATGGTCTTGCCTGTTTTCTCAGTCAGCATGATAGTTACATTATCAAGTCCCTTTTGAATGGCCCATGATATTCAGCCAGGTGACTTGGTCTTGTCACTGACGACTGGAAAGAACTCTGTAGGAGCTGTTAAAACCAGTCTTGACTGCCTAATCACTGTCTGATGCCCTCTGCTGAGGGCTTTGTTTGTCTGTTTGCTTGTTTACAGTTCGCCATATGTGCAGTCAAGTTAGAAATGAAATAATGCTTAAATGCCACAGAAAAGGAAAAGCGATATTTTCACATATACCCAATGCTGTTATTTCACACCTTAAAAAATGGTATAAAGGTTTTCTCCTTTGTAGATGGAAATGAAAATTAACGTGTGGTAAGGTGCTTAGCGATTGTCATATTAGCTAAACTTCATCCTGCAAACTTATGATTTTTAAAAGGTGATACAGTGACCACGAGGGTGAGTCATGGGGCAAGCTTAATGGAGAAATGTCGTGGGAAAAAAACATTTTAATCCAATAGTTTTTTTTTTTTTTTTGAACCAAAGTAAAGAGTTCTGATGGAGAATGTATTTCAGCACTAATGATAAAATGCTGATTTCCAGGTTTTGATTTTGTTTTAAATGTAAATCTAAAGTTCCTTCATAAGACATGTTAACAAGAAGAGAGAATTTTTTTTGTTCTTACTTTGATTTTGCTTCTTTTACAAAAGGACTCTTTTTTAAAAAATTTTACGTATATGGGGTTTTTGTCTCCATGCATGTCTGTACATCGTATGTGTGCCTTGTACCCACAGAGGCCAAGGAAAGGCACGAGACCATTGTGAACTACCATGTGGGTGCTGAGAGTTGAACCCAGGACCCCGGGAAGAGCAGCAGTGCTCTTAATCACTGAGCTATCTCTCTAGACCCCTTGGGTTTGTTTCTTAGTAGGATGACACATTTATGACACAGAGAAAAAAATTGAATTAGTTTTTTCTTTTCTAATTCAGGTTTAACACGTAGGCTGTATATTGCCTATGCAATGACACACTCAGTGGCTTTCTATTATCTTGGTGCCGGTAATTATATCTTCATCTCATTTCTGGTCTGCCCATTTCATGCTGCATTGGAGTGGTGAAAATACCAGGCATGAGGACTGACTTGATGCTCTAAGTGGTGATCATAATTTAAGCCATCCATTTGAAGCCGGTTAATACATATTTTATTGTACAAGCAACAAGTCTTTTCTTTAATGGGCCAGGCATTGAACATTTTGTACTTGTGAGCTATTCAGTTTCCTGTAAGTACTCAATTCTGTCATCAGAGTGCAAAATACTCACAGACAATATGTAAATGAATAAAACCGGTTGGGAGTCAATAAAATTTTATTTATAAAAACTAATGACAAAGAGAGTTTGGCTTACCACAGGCTATAGTCTGATAGGCTATGATTTATAGAGTGGGTGATAGCTATGAAAATAGAATTTAAACATAATGACACACTTTGATTGTCTAGTTATTGATTCACCTAACGTATCTTTCTACTTCTGACTCTTCTGCTAGATTTAAGTCTTCTGAGATTTACAGTTTAGCTTTCCTTCTCTTTGAGCGGGTGTTTTGGGGACTAAACCCAGTGCCTCACACATGCTACATTACTGAACTACATCTCTAGCCCCTCTTGTCTTTTTCTTAATAGAGCTACTACTTATGGGTATACAACCTGCATGGTTGCCAAGGGTTGCTCTCTATAAGGTCATCTATAGAGGATTACAGACTATCAATGCAACAAATAGAATATATGTGTCAATAAAGTTAGATATCTACAGAAGATAGGCAAGTTGTAAATTGGTCTTGTTCTAACCAAAGGCCACAACTCCCTTGTCTCAAAATAATAAAAAGCCCTCCTTGTCACCTCTCAGTTGTCCTGACAATCATAGTGGTGTATACACCAAGCTGCCCCTTTGCCCTTTCCAATGTACAGGCAGAGCCAATTTTGTCTACACATATACTGTCCCCAGTCCCCAGTGAACTGCTTGAAACTGCAGTCACTGGGAGCAGAAATACTCATGCTATCTAAATAAAGCATGCTATAACTGTTGTTCATCAGGGATGACTGATTGATTTTATCACTTAAATTTAAAACCTACTAATATGTTTCCTCGGAAGTTATCTGGTTCAGAAATTGTCATAGCAAGGCAATTATGATCAGATTTTAATGTTCTATAATGTTTCATGCAGGTAATAAATCTCTCACTTTGAACATAATGAAACAGGTATACATATAATTGAAAACTATGGCCCCAATATGAAAATGGTAAACAGATAATTAGCCTCCCTGGGGTATTCGCGTATCTTTCTGTATGACTCTTGGTAGCCTTTCAGTAAATGTTTGCTGAATGCAAGAGGGTTTGCCTCTACTAGCTCTGAAGAATCAGTGAGCTGACTTCAAAAATGTGGAATATTATCAGTTTGGTAATAAGAGAAATGGAAAAATTTTTGACAAAATTTCCTCTAGTTGCTAGCTATAGAATGTCAGTACTTATTAAAAATAGTACTTAAATTCACTTTGAATGAGAGCTGTGTGAATTTCCCATTTGATAAGCAAGGAGGGGCTGGAGAACGCAGAGTGGATCTGAAAAGGCCCCTGTAGACCAAGGCTCCTGGTCTTTACTACAGAGCTCCAATCTCTGAAACCCACCATAGTTCTATTGGGCGCCACATATGCCCACCGTTGACTGCAGCTAACGCCACAGGGAACTGGAGTAACAAATAGGAAATATTTCAAAGTGATCAGAAAGTGCTACAAATGCAGAGCTCCATGAGGTAAAGAAGGGCAGTAAAGCACTGGGAATAAATACAAACCTGAAAGAAAAAATCAGATTTAGGCATAGAAGGAAATTAAAAATGCCATTCTCAAAGTTGCCTTATGGAAAATGAAAAGACCAATTCCAGACATATACAGACTTGAGGATTAATGTATTGTTCACTAAGAACACTAGAGTTTAATTTTTCAGAGTAACAAAGAGATAACAAAGGAGATTTTTTTGTTGTTATTTCTTTTAAAAATCAAAGAACTGGCACCCTTAGATGGGTTATTTTAGTCTACATACAGATACAAAGATGAAGCTTCTGTGGGGTTTCTTGAGTCTTTGAAAGGGAGCTGGTTTTAAACAATCAGATTCACCAAGCACAAAAGGAAAACCTGCAACTTTTCTTTCAAGTGGTCAGAGCTGAGTGAAAGGAAGTCAGCTTGGGGTCTTCTGGATCTGAGAGAAGGGGAAGTCAGCTGAACTGCACAGGCAGGGTGGCGGGAAATCAAAGAGAGTAGGAGAGTGCAAAGGGAAGAGAACAATGATGGTTTTAAATGGGGAGAAAAACTGAGTAAGGAGGGAGGGGTTAATGTGAGCGTGCTGTTTCAAGTGACTATCAACCGAATTCGATACCTTTGTGGCTTGATATGCTGACTAATATGATTTCTGCACCAAGCATGTTTGTGTACCTTAATTGCTCACTTGGAGGACTATTTCATAAAAGATTCTGGCTAAACTGGCCTACTCTTTCCTCACTTGACAAATCACCCAGTGACTTTGGACTAGTCGTATACCCAGAGTGCTTCAACTCCTTTACAGAAAAGGAAACTGAAACCCACTGAAATCCGTAGCCTTAGGGGGAAGATCATGCAAGCTTTTTCTGTGTGGGAGGTGCATTAAGGATACCAGAGTTTGAGTGCTGCCAAGATAAGGGATGTCTGTGGGTCCAGGGCGATACTATGCCATCGATGCACACAGCAGACACAGGAGCAGAAAAGCCTTGAGTGCGCTCTCTTGTGCTTGGTCTATATGGTGTGGAGCGAGAAGGAGGAAAGGATTCCGAGGTAATGTGGCAGAAGCCTGAGGAATCAGAGCATGGACTACTTCACTAGAGCAGGTGTAGTGTCAGAAATGACTTAGGAAAAATGTTCTCAAACTTTCTATCAGAATCATCTGGCAGCGGTCCTGTGCTAGAAGATGCCTCTCAGAACAGAAAGTTCTAGTTTATAGTGTTTGCCAATTTCTGTAGTGTAAATATTCCCAATTTGACCAATTTTAAGCTACCAACATAGAATCCCTGATCACAGCTTTGAGGAAGATATAAGGAGTCTGAGACCAGCTGGTTCCAATCCGATACCACCTGGAGTCTTGTTAAAAGCACAGATTTTTGGGTGCTGTCCTGAGGTTTCGGATTGGTAGTTCTCACATGGCTGATGGATCTATTTTCAGGGACTACATTCTGAGGACTACTAGTCTACCAGGAGGGACTCTGGAGATAGTAAGTACTGAAAGAAATTGGAAAGCTGTGGCATTGTGATTAGAGAAGTCAAGGTTGTGTACACACATACCAGGCTACCAGGACAGTAACCTGAAGGAAGAGTGTTAGAGGTTGGGAGCTCCCATCCTCTGCTTGAGGCTCATTCTAAGAGACAGCACACAAAACAAATTAAGGAAAGGCTTGAGTCCACCTGATCTGGCAAAAAATGATAACATAGTTCATTGGATAACTTTATAGTAACTCCACAAAGCAAGTTGACGCTAAAAACTGCCCATTTTGCTTCGAAAATGCATTAACAGCTTCCAGGGAACTTTTTTGGTTTGACTTTTGAAGTCTTGGAAGCATTCACGGCCCTAGTATAATGAGGGTGATGTAAGAGGAAGGAGGGGTAGATGTGACAATCAGGCCTTGCTGCAGCTTCATTTATAACTACACTGTGGGAGAGAGTCAACTCTGCCTGTGTAGCCTTTGGTTTTCAGTGGGCAAATGGCATGTCCTGACTATATCCCTGTGTGGCAAGGAGCAAGGAAGGGCATCAGTGCTAGCACATTTATTTACTAATGGGCAGGGGAGACCTGGGTGAAGAGAGACTGTGTGTGGCAGAGGGAGAAATTGTTTGTCACAAGTTGGAGATTCTTTTTAGGTGAAAGGAAATGATCACTTATATAAGAGGACATATGTAAGGGGGACAAATGTAAGAGGTAAAGAAAGGGACATTCTTTAAAAGCTACAGGAATGGCTGTTTCCAGCAGATCACCACAGACGAGTTCTCAGGTAAGGCTCTAGAATGGAAAGAAAAATCATAAGAATTTCATCCATGTATGCTGGCTAGTTTTATGTCAGTTTGGTACAAGATAGAGTCACTGGAGGAGAGAGAGCCTCAATTGAGAAAATATCTTAATAAGACTGGGCTATAGGCAGCAGGCCGATAGGGCGTTTTCTTAGTTAGTGATTGGTTAGGGAGAGCCCAGCGTTCTCTGAGTGGGGACCACCCCTGGGCAGGTGGTCCTGGGGTCTATAACAAAGCAGGCTGAGCAAGGCACGGGTAACAAGCCAATAAGCAGAAGCCATCTACAGCTTCTGCATCAGCTCCTGCCTTTCGGTTCCTGCAGTGCTTGAGTACCTGTCTTACTTCCTCCAATGGTGAACGGTGATGTGGAAGTGTAATTCCAATAAACCCTTTCCTCCTCAGTTTGTATTTCGCCATAGTGTTTCATCACAGCAGTAATAGTCTTAATTAAGACGTCACTGCTCTAACAGGAAGTCTGAAAGTCCTCCCAGAAAACAAAGGACTTCAGGTAACAGGAAGTCAGAGGAATGGAAATAAACCAGCCAGCATGGGCAGTACAGAAATCCAGGGTACAGAAAGACATTTACTGAACCTGTCTCCCAAAACAATGGTGGCTCTTTGAAAACAGGGATGTGTCTGTCTTGTCTCTTGTCCTCACCCCAGTGTATGTGACTATCCCCAGCCCATGGAAGGAGCTTGACAGGCTCATGAAGCCCCATATGTACTGGGCTGGCACCATTTTACAGATGAAGGAATGAATTTGGAAACTTGAGTGACATGTCTAGGACACAACTCAGATGACAGAGTCAAGACTTAAAATTGGATCTTTTAGATAGCCCCACTGTTTCGGTTGCTCTGTGTCACTTCGGTACAAGCAAAATGTGACAGATCTGTCTGAAGAGCAGGGTGACATGACGTTGGCTTCAGAGAGTCAGACTGAGATTTCAGGCTCGGCTCTGGCACTTTTTCCCACCTTCTGCAGCCTTCACGGCCTCTTCATGGGGCTTCCTCTTTGTGAAATAAGAATGGGCTCTTCCTGGATTAACAAGGACAGCTCTCAAATCTAGGAGAATTCTGGTGAACAGTGATGAGACTACTGGGGTGGAAGAGACAAAAGAATGAGGTGGCATGAAGGGGGAAGGAGGGGTGGCCAGGAAGGGAAGCTGAGAACCTCTCTGGGTTTTGCTCTCCTCATAAAGTATATAAGAAACATATTTTTCTTAGTTAGGATTGGGGTGGGCAATGCCCAGCCTTTGTGTGTAAGATGGACTCATCCTGAGACATTCATGAGCTGTGTGTTTTATCAATGGAGGTGACCAACTGCCTAGCAAGGAGCTATGTAGGTACTGTGGCACCTTGAGATGGATAAACCTGGGGTGGTGGGTAGTGGATTAAATGCCTGAGAGTCAGGAGACTGTGAGCCTACACCAAAGGAAAACAGTGATTAACTTGGGAGAATGCTTTAGGAGGAAAAGGCGCTGCTCAGACATAGAAGCTACTGTCCAGTTCCTTTCCAAGACCCTGTGGAGCCAGGGTAAGGACATATACTCAGAAACCAAAGTCTGGGCTGTGATTCAAAAAAGGATTATTTTACTGTTAGCTTCTAGATGTTAGAAAATGATTTTTAAAATAAAATAAAATTTTAATAATATTTATTTAATGAAACTACCAAATTACATATGCCCTTTGCTTCATGGGTTCTTGGATGCTTCACGAAGACCTTCTTTAGGGACCAAGATTAATGAAGAAACAAAGTAACTGGAATAGGAACTGGAGGATGCTGGAACCCTGTGCTCATGGCTTGTTGGAGTGGGGAACAATAAGCAAGCACCACAGGAACAAAGGAAATGCAGCTGACTCAGGGTAGTGAGCAGATACTAGCTTTTAATGAAGAAAAGGAGCAGGGAAGAAAGGGGAAGAGAAGAGAGTCAGAACAGGAGATGCTGGGAAACAAAGGCACCAATCAGCCTCCTTGATGGACCCATGTCTCCACGCTGGTCCTTCCAGAAGGGAGAGAAAGATCACCGCTGACTATGAACCACCAAAACATCTTATGGTAGAAGACATTAAAAACAAGAGTAAACAGAGAGTTCTCAAAAGACAAAACACAAATGGCTAAGACACACTCAAAAAATGTTCAAGACCCTTAGTCGTCAGGGAAATGCAAATCAAAACTACTTTGAAATTTCCTCTTACATCTGTCAGAACAGCTATGGTTAATAACACCGGCTTATGCCGGTGAGGACACAGGTTGACGGTATACTCATCCATTGATAGTGGGAATGTACACTGCTATAGTCACTACAGAAATCAATGTGGCAATTCATCAGAGAACTGGGAATAGAGCTACCTCAAAAATCCAGCTATACCACTCTTGGGCATATATGCAAAGGTCTCTACACCCTACTAGAGAGACATTTGCTCATCTATGTTCATGGCTCCCTGTTCATGATAGTCCCAAAATGGAAACAGCCTAGATGTCTATCAGTGGAGAACGAATTAAGAAAACATGGTACATTTACACATTGGAATATTATTCAGCTGTTAAAAATAATGAAATCATGAAATTCACAGGTAAAGGAATGGAGCTAGAAAATCACCATCCTGAGTGAGGTAACCTAGACCCCAAAAGGCAAGGGTGCTATATACCTGCTTATATGTAGATGTTAGTTTTTCAGTCTTTGATAAGCAAGCTACAATCCATTAGCCAAAGTAGTTAGGTAGAGAGTAAGGGACTGGGGAGGGAAGGATCTCCTCAGGAAGGGGAAATAGCATATATAGTTATGGATAAACAGGGGCAGGTGACTAGAAGAAATGATTGAAAAGAGAAGGCTTGGGAAGATGGGGTGCTGGTAGTGGTAAGGGGGGAGTACAGAGAGGGAGAGCTAAACCTGAAGGCCATTTTAGGGGTGATGTGGAAACATACTACAGAAACTTTTTAAAGGATCTACATATGTGACAGAAATCTAAATGGAATCACTAAAGAATGGAGGAGACATAGCCCCAACTAGACATCTCCTGCCATCAAACGAAAGTTCCAGTGCCAGAATGGATTACATAGAACTGAGTTGTTGGCCGAAGACGGCCCATGGAAAGCCGTTATTTCTTGCAAGCTCTTTCTAGTCCCTCCCCTACTCATCTCCCTCCCAACCTGGATACTTTATCTCATAAACATATACATAGTTAGAACCAACCTACCAAAAGACAAATGAGAACCAGGGAGTGTTACGGCTTGGATCTTGAATGCCTCACACTAGCTCGTGTGTTGATGATGCAGCAAAGATGGCAGACATGTTCAGAAGACAGGGTCTAGATGTCAGAAGTAGTCAATGGAATGGGATACTCAGATGATATGCATGTCTTTGGCCTTTCTCCCCCTATGTCTGACTACGATGAGATAAGCAGATTCCCTTTGTCATGTATCTGACTCAGCCTTGCCACGATATTCTGCTTCACCACAGGCCCAGAAACAGCAGAGCCAAGAGACCACAGACTAAACCTTTTAATTGTGAGTCCAAGCCAATCTTTCTGCCTGTTGTTCATATGCATATTTTGTCACAGTAAAAGAAAACACTCTTGAATACAGGAGGCCTGGGTGCATAATAATATGATCGGGCGATCTGGTAATATAACACCAAACAGATGCCGGCAGTGAAAATTAAAGTTATTTATCCACAAAGAAGACTTTAATTTCGGTTGAGGGACACTGTGTTCTGATAGACTTAGTAGCTCAGAAATCAGGATATTTTAAAAAATATTAAAAAGTATGCAGAGTCATCTGTAGTAGAAAGAAAACATTTCAAGACAGATGAGCACAAAAAGAGAGCTCTGCCTGCCTTTCAGAGGCTCAGAGAGAAGAAGCACCTGTGAAATGACCTGTAGAAAAGTCTCTAAGTGGTAAAGCTGAAGGATCTAAGAGCAAAGCAAACACTCTCTTCTTAGCAACATTGAATAGCACACACGGGGAGAGAGAGCACGTGGGAATCAGGACAGGAGGCTGGATCAAGTGAGGCAGTGAAAACTAGGGGTGCGTGGATGCTGGGGAGATGTGTGCACGTGCACACACCCACACATACGGATGAGCATAGATTAAAATGTGAGAAGACTATTTAAAATCCACTATGTTTTTCTCTAGGATGAATTTATCAAAAACCATAAAAGACAGAAAGACAATGAAAACCTGAACTAAATTCTCTTTACATGCTATTTAGAAATAGCATAAATATATATGTCTCTCTAGGTAGTATTTACATTTAAAAAAATACATCACTTTTGCAATGGAATAAGATCAAAAGCCCTCTTCCACCCCCTTGTCTGTAACTCCACATCCCTCTAAACAGCTTGAACCCACTTTCATATCTTTTTCTTGATGTCTCCTGACTTATTTTTATGCTGTGTTAGACAACTGTGTTTGTCTCCATTCCATTCAACAAAATTAGGAGTTTTTGAGGGCTATGTTTTCTTTCTTTGTAGCTACAATCTTAGCTTATCAAATAAAAGAATAAATGAAGAAAACTGTCAGTACTGGGAGAAGAATGGGAAGAAAAGAAAAAGAAGAATTGGCACCAATGGTTTTAAAAGAGAGAAAGGCAGAAAGCAGAATACAAATAACACCGTGGTAGGATGCCTGCAGGAAAACCTGCCAAGGACAGCTGTGAGAAGCCTCAACCCAGCACCCAGACTGTGATGATGCAGGACTGCTTAGCCTACCAAGGGCTGTGGCTAGTTTAGTTTGTATCCCACTTCTAGCTTAAGCTGCACCAGAGGGGGATCATAAATTTATACTCTTTGACAATGAAGAAATCAGGAAAGATGAGAAGTCAGGTAGTCATCTCTCCTCGTTTTGAGGAGCAGACTAGAAAGATGTCAACTAAACCACTGGTTACACATAGAAGGAAAGTTTTTGATTTGAAGTTGGGAAACAAAGCTTTAGGTCATTTGATCTGTAGCCAACCCAGAGATGTTGGCTGGAAAATAGAAACCACAATCCTTAAGATAAATTTCTATGAAAATACGTGAAGGTCCATTGCATTGCTGCCTTATCAGTAACAGTGTACGATATCAGCCTCACACTGTTGGGCCATTAATTCTAAACCTGACCACTACTGTCTATCACTGTAGAATAAAATGAAAAATAAGTTATAATCTGTCAAAACAAGTCATTATATAATATTTTACAAATCCTGCTATGACATTTAAATGGAATCATGTCTACCCTATTAATCTCATAATAACTCTTGAACTCAAAACTTACATACTGTTAATTTTAATAATGTCACCTGTCCAAGAGATTCCAGGAACAGTGGATGTCTCTTCTACTGCTTCTGAAGGATACACTCTTATTTCTGAGCACATAATATTTTAGTGTTTTGTTTCTCTTTTCAGTTGCTGTGGTAAACACTGACCAATGCCAACTTGTGAAAGAAAGAATTTGTTCCATCTTACACTTCACAGTCCAGCATTAAGGAAAAGTCAACATGAATACAAGGCAGGAGGAGACAGAAGCTGAGAGCAGGGAAGACTGCTGCTCACTGGCTCACTTCCTCAAGCTTCTTCAGTTACTGTTCTTATACTGTCCAGGCCCACCTGCCTGAGGAAGAGAGCACTCACAGTGTGCTCCACCCTCCAACGTCAAGCAGCAGTCAAGAAAGTGGCCTACAGACATGCGCACAGACCAATCTGGTGGAGGCAATTTTCTAATCAAGATTCCCTATTTCCTGTGGTATCATCTTGTTGACAACCAAGATCAGCCATTGTGGCATCTTGGGCAGCCATTTTTCAACATTTCAGAACCAACTTTTCTTTTATTACCACATGTTTATTTGTCACATTCAATTCTAACAGGGAAAATCCATGCAGGAAAGCCACTT
>CM052701.1:102303293-102392025 GCA_028551405.1 Uromys caudimaculatus
CCTCCTCCTCCTCCTCCTCCTCCTCCTCCTCCTCCTCCTCCTTCTTCTTCTTCTTTTTCCTTTTTCCGCCTTCCTTTTTCCTCCTTCCTTCCTTTTATCTCCTCCTCCTCCTCCTCCTCCTCCTCCTCCTCCTCCTCCTCCTCCTCCTCCTCCTTCTTTTGGATAACAGATGACTAGTCTGGCAATTTTCAATTGGTTTACATAGGCATAAATCTAGATGTATTAGTTCAATGCAAAGGAAAAATATAAAAATGCATCCTGCTTTTATCCTAGTCCTGAAAAGCATTTTTTTTTCTGTCTTTCAAGACTGGGTTTCTTTATGTTACAGCCTGGCTTGCCTCACACTCATAGAGATTTGCCAGTCTCTACCTCATGAGTGCTGGGATTAACTGTATGCACCACCACTTCTTGGCAAGAAGGAATTTCCTTGTGCCATGTTGACAGTAGAGAAACACTACTACCTCAAGTCAAGAATCTGTGAACATCTACATCGCATCATCTCCTTAGGATCCACATTACTTTGCTTTGTATTTTGTGTGTATGTGTTTGGTTTTGTAACTATAAAGGCAGTGGATGGGGCTCAGTAGTAGAGGGTTTGTCTAGTGTATGTGAAGCATGGGGTTTGATCTACAGCACCCAAAGAAAAAGGATGAGCATTGGTGGGAGTTTCACTTGATGTTGCTGGTGGAATCACACGTAAGAGTAAAACAAACACCAAAACCTAGCCACAGGTACAATATCCTAGCCACGAGTCACTGACTGCTCCCTGGTCTTATCCACTAGTGAAATGTTTCCTAGTAGTTAGAAGACTTGGTATGAATGATAATTGTTGCATTCAGATTGTGTGAATTCAATTTTCAAAAGGCTTTTAAAGAAAATACGCTGCTGGGCACACTAAATCGAAGGTTAGGCTGTACAAGGGCTTTCTTCATGGAGGTTGCCCCGCCCCCATTGCCTCCCATCAGAAACACGTGTCCACAAAATTAAACGTTGGAAGACGCTTGGTGTTGGTTATCTTCTTTGTTGCTATTATTCTAGATTTTATATTCTCTTTTTTAATTTTAATTTTTATGCTTTTTGTGATGGCAAGCAAGCCAGGGCTTTTGACCATTTAAGGCAAATGTTCTAACACTGAGCTAACTCCCCATCCCCTTTGTGATGGTTTGTATATGCTTGGCCCAGGGAGTGGCACTATTAAGAGATGTGGCCCTGTTGGAGTAGGTGTGTCACTGTGGATGTGGGCTTTAATACGCTCATCCTAGCTGCCTGGAAGTCAATCTTCTCCTAGAGACCTGCAAATGAAGATGTAGACCTCCCAACACCATGTCTTCCTGGACTCTGCCATGCTCCCACCTTGATGACAATGGACTGAACTTCTGAACCTGTAAGCCAGCCCCAATTAAATGCTGTTCTTATAAGAGTTGCCTTGGTCATGGTGTCTGTTCACATCAGTAAAACCCTACGACACCCTTTCATCTGTAATTTAGGAGAAATTACACTACAGAAATGATGGGGCCCCTGTGTACTTTTCTTGATAGTGTCACACATTACTTCAGATGGGAATGACTCTGGGGTCCTAATAGTTAACCATCCTTAAAGTCAGAATATAAAGTGTATGTACAAACAAAGGAGAGCATGTTCCTTGAATGTCATAGGACTCATGAGTAGCCTCCCCCACTCACACGGCACATGTAACTGCCTTCCTCTGAAACATGAAGGTTAATATTGATGTATGCTATGACCTCCAACTTCTAATACATTACAAAATCATCTTTAAACCAATTTAAATTTTGGCTTTTCTAATAAATATTCTTTGTACTTGACTTCAGAGCATTCCAAGACTGGGAAGACTCTCACTTGGAGCCATCAGAGCACTCAAGGCTATAATCACTCTGTCTACACAGCCTGTGAGGGTGGGGTCTGCATAAACAGATCATGCCAATGGGTAGCAAAGACTTTCTAATGCTGGTCTGCCATTACATGGAGTGGGGCAAAACTTATACATTTCCAATGTTTAAATCCACTTTTGTGTGTTCATGACTTTCGACAACTAGGAAGCCTCACATGAATTTCATAGCATTTGATTCAATGACAGAGGTGATTGGTAGCTAGTAAATATTACCTGATATTGATTACAAGAATGTTGTGATGATAAAATAAGACATGTCAATTTCAAAACATGGAGAGAGCTAATCATAGTATCATAGTTTTTCAAGCTTCTTTTTGAACAAAAATACCTACCACTGGTGGACAAATAACACGCAGAGTAATTTTGTTGGAAGATCCTAGAAACTTTGGCCTGTGAACTCAGGTCATTGAGCAACACATACTGTATCTGAACTGGCCCATTCTCCACTGTGTGTGGTCCTAAAGAGCCAACACAGTGGTGCTTCCAGAATGACGGGTGACCAGTGAAACATGTCTAGCCTTTGTTCTGAGGAAGATCCTGAACTGAACATTCTAACTTCACTCGAAATCCAAATACTAATTAAGAGAGTGAGTTGGTGACACATTTAACACGGGGTTACAGAAAAATGAGACTAACAGTGGAGAAACATAAGAAAAATGTTGACCACTACTGCTACAAAGGGAAGGAAGAATAGCTGTAACCATCATCTAAATTCTTAGTTTTAAGAATTTCTTCTACCAGGCAGTGATGGCACATACGTTTAATCTCAGCACTCAGTAGGCAGAGGCAGTCATAACTCTTGTGAGTTCAAGGCCAGCCTGGTCAATAGAGAGACTTCTAAAACTAAGGCTACACAGAGAAACCTTGTCTTGAAAACACAAATACACAAACAAACAAACAAACATAATTTATTCTGAGTTAATATTTATCAAAACAAACAAAATGCCGCATCACACATCAATTTTGTCTCCAGTGCTCAAAAGAAAGAAATTCAGAAAAATGTAAGGCTCCATGAACAAACAAACAAACAAACAAACTGCTGAGTTAACATGGCTGTGACAGGGTTTACCCAAAGGATGATCTGCTAAATGTTTAATAGCTGCCTCTCAGGCACACATTATGTAATAACAGGTATTACATAAATAATAAATAATATATAAATGATAAAAGAATATTCTTTACTAGAGTTCCATGTAACTGATTTTCACAGAATCAGTGACTGATTTTTTTTTAACCTAATAATTCAATACACAGCCATTGTCTATAATTGAAAAGCGATGGTTTACATGCAGACCAGACGTGAACACTAGTTAATATTTTCATTGACGCAAGCAGGTGAATGAAAAGGAACAAGGAGAACACTTTGAGAGATTCCCTCATTCATCAGTACACGAATGACTTCTTTACAGAACAGGATAGTACGCTTTAGATCGACAGGAATGCCTACTGACATTTGGAGTCTGCTTCATATGTCAAAGCTATAGAAATGACAAACCCTAAACTTAATTTGCATTAATTACATTTCCCCCACTTTTCTTCTTAAATAATCTAAAAGGAAACAAACCAACCCGTGCTTTCAGTGTTTGACAATGTCCATGGTTAAATATGCCAACCACAGCCAACCTCACCTGGTTGACTTCATGGCTCCTGACCATGGGCTTGGTGCCACATCTACTACAGCACAGGATCCCGTATGTACTATTTCCCTTTAATAGATGAAAACCAAGAATGCATGCCATACGGTATGTCATAGCAAAATGTAGTAAAAATAATTACAAAATAGTATATTTTAAGTAACTTTATTAACACGTATTAACATTAATATAGTACATATACGTGTAGTTCTGCTATTGGGAAACTACTAGGTAAATTGATTTTGCTACTCTACTTAAAATGCAGCTTTAAAAATCATGGAAAACAAGGTGGTTGCCAAGAATACCCACAATAAAAAATGTCTTCAAGAAGACTCTTCAGTGTGGTTCAAAGCATTTACTACTGTGGAAAATATTTTGTTGTGGAACGTATGAATTACCTCAGCAAACTAATAATAAATATTTATAGAAAAATAACTCTTTACAACAAATTGAAGGTGAGAGGTGAAGTGTTGAAGTATGCACATTTATTTTCTTGGCAACATAAATAAAAGCTGTGCAGTGACAGCTCTCTTGATTTACATAATTTCATAATGATTTTATTTTATATTTAAAAATTAAGCTGTGCCCACATAGAACTCTAAGATTGTTACAATAAGGCCTAGATTAGAAATGGCATATCAGAAGGCAAATAAAAGGGTTACTGATCAGCTATTTTGAATGTGACAAGTTCAGACACTAAAACAGAAATGGTTAGGACTTCAACCTGGCACCACAATTCACTGACAAATGAACCCTGAGAAAGCATTAATAACCAAACTTCTTTACATATATATATATATATATATATATATATATATATATATATATATATATATATATATATATAACTTTATCATTATGAGGGAAACCCATCCTGATTGTGAGTGGAAGTTAAGAAAGTCTTGTCTCACTTACTTTGAGAGATGCTAATAGTAACAATAGCAGTTGTCTTTACAATTCACATCCTTTGGTAGCACTTGCTCTGTCCTTTGCTGTGTGTGCTGTGCCCGAGCCACAGACCCCTCCCTTGTCTTGCCATCCCTTATCCTTTCCAACTCTCCCATCTTGAGTATTTTAACTGGACATTTTCTGTCCAAATAACAGGTATCATCGCATCTCTCCCTCTTTTCATCTTTGATTTTTCTGGGCATCGATTTCTTCCAGCAAAGCACACAGAATAAGTGTTACAGAAAAAAGCCTACAAATACCTGTGCCAACACTTACTTCTCTATCCTGGTATCTTCTGAAAAGTCACATTTTATTGATACTTGGATGTGGGGAGAATTCAGGGGAATGAGTCTAAATGACACCAAGCAAACACTTGCTGAGACTATCTCCCATAAAATCGTGCCTTGGAGAGCACTCAGAAAAGCCCTCACAGGCTTCCATTAAGAAGGTCTACACAAGAGCTGGGAGAGTGCCTGATGCTAATGAACACATAGGTGTTTTTAAAGCCTGATGCAGTCAATCAAGAGGGAGGCAGCTGCCAAAACAGCCCTACTTCAGCATCCCTGAAGCACGTCTTACAAGGAGCCTGCTAAGAGGCTTCACCATGCCTAGGTTTCCTTGCCTGGGCAGGCACAACACGATCTGCAACTCTTCTTTCTTTACTCCTTTTACTCTAAGGAGATGGAAATATTGCTTTTAAAAACAAAGTGGACCAGCTTCAGCTTCAGTACTCTCCAAGAGATCACATGTCTCAATTCTATGAGACATAGCACCAGAATAGAAACATTCAGGAGGCCAATACCGACAGATTTATATTGAAACAGCAGCCAGACCGCAAATACAGAGCATTCGATTTGAATGCGGTTCATGTAATAGTTGTTGGATGTCTCATTGAGATCGGGGTCTGTGTGCTGCTTTATTAATAGTAGACAATACTATATTTGGGGAATTAGGTATAAAACACCATGAGATGTTTCTGAAGCTTGAAACGTTAGAACAGGAATGAGTAATAGGGCTATTCCCGCTCATCACCCCAGGAAGCAATATAAGAACATTAAAACCAGGATCCAGCCAGTTGCACGCAAGACCAAAGGACAGACATATTTCCCACTGGCTTTGGAAGTCTGTAAAGATGCTTAAACATCTTACGATGTCACACAAGAATACACATAAGATGTCCATGCAGCCCCTCTCACCGAACAACTGTTAAAGGCTCAGTATCTGCCAGTTTATACTACTGAGAGTATTAATACAAATTAATGATTTTTTAAAGACTAAAGCTAGCAAGGACAGAAGGAGTAAGCTCAAAACTACACATTTCTGTCACTGCTGTGGTCTGTTCTCTTATCCCACCTGACTCTGTCACTCTAACGCTATCTGTTTGTATTCAAGGTGCTTGCCTTTGTGACTTACCCAGGTCTTTCCCAGCCATCTCTCCCACTGCAAAAAGCTAAACCAAACAAACAGAGAAAAATGTATCATGTGTCTTCTGTATTTATTTTCTACCTAAGTTAGTTTTCCCTATTAGCCACTAACAAAATTCTTGTTGCCCCTTCTCATAATCATCATCATCATTACCACTGCTGTTATAACCATGGCAACCTCTTGTGTGCTATTGAATATTGGTACAATTTAAGCCATTTTACCTTAATCATTTTAGCTTATAATGAAGGCACTAATCCTTATTAGTATTAACCAATAAGTGAATCTAGGGTTACAGGTGTTACAATTCTTATCTCTAAGTAGAATTTTTATTAGAAATTGTACAATATGAGCACATTACATTTGAAGCATACTTTAATATTTATGCATGAATTTTAACATATACCAGGATTATCCCAGATGGATAATATTAATGGTAGGTTTTTCAATCGTGTGATAGAGGATACTTTATGACCCTTAAAGCTCTAAAAATATGCTGACCAAATGTTTACATATGGGGCTGGCAAGTTTAATTGAGAAATATTAAACTACAATTAGCATATAAACACATCTGTTTCCATGTGACAGACCCCACATGGTTCGAGGTACAGTTCGAGGTACAGAATCTAGGGCCTGTCACTTGATAGACAAGCACTACCTGTGACCTGAATCCCAAACACCTATTTAGTTATTCACATATCATTTATAAATAGATAACTGTATTAAAGAAAAAAACCCGGCAAACCATTCCTTCTAGTTCTACATTCTTTCGTGACTTCCTTTAGAGAATTTTAATTATCATAGTTTGTTGTCAGATAATGTCCCACCATGAAAAAAATCTGTATATCAGCTTCAGGCAACCTTAGAGATAGTGTAATAGTTTGTATATGTTTATCCCAGGGAATGGCGCTATTAGAAGGTGTGGCTCTGTTGGAGTAGGTGTGTCACTGTGGGCATGGGCTTTAAGACCCTCATCCTAGCTGCCTGGAAGCCAGTATTCTGGTAGTAGCCTTCAGATGAAGATGTAGAACTCTCAGCTCCTCCTGCACCATGCCTGCCTGGATGCTGCCCTGCTCCCGCCTTGATGATCATGGGCTGAACCTCTGAACCTGTAAGCCAGCCCCAATTAAATGTTGTCCTTTATAAGACTTGCCTTGGTCATGATGTCTGTTCACAGCAGTAAAACCTTAACTAAGACAGATAGTTCTTAGAAATCACTGAGTATATGGTGAGTACTCCATTTGGTTTTCAAAGCATTGTTGACAGTGGACTAACAAAAGTTACAACCCCCTATTCTAACCAGTTTCCCTTAGTTTGATCCAGACCATATTAAACCCCTCCTCACTGTCCTAATGCACTACATTTGAAGTTTGTGGTTGGTTTAGTTAAGACAACTCAAAGCAAAATCCACTAAGACAATTTATATAATATTTTTTTACCTTTTGTGGCATCTACAAGCTGAAAGCAAAAGAAAATGGTAAACAGGATTTCAACATGAGCACACTAATATCCATAGGTACACAGAAATAACTACCGAACAAATAATTTTTTCTCAAATATTTTACTACAAATAATACACACATGAGAAATAATCAGAAATACACTGCAGTTGGAAGGAAGAGGGAGGAAAAGGAGATTAGCTGGATCTTATACTAATTTCAGGGTCAATCTATTCCTGTGTTTTTTAAATGAAGAAATATATGAAATCATTTAATCATCATCAAAGCTAATTTTAAGAAAACTAAAAGTTGAATTCTAGCCACAGAGTTAAAATTACAGTCTTCAATTGTGGATTTTTCAGTTGTATCAAATCGAATGAATATGTAGCACAGGACCATTCTCACAAATCCAGCTGACATACTAGAGAAAGAAAACAGGTAGCAGAGCTAAGCATTTTCC
This sequence comes from Uromys caudimaculatus, assembly GCA_028551405.1. Taxonomy (NCBI): domain Eukaryota; kingdom Metazoa; phylum Chordata; class Mammalia; order Rodentia; family Muridae; genus Uromys; species Uromys caudimaculatus. The sequence continues at coordinate 102,311,106 of CM052701.1, forward strand.
ACTTATAATGATTGTCAAGTGAAAGACTGTTAGCTTCAGGATAATGCTCTAAAGCAAACAATATTCTATACTAACTCATTGAAGGTGGTGAAGGGGACCCGATGGCACGGTGCTTACTGTAGATATGGCAGTGTAGAGTGGGCAAGCATGGTAGCAATGCCCACAGGTGACTTTTATAAATGTCTGTGAGAACAACCGTGTGACCCTGTAACAAGTTTAGAATCTCCACAGTGAAAGACATAAGCAAAGAATGTATGGGGCTGGATTTCATGAGAATGTTTGGGAAAATCACTGTGGAGAAGAGGAGGAAGGGACTGATTACACTTGTTAAAGGTTAGTTCTGACTAACGATGAGCGTGGGTTGCAAGACTCGATCATTGGGTTAGAAGTCCCTCTGCCTTCCTGTATCAACAATAAAACTATAAACAAGATGAGTACGTGAAAGAAGTCAATGAGGTATAAAATATAACTATGTACCATGATGAAAGAAGGGGCAAGTTACCAAGGCAGAACATCAAACACGGTGGGTTGATCCAGAGGCTTCACCTCCAAGAAATACAAGAAATGTATGTAATATATAATGAAAGTTGTTAAAATGTACATAATAGAATTAAACTTTATATTTTAAACCTACAAATTAATTCCTCTTTATTTTTTAAAAAAGTGTGTGTTGGGGGTGTCTTTGGCTCTTTTGCCTGATCTTGGGACCCTTTTTTCTCCTTCTAGGTTGTCTCGTTCAGCCTTGATATAAAAAGTTTGTGGCTAGTCTTGTTTTATCTTGTTATGCTGGGTTCAGTTGACATTCCCTTGGAGGCCTGCTCCTTTCTCAAGGGAAATAGAGTAGTGTAAGTCTGGGGGAGAGGAGAGGTGGGGATGTGGAGGAGTAGAGAAACAGGAAGCTGACTGGGATTTATTATGTAAAATTTACTTAGTAACTGTAGCTTATGGATGCTAATACTTGCCCAACTTATTTCAAGATGCTGCACTTAAAATGAAAGTGAATTTCATTTAGAGAACGAAAGCGAGGAAGCCCAATCAGACGCCTACTCCAGCCTTCTACTCTCTAGCGTACGATTTGCCATCATGTTCTGAAGCATGGTTTTCACTCTGGGAACTCTGTGTGCTTTAATTACACAGGTCATTAGCCACGTGTGTCTCCAGCCTTTGCGTAAATGCAGTTCAGTGCAGATCTTTACTTTTTGTTAAGCTGATGCTATAATATACAAAAAATGGCGTTTTGTTCAACTTTAATTTCACTGATTTCCTAACAGACTTGCTAAAAACTGTATTAGCATTTTCTGTGTTTATTATATAAATATAATTATATTATATATTATATAATATTACAATCATAACTATATTATATAAATATTTCATAACATTAGCTTTTCCTTTAGAGATGTTCTTCTCACTCAAATACTAATTCTTTACCAATCAGTAACTTAATTAATATCTACTTCTACTACACAGTTCATTCTTTGCTTCCTTGAAGGTAGATTTATTCATGTAGAAATATTTTAATATACTCATATATAATACACTTTCTTTTGCTATTCTTACTCTTACTATATTATAAAATATGTTCTTTTTCAAATCTCAAAGTAAACTAAATGCTTACATTTAGTTCCTCACCACACCGAGAACTTATTTTCTTATATGAAAATGAGGTAGGGATTGAATTCTATCTCTTTCATTAAAAATATCACGTGTTGGTGCAGTTGCTTCGTTCCCAATTCATCTGCAGTGTCTCTTATGGTACTTATGAAGCTGCCATTTAAATATGGGTTTGTCTCTAAGCTCCCTGTTTGTTCATGTGCAGACCTAGGCTAACCCAGCACATTTAACTCTTTTCACATGTTAATTGTCGTGATTGGTTATTGAAACATATAGCTGCTCACTGTTTCACAACTGTATTTGGCCTTTATTTAGACCCTCACTCTTTTGTAGAAGTTTTAGAACAAGATGGAGTTATAGAACGTTGTTATACAAAATGTAGAGAACAATATAACGAACATAAGCACCGCTGCTTCTATTTTCATATATGTGGCATATATATGAAATACATTTCCTCTACATTATTTTTCTTTTTGTTGGGTTACTGAATTAACTGTATTTATATGGTGGTAAGTGATCTGACTTTGTAATGCCTTTTCCCCAGCTGATTAGAAAGACTGTGAAGGTGAAAGCAACTTGCATTCCCTCAAGTGTGTGATACAGCTAGCTACTGCATAAACAGCTGCACAGCCTAGGCCTCCAATTAAGCAGCAGCGATGCCTCTGCTTGGGAAAGCTATATATAAGCAAATGAAACCAGGAAGGGACATGCTGGGAATACATAATTACCGTGGCTTCCTTTCTAAAACACAGCTCACCACTACACGCATATATGAATATGGTAACTAATAAACCAGGATCTTGATACTTCACAATCACATCCATCAAGTTGTGAATTACTATTAACTTGTGAATCTATATGCATTTTTCACTAATCTCCGTGCAACTACTAGGTCCTAAATAAATACACCATTTTTTTTATACTTTATATGATTTAGTTCTATTGAAAAAGACAAGGCATACGATAGAAAAACATTTACCAAGTATTTAACAGGAGTTGAATCAGAACCAATAAAAATAGCAAAAAATAATGAATAGTTACGTTCTTTAACTATTCAGAAGAGATGAGGTGCTTGCCCGAGTAGCCTAGATAGGAAAAACAGAATATGGTAAGTGTTGCAAAGATGTTAAATTGACGTTGGACTATAAATTTCTTTGCAAAGCAGATTATGTTCTATTTGCTTTTATATTTCTACCTCCTACTAGTACAGAAATGAATGTCAGATAGTTAAGGCCTAATCATTAAATTCTACAAACATTAAAGTGTTTACTGGCTGCTGGGCACACAAAGACCTTGTTCCTGCCTTCCTTGGGCACTCACCCATTCTTCAAACCACATGTGAAGCACCCTGCTTAATCATATAAGGACACGCGACTGAAGACAGACGTGAAGAGTGGGGGGAAGGGTGATGAGGAGGCAAGAGAGGTGTTGTGTAGAAGGGGAGAGCGGATGGAGGAGGAGCTGGGAGAATGATAAACACTGATTTGAGAAAGAAAACTGATTCTGGACATCTAGAGGGATTGTTATGATGCGCTAATGAGAAACTGATCTGGGAAAAGGGCATTCGTTTAATTGTCTCCAAAATATCAAGAATCCAGGTGCTCCAGATGAAAAATTGCTCTGGGATGAAGGCCATGTGATGAACACAAGGGAAGAGAGGACCGAAATAAGAGAGCAAGCGGTACAGCAGGAAAGGATCGTAAGCGCCAGGAAAATGGGCACAGCCTGGTGGTTCACATACTTCCTAGGAGACGGGTTTAAAATAAAGATACAAGCAGCGATGGGAGCAATACTATAGAGAGATCAAGAGAATGAGGTAATATACAAGCAAGTGGAAGAAAGGGGGCTACAGTCTAAATTGGATGGCAAGAACTGTGGATTTCAGGGGTGTGTAAAAACATCCTTAGAGGAGCTAGCTCACCAGGTGATTCATGGAGCGCTAGCGAGGGTCACTAATGCAAGTAAGTAAAGACTTCACGACAGAAGACAATGAGCCACCAGCGAACATTGCCCAGTTACCAGCATTGCTGCCAGCTAGTAAACACCAACTGGGAGAAGAGACCACACTACTGCTCATGCTTTTAAATGTTAGTGGAATGCCAGTAGTCTCCAAGTAAGTGGTCAAAAGAAAGAGTACAGTGAGACTTGGTGGAGAAAAAGTTTACATGAACCTTGTAGCAAATAGAGAATGTAAATGGTCAGTTTGGAAGACAACAGAAAAGGCATTGCATCCTGAATAGGCTCTAAGTTGCCAGAGGATGTCACGTGGATAGCTATTTCTAACACATCATTATTGATTTCCACAGCCTCTCAGGCGAAGGCATGTAATCCCAGTTCCTCGGCATCAATCAATAAGCCTTGCAGAATACTCAAGTTCGTGTTTTCTAAACAACTGCTAGTTCATAGGCTGCTCCTCCTCTCATCATGAGCCCTGATTTTGAACCACTTTATTTCTGACAACTAGAGCAAACATCTAATAACTTAGCTGATCAATCTGTGATTTTCAGATGTGCATGTGACCTGGTGGTGATCGCCAAGATGACAGAGGTAGTCCACAGTTGGCTCCAGGTCTGTTCGCCCAAGTTCTTGCTAACTGATTATTTTTTCCAAAGTTATGGGTGTGTGTGTGTGGGTATATCTCTTACCGTTGCGGTCACATTTCAGGGATGACTTTATATTGCTTATATTTGTTATTTTTATCAAATTTAGGACTCTCTTGGAATCTTGTTTTTTTTTACAGTCAGTAACAGAGTAAAAAGGAGTTTTTTAGTATCATAAAAAACCCATAACAAGCTTCTGCCTAAATGCTCCTCTAGTTGTTTAAAAAAAAAAAATATGGAAGGAAGGATAGATTGCTACAACCACATTTGCAAAAATGAGTTTCCAAAATAATACCACAATGTGGGATATCTGTGATATCTACCCCAGTAGTACTCACACCTTAGAGCCTTCACTCACACACGGAGGTGTCACAGAGCTTGTGACACAAATTATATAAGAGTCTTCAAGTTGAATCAGACTCTTTAGTATATTTTAACTGCTTAATAAAGACCAGTTGTACTGTCAAGGGAAGCCTCACATTCACTTCACACTGATTCTCCATATTAAAGCCTAACAGGAAATGGGAATAATTGAGAAGGAGTAACTGGAGAAAATGTCTGACTCACATGTTTACGCACTGCGGATTCAGAGAAAAAGGTGGGCCAAGGGAACGGGGAGTGAAGGAGGGAGACAGACCCACTCTCCGCTCTTAGGAAAAATCATAACCACATCTGTGATGATTAATTTCTACTTTTGTTATGGCTGTAATACCTCCTAACTGCATAGCAATTTCTGCATGTTAAAAGAACTCAACTATGTGGAAGCCTTCTGTGACTTGGAAAACATTAGCAATGGGAACGACATCCACTACCCGCTCCCATGTGCGGTCAAGAGCAGCCATCCTTTGACCTCTTCGCATTTCGAGTCCTGTATGGTAGGCATTTATCTGTCTGCACACTGCTGCAGGAGATGTGTTCCTTTAGGGACTGTGTTTCACCACACAGCTCCTCGTTATTTATGCGACATGCCAGAGCCTTCTGAGGGCAGGGGAAAAATATCATTCCTGTCTTTTCCCTGAAGCTCTCCTTTTGACAGGACGACTGGCTAAGGAGCCGCGGGGATTTGGTGAAACAAAGCATTCCTCAGTCCTGTGGAATCTGCTACTTCTATTCCAAGGAGAGTACAAACTACGACCTTGGTTGAACACTGTAAGTGTGCTCGTTGCCTAGCAAAATTTAGAAGGTTCAAGGAAAAAGCCATCACATTCTTCCTCATTTACATTTTGAAGCTGTTATTATCATAATGGGGTATGCTACAAATTGAAATGCCTTAACAGGAGGCTTCGAATAGTATGACATTTTGCATTACCGCAGCAGCTGACATGTACCAACCAATCTTATTAATTTCTGTATTTGCAAAAACAGCAAAATGCTGTAATGTACAATGTGCTAGTGGCTACCCAGCAAAGAGCACACCCACTCATTTGAATTGGAGGGATAAAGCCAGGATGATTGAGATTTACATAAGGATAACCACATTTTCAGAATCTCAGTGTGAATGTAAATTGCTTCACATTGCCGCAAAGGTTTAATAGTTTTAAAAATTCCTTATTTCAAGAAGGGTTGCTGTCTTCATTTTCAGAAAGCAAGTTAGGGGAACAGGATTCTTTAGTAAATATTTGAAGGATTATAATCAGAGATTCTCATCAAGCAGATACTGTTAATGAACTTCTGTCTAATCTAATTGAAATAGTAATATATATATATATATATACACATATATATGTATGTATATATGTATTCTAAAATGTTGCACATCAATTTCTGGAGTAGCAAATAATTTTAATTATTATTATGCTTTTTCCTTTGTAGTTCTGGCTGGCCTGGAAGTCTATATATGTAGACCAAGCTAGCCTGAAACTCACAAAGATCTAGCTGCTTGTTTCCAAAGAGCCTGGATGAAAGGTGTATGCCCCTGTACTCAGCCTTAAAATCCATTTAAAAAGAAACAAACACAAGTTCCAACTACCGCTCACACTGGTTGATGCACTCTTATCTTTTATATTTTTTGTGGAAGCGTTGTCATCCGATTCTTCATTATTTCCGACCACACATCCCCTCCCTCGGCTCTCCCATAACATGAAGGCAGGGAGCAAAACAGACTACTATCTAGAAAGGCCACTGCAATTAAATCGATAACCAAACTGCCTTTAAAAATTAGAATTTGGGGGATTGGAATAATGGCTCAGCAGTTAAGAGCATTTGCTGTTTTTCCAGAGGACACGCCATTGCTTCACAGCACCCACCTGGGCAGCTCACAACCACCTTCAACACCAGCTTCAAGTGATCGCGACCTTCTTCTGCCCTCCCTAGGCTCCTGAACATAAATCAACCCCCCCACACACACACACACACGAGCCTTTGTGACTTGGCTGTATTATTGTCCTGCTTGATTCTTCACGCAATTCCATCCCACTGCTCTGCATACATCGATAGAAAGTGATTGATTATTTTTTTCTGCAGCACAACTTTGAAACATATCTCTTGGGAATGCATTATATGAGTAAGAGAAATAAAAATTAGCAGCTACAAAACCCCATTCGTCATCCTAATCTTTCAACAAATCAAATTGTTTCCAATTTTCAAGTCATTGAACCAGTCTTTGCTTTCGAGTATGTATAGGTTTTCCCTGTCAGTATAAAGAAGATTCTGTCTTCTGCCTTTCTCTGCAGTATCTCATAAGCATTTTACATATGGTGTAAGCTTTCTAACTATCATGAAATTAGCTTCATTAATGGGTTACTGTAACGGAATGAATCACTCTCCCACTCTGACCTCACTGCCTTCCTCCCCCTCCTGTCAGCTCACACTACAATCAAACGCCAACCTAATTTTCTATTGCTTTTGATGTTTCTCCTTTCACATATATTTTCTGAATACAGAACCAGAAATATTTGAATGGTTTTTTTATACTGACAAAGTACTTTCTGAATTTCACAGTCATTAAGGCAATATGTGCACCTCCTAGAGTTTTGGTATCACTATTTTCTATTAGCAAGAGGAATACTAACTTTACAGTGGTGAAATCCTTATGGCTTCATATGAATAATGTATGTATAAGCATTTCTATCTCCTTTTTATTACTATGATTTTTAAACATTTTACTGTATGAATTGTGTTTTCTATGGATTATCTTTGTGGCATGCCTTAGCTTGCATCTCAAAAAAGTTAAGTATGTGAGGGCAGAGCAGGGTGTTGTGTCAGTTGGTGGAGTGCCTGCCTGGCGCACACAAAGCCCTGGGTTCAGTCTCTAAGATAATATGCACAGGGCATAGACACATAGTTACACCCCTTGGAAGGCAAAGTCAGGGGGACCAGGCATTTGAAGCCATTCCCTTCTACTATCGTAGAAAATTGGAGGCTAGCCTTGAATACTTGAATCTGTCTCACAAATATTTACTTACAGATGTGCTTTCAAACTCTAGAGAATAATCATATACCTTATTAAATGCACATTTCTAATATAAACTGCTTCTTTTTTACTTTGATATTTTATAGCAGATAAGTTTGATATTTTAATATTATTAAATATGTTCAATGTTTTCCAATGTGAATTTTTTCCTAACCCTTCAAAGCACACAACAGTCTTGCAAAATGTTTTATAGTATGTAAATTCATTATTTCACCTTTTTTAAATTTTTTATTTAATCAATATAGAATACACTTTGTCATGCCATAAAGAGTTTAAGTTGCTTCATTTTAAAAATTATTAATTGTGTGAATGTTTATTGAAATCCCACTTTTTGCATTTGATAACACTCATTTTCTTTATATTAATTTCTAGCACACACAAGGCCAGGATTTTGTATACTTTCCTAGGTAAAGGGGGCCAAAACAAGGACATTGTTTTGAATGAAACTTTCAATGAGCATTCAATGTTATGCCTTCTTTTTAAAAATATCCTACTATAATTAACTTATTTATGAAGATATATATATTCACTTCTTTTTGTTTTGTTTTGTGTTTTGAGACAGGGTTTCTCTGTGTATCACTTTCTGTCCTGGAACTTGCTCTGTATATCAGGCTAGCCTTAAACTCAGAGATCCTCCTGCCTCTGTCTTCTGAATGCTGGTATTAAAGGAGTTCACTACCACTACCCAGTTCATGTCATCTCTTAAAAAGACTTCCTTGAGGGCTTTTCTGGAATTGAACACTATTATTATGAATTAATCCAGAGAACATAACTTTACGTATCTTTATATACAAAGATATAATCTATCTCTTTATTAAGTCTTTTGTAACTCACAATCAGTACTATTCCAAAGCTGATATTTGCAATATTGTATGATGAAGGAGCTCAGATAATGGGAAAGATTAAAACTACACCTTGAGACATGTGCACACAGCTAATCTCAAGTCCTAGACCAGCAGTTCTCAACTTGTGGGTTGCGACCACTCTGGCAAACCTCTATTTGTAAATATATTTACAATTTGATTCCTAATAGTAGCAAAACCACAGTTATGAAGTAGCAATAAAATAATGCTATGGCTGGGGTCACCACAACATAAAAAAAAAAAAAAAAGTTAGGTAATATCATGATCCATAATACGACACGTACATGATATTGACATTTTACAGAGCCCTTTCATGTGGATCGTCTCACTCGCTGTGCTTGATAGAGATGATGCCGCCCTTATCACTAGTATAAACCAAAACGATCAGCATACATCTTCTTTCAAATCCAAAGCTCAAGCTCACCTCCTAACATCATGCTATGCGCAAAGCATGTGCTCAGCTGCAGTACAAATCGCAGCAACACTGTCCTTGCCTTTTGTCATTTCTCCTGCCGCAACAGTTGTAATTGTTGTTTCTTAGTTTCCATGTATCTCAGATTGCGCAAAAAAAAAAAAAAATACTGCCGGTTATAGAAGGTACACCTCAGGCTCTTGAAAACGTTTGCATCATTAGGCTTTTTAAAAAGGAGGTTGTCATATTTCCAAAAAACAAAGACATGTTTGAGATTCATATATTAACCAAATCAGCTAATAAAACAAACTAGGCTGGCAAGATGGCGTAGTGGGTAAAGGTGTAAACGTCCAAGCATGGGAACCTGAACTTGATCCCTGGAACCCACAATGGTGGAAGATGAGAACCAACTCCACAAGTTGCCTTCTGACCCACACCATGTGCACCATTTCATACACACCCTGTTCCTCCTCACCACACACAAAGCAAACGAAGAAATGCAATAGTTAGAAAAGCCCAGTTTAAGAAAACAAGAGGCCCATAAATTTGAAAGAGATCAAGGAGGGGTTCGTGGCAGGATTTGGAGGGAAGTAAGGTAAAGGGGACATGATATAATCATATTATAATCTCAAAAATAATTTTACAGAAGCCCAGGAATCTTTCATGATATTGTGACAGTCAAATCTCTCTCCTTTAGAAACGTAAGTCCCTAGCTTTCATAGCTATTCCATGTTAGTTGCGTGGGCTTGGGTTTCATGATCATAAGAAAAGTTCCCATCCCTTCCTTAAACCTCCCTGTCCCTGGTAGGAATGACTAATGTGACAAGGTGGCAGAGAAAGAAGTCAAAGACATGGCATACATTCTTATTTTTCCCTCGGTAGACTTTGTAACTCAAAGAAATAACTGTGCAGGGGGCCACCCCCGGGGGAGAGCTTGGCTGCTGTCCCTCCTCAGTGAGTGGCTGATCAAAATGTTTCTTATCACTGCCAGCCCATTCCACTAGCAAATGCAAAACGCAGCCTTTCATTTTTCTCCCAGGTCGTTTCCGTTATGGGAAAACACAATGTCTTCCTAACTCCAGGCTATTCCTTATTCCATACATCTCATCTATGTCCAGTGTGCTTTCTGCTTCCTTCAAGAGTCAGAGGAAAAGATGCCTACTTTCATAGATGCAATGGGCTAAAAGGACCAGATAAAAGGACCAAACACTGCCAACTCTACTTAAATAACGGGATCCACTGAGGTGCCTTAAAATGACTTCGTTTTTACTCCATCTTTCTATTTGACTGATTGTAAAAATTTTAAAAACACACATCTAGTCCTAAAGGTAAAAATAAAAATGACCAATGCTACTCGATGATTCCACACCCGTCTCCCCACCTGCAGAACCTGAGAGTCAGCTCGCTGGGTGGTTCCAGTACTCACGGGTGAAGTGATTAGAGGTGGATGGATTGATGCTGTCCCCACTGTCAGCACTTTCGCTGCTGGAGACTTCATCATCAGATTCCCGAGCAGAGGAGCAGGGTGACGAGGCGTCCACATCTTCGAACTTCCTCTTTAAAATTCCACTCATAGCTGCAGCGTTGTCACATGTACCTAGAGTGGGAATGAGCAACCGAGCATTGAAATCTGACTGTTGATGGTGTGGCCAATGTTTGCAATCGGTTTCCTTTGGCTTTAAATGTGTGAGCTGAGCTGTAGCTGCCCCGTGAACGTATCACAAAGCAGATTCATTTTTCTATTTCAAGTTAGCCAAAAAACAGGCTGAAAATTAACAAAAGTCCTTGACACTTCAATTGGACCAGCATTTCAATGGTTTTCCAATGTCTTTAAGAAATAATTCAGCTTAATGCAGTGCCATTAGTCTTTTGTTGTTGTTGACAAAATAAGAAAATCCATTTGGGTTCATGAAATTCTGTGAAGAACAAAATACAAATGGCAAGGTCCCCACCACCACCAAATCTGAAATGATTACTGCGCTGTGCAAAATCTATCTAGAAGAAATACTGCAAGTGGAATGTAAAAATTTTATATTTAGAATTTTCAAATTCAAGGAACCTAGTTAGCAAAGCATAATGAAGCACATGAAATCAATTCTGAAATTTAGGTGGTTTCCACTTTTATACTGCCGCAAAATGAACTTTGTCCCCATGCTATCTGATTGTTGAAGCTGCTGCTATCTTTCCAGAAATTTCCTATGGCTCCTCAGTTGGGGATTGCACTAACTGAGTGGATCGAGGGAGTGACGGGTGGACTTGTTTCCTTCTAAGTCATTTGTTTTGTGTGAATGAGTTTTCTCTTCTCTGTGTACCTACCCCTCCCTCATCAGTCCTATTTTACCTCAACAACCAGCTAAATGATACCAACTTTCTTCTCAATATCATCCTGTGGTAGTTTGAATACCCTTGGCCCAGGGCATGGCACCATTAGGAGGTGTGGCCTTGTTAGGAGTAGGTGTGTCCCTATTGGAGTATGTGTGTCACTGTGGGCATGGACTTGAAGACCCTCATCCTAGATGCCTGGGAGCCAGTCTGCTTTTTGCCTTCAAAACAAGATGTAGAACTCTCAGCTCCTCCAGTGCCATGCCTGCCTAGATTCTGCCATGTTCCTGCCTTGATGATAACGGACTGAAGCTTTGAACCTTTAAGCCAGCCCCAATTAAATGTTCTTCCTTAGAAGAGTTGCCTTGGTCATAGTATCTCTTCACAGCAATTAAACTCTAAGACAGATATTTTAGTGAATAAACTACACATAAAATAGCTCAGATAATTTCTACACAATCTCACTTTGAGAAATTAAGTTAATCTAGCTGAAAGTATTGCAAGCTGATTCTATGCATTCTACCTCATTCCTGCCAGTTAATTTGAACTCTCATTGGAAGTCTTCCCTGCCAAAGCACAGCTGTCAGTCCAGTAGATCAAGAGCGAACAAGTCCCTCAAAACTATTCCAAAACCACTCAGTTACAGGATATCAGAACTTCTCTCAGAAATACCTAAAAAGCATCCCTTGCCTGTGCAGATCACAGGGTAAGCAGCCTGCTCAGATCCCCTGGGCTCAGCCAGCTCTCCCCGGTCTGATTTGGGAGTTCTCAAAGCATACTACCTGAACCAGTAGCAGCAATGAAACCTGGGAGAGAGATGCTTAGAAATGCAGCATTTCGGTTTCCAAGCCAGATCTACCAAGTCAGAAAGACCCAGGGATTAGAGTCTTTTGTGAAGCCCCAAACAGGTATCTCTGATACATTCCCAAATAGGAAAACCCTTGCCAAATTTTCAGTTTCAATTCCAGAACCTTCCATCTTGGAATTTACTCTCCATAAATCTGTTGGACACAACCCAAGGCTCATTTTCTAGTCAATTGTCTGGACACCTCTGGTGTGACTTAGTAAAATAAAATGTAATATTCCATGCACCATGTCTCTTTGTTCTTCGTTTCAATTCATTTCTTCTAGGCATGTGTTGAGTAGCTGATATATTTATGTTTTCCACATTGAGTGGTGTAGTGGAACAGTTTTAAAAAACAAGTTACCCGCTGTCACAGTGTAAGGGTCCCTTCTGATGGGCTTCATCCAATAGCAAAATATCCCTCAAATTATGTCCCACTTCTGTTTTATTAACATCTATCTTCTGCCTTATTGTCTTAACTATGGTGATAGCTCATAGGCACAGGAAGATATAGATATATATATAATCACTATATATCCTGAGAATAAAATTTCTGTTCTACTCTCCTTTTACCACTATTCAGATTAGCTTATTATTTTCTTCATTTTAAAGGGTGTGAAATGCATAAAATGTTCATGCATATCGGAACCAGCAAAGAGGGAAAAAAGATATTTTAAGGAGAGTCTTGAAATAAAAGTAGGGCAGGATATAAATTTTAAAGTGATTTCACTTCAAGCAAGATGCAAAGTAATTCATGAGGGAGAGACTCCAACACAAAATAATGCAAGATGGATACCTCCGGTCAAGACATACATTTCTATAACAAGACATTGCCATGGAAGCCATTAAAGCATTGCTCTTTACTTCCCCCCTCAAATCCCCTAGATCCCTTAAGCAGGATATATTTCTCAAGGATGAGGAACAGAAAATCTGTCAACCAGGAGCTAGACCCAAACATCTCCCATCACGTAGGTGGATACCCGGGACCCTTCTCTCCCTCTCTCAGTCCTTCAAGGAGGAGTTGTTGATCAGGTTAACATTGAAATCTTTACCTTCCTTTGTTAGTTCATCTGGGACAAGAACCGCATTGATGGAGTTAAAGGCTGGATGTGATTTCTGTCTAGAACTTGAGAACTGAAAGTGCCTCAGCTGGACAACGCACAGAGGGTGTTGCTTAGTGGAGCAGCACAGGAGCCACATAGGCCTGTGGAACTGGTTGAGGGACCAGCTTGCTTGTGAAACAGTGAAAAGCAAGACATCTGTCTCATCTCACTATATGCATATATGGAAATATGCTAACAAAATATGAAGGGCAAATGGTCCTCTGCCTTTGGGTATATAAGCTCTAGCATATTTAATCCTGGAGTGGCAAAGTGATATCCAGTCATCTCTTTTATCATCTTCCTCATCTTATTAGGAAAGGAAAGAGTTCAAGGATTTGGGGAGATGTTATTATTACAATGTATTATCTGCCAGGTAGCCCATCTCAGAGCAACACGTGGCTGCTTAGATACAGATCAGGTGAAGAGGATGAATGTCCACCCTACATGATTGTTGCTCCATGAACAGCATATACTCTATGTTTTCTTTAAAAGATGAGGCACAAAGAGGATAGTTAACAAAACGGATCATTTCAAACAGGCTTTATACAGAATGAAAGCCCAAAGTAAAGCTCAGCAGGCATTGACTTATTCAAATGTAAGAAGGTGGAGCGCTAAGTCTAGAAGTAGCCTTCTTCCTCAACTCTCACTGCCCAGTTCAGGAAACATGCTAGTCAGGCACCATTGCCGCATGTGGACTAGGACAAATGTCCTATCATCCCCCTCTCCAATCCACTGTTGTTTGCTTTTCATGTTTTCTCAGTCACAGGGACAATGAGAAATTCAAAATATAAAAACCATTACACTAGTCTGTAGTTTAAAACTCCGAAGTGACTTTAAGTCATCTTAGAAGTTCAAATCCCCCAGTGTCTTTAAAATGTCTCAACAATCTAACTGGACCAGCTTTGTCATTTATTTTGAGCCTCTGACTTTGCTGATACTTCAGCTTTGGATGGTTCAGTGCCTTAAACCTGGTACTTCTCTGTCTTCTAAGCTATTCTGGACAATTGTTCTTCTAATTACTTTTTCATCTCTTTCTATACATTTACTACTTTCTACATCTATAGCAGGTATTTGTATATTTCCACATTTGTTTCTTATTGTCATACCATCTGATAACAGACAGGAAGGAAGTTTTTTGTTTTCTTTACTGGTGTTCTATGGTACCTTCTATGTAACGGGTCTACAGAGGATACATGTTCAGACTCTGAATGAAATCCAGTGACTTCATTCGTTCAAGCCTTAGTTACTGTGTTATGTCTGTTTGCCTAAAGGACTGCAAATTCCAGGAAGGAGAACAAATGTTCACACAATTTATTGTTCCACATACTGTAACAAAGAGCTGGCATGTTTGATTAAATGGATATCAACTAGATGAAACTGGCATCAAAATGTCCCCCCCACCATGTAAGAGCAACAACACATAAGCAGAACATGAACAAGTCACACTTCTGAAAACTCCTGGCCTGGTTCACGCACCGTAAGATGAGACCCAGAAAACCAAAATGGAAGACACAGAGAGACCAGAGTGTTAAGCCTTTGATATTTTTGCTCAGCTTTCCTGTTGCCATCCATGACTAGCAAATTGTCTGCAGTCTCACAGCTTCAATTCAATGTTCTAAAAACTGATTAACTTCTGCACTTTCCTGGATCAGGTATCTTGCCTACTAGTCAGACCATTTCTTGATCAACTGGCTACTCCAGAGAATCTCACTTGGGGCTTGTGGAACTCGTGTCCATTTCAAAGTCAGTGTTTTCTGCAGTCTAATAAAGGTTCATCTTATTTCTTTTCATTTATCAACAAAATTCTGGAATTTACATGACCAGATTCTTAGCCTAAGACTCCATTCTTTTTATCTACATCTTCTTATCTTTGACACAAGGTCTCACTGGATAGCTCTGGCTGACCTAGAACCATTAGACCAAGCTGGCTTGGAACTCCTAAATCCACCTGCCTTTGCCTCCCAAGTACTGCAGTTAAAGTGCCGTGCTACCACATCCAGGAACTTCCCCTTATTTTGTTGCCAAATCTAATTAAGAACTATTTTATGTTAAAGCATTAACAACCATGCTTGCTAGCATGCTGTTCTTAAGTTACATATGTGTGGTGGTTTGAAGATGCTTGGCCCATGGGAAGTGGCACTATTTGGATCTGTAGCCTTGTTGGAGAAGTGCGTCATTTTGAGGGTGGGCTTTGAGATCCTATGCTCAGGCTCTGCTCAGTGTGGAAGAGAGTTCCTCTGGTTTCCTTTGGATCAAGAAGCAGAACTCTCAACTCCTCTTTCAGGAACATGTCTGCCTGGATGTTGCCATACTTCCTGCCATGACGGTCGGTAATTTAATGAACCTCTGAAACTGTGAGTCAACTCCAATTAAATGTTTCCTTTATAAGAGTTGCCTTGGTCATGGTGTCTCTTCACTGGAAACCCAAACTAAGACAGAACTTGTTACCAGGGAGTGGGGTATTGTGATAGGCCCGATCATGTGTAAGCAATTTATTTCATATTGTATCAGATATAAGCATTGCTTGGACATCTCTGAACACACTGATGAAAACACACTCTGAAATAATGGTGATGAAAAAGTGTTATTTTCTTTAATATATTTCTGATTTACTTATGTAAGAGAGTGGGAAGACCAGAGGAAGGGGACAGGATATACCTTAAGAATAAATAAATAATCCCCATTCAAATGAGGATCAGGTTATGTGATCTGCAAGTGTGCCACTATAAAATTTAAAATTGCCAGACTGAATAAATAAAAATGTACTTCACCCAGTTCTATTTGAATTTCAGAAAAAAGAGAAATGGATGGCATTTCAAACATACTTATGGCTAAATTATTTTTGCTTATATGAAATTCAACTTAACCAAACAGTGTGCATTTTAATCTGACAATCCTAATTGCTCCTGATAGGGAAGTAAGCTTAATGTGTAATTGACAAAAAATTTCAACACAGGAAACGTAAGCAATACCAGATATAAATTCGTCTGAAAAAACAGAAAGTCAGCTCACTAGATGAATCACAAATTCACTGAACAATGGGGAAAATGAAGAGGTCGTGTGGGCTGTTCAGTCACGGGCAGGCCTGCTGGTCACTGAGGAAGGAGGAAAACTGTCAAGTAACATTGGCCTCGCAACTGTTTCTTTATAGCATGGTTCGAGAACTCCCTAATGCTGTGACCTTGTAATATAGTTTCTCATGTTGTGGTGACCTCCAACCGCAAACTTATTTCATTGTTACTTCATAACTATAATTTTGCCATTGCTATGATTCATAATGTAAATACCTGATATGCAGGATATCTGCTATGCCAACCCTGTGAAAGGGTTGTTTGACCTCAAAGCAGGGGAGACCCACAGGTTAAGAAACTTTGCTTTATATTCAAGGCCTCTCTCCTAGATGGAGTGGCAGTGTACCAGGAACAACAGGTTCGTTTGGTCTAGTCAGTCTTTATTGCATGAAAGTATTAGGCACATGGTTAATAATTAGGAAACATTTTTCCAGAAACAAGCAGCCATCTAGAGGCTCCTTGCTCATGTTTGCCTGGGGAAGTGAGTTAATCTCTGTACTAATAATTTTGTAAACAATTTAAAAGGGAGAGTAACATACGACCACAAAGATTAGTCAAAAAAATCCTCTTTCTTTTTTATGCAGCGGTACTGAGAGAGCCAGTTATAATACCTGCTTTACGGTGTGTAAATGAGAGCATTGGAGGGGGGTGTCAGGACTTGTCAAAGAACAAAACAATCTCTTTTTTGAATTCTTTTATCAAATTCTTCGACAAATTCAAAATACTTAGACACTACAATGAAGTTCTATTTCAGTGAACTTGACCACATGAAGATGCTTGCTTTATTTTACTTTATTGGTCCAGAAAATACCAGGGTCTGGATGAAGTCTTATAGACAAAGAGATTTCTGTCCTTTAACTTGACCCAGGATGGAAGGTGATTTTAAGGCTTCTTCTGGTTGCCTCACCAAGTTCAAAGAATGAGGCAAGAGCCACTGCAGACACATGGACTAACGTACACACTGGAGGGAGTCTCCTTTGTGAGAGAAGGTAGGTCAAGCACAGGAAGCAGTCACATGAGCCACAAGGACACATCAGCAGCCGAGCTGTCCACTGGACCCCAGTTCTTGGTCACTCAGTTGACAGTGGGAAGGTTTGATGTAACATTAACGAAAAGAGAACTTGGTTAAAAAATTCATATTATTCATTACCTTTATTTTTGGGGGCGATCAATTTAGTTAATCAAATGTTCCTAAATACGTGGATAACTTTTTAACTGTTAGTTTGTATGAAATCCTTTTCACGCCTAGTTTTTTAAGCTATGTTTAATTTCTGATTAATTTCTAATGGTCTACCCTGACATGATCATATTAATAAAAAGAATGACTAAACTCTTCAGTTTCTGCTAAATAAAATCATCATTATTTAATCAGTTATCTTTCTAAAATGAAATTGCTGCAAAGTTCTTTGTGCTTTTTTTTTTTTTAGAGATTTCATTTATTTTTACATATATGACAAGTACACTGTAGCTGTCTTCAGACACACCAGAAGAGGGCATCAGATCCCATTACAGATGGTTGTGAGCCACCATGTGGTTGCTGGGAATTGAACTCAGGACCTCTGGAAGAGCAGTCAGTGCTCTTAACCGCTGAGCCATCTCTCCAGCCCCCTTTGTGCTTTTTTCTCAAAACCTTCCATTTGGTTCTAAAATTTTCTCTGTTTGCATCTTAACAAATTTTTTTCCTTCCTTTCTTGCCTTTTCTTGTTTACCGGACTCTCGTGCTCTTCTTGGGTAAGTGGACTGCAGATCTGAGATCCATACAAGGCAAAAACCACTTCTTCAATACCAAGAATTAGGTGGCATCACCCTTCTGGGACGTCACTACTCAAATGCTGAGCGCCATTTTGAAGACCTTCTCTTGGTGCCATCTCCTGGCTTCAGTACATCTCTACGGATGCTTCTATGTTGTGAACACGGCGGAGACGCTCTGTGTATTTGTGGTTGTTTTATTTATTCTTGTGTCTACTGTTTAACAGTGTTCCCATCATTTTTAACATCTTTAAGGGTTTGTTGTTGTTGTTGTTGTTGTTGTTCCTTTTAAAGGTACAACATCTGTAAGCAAAAATGTGGGAAAATGTAAGGCAAAAACAGTTGCATAAAGGATTAGGGAAAGATGGAGGAAATGTGAATTTCTTGAGCTGTGTGCTATGAGACACCAAATTAGCTTCTTTGTTGAGGATTCTTAGTAATCTGGGTTTAGAGCTCAGAGTATGTCTTTTCTACATTTCCAATAAACTTCAGTAAATGACTACAGTGCATCGGGTTTCATTGAAAGAGAGAAAGCACACATGTGCGCATGCGGAATGCTTCTTCAAAAACAACATGTCGGTTTTATTAGCAGTGCCTGCCATTCCAGACTATTCAGTGATCGCTATGGAAGCTTCAGGACACCTTGGATATGTACCATTCCATACATATTGAGAAGATGTATGTGTTTCCCCAAGAAAGTAAAATTATCTTCTTCCCCAATACTAGGGCCATTTCTGCCTAAGCCCATTTGGCAAGAAAGCAGCTCATTTGCTGCCAAGAGGAGCAGGATTTGGCGCAGATTTCACAAGGTGAAACCCTATAGGTGTTTCTGTGGGGTACTACCAATGTGAAAAAGGCTGCTGGTGGGTTGCCAGTGGGAGAAACAGAAGTCAGCCAACGCCTCTCTGGTCCAGGTGTCTGTGTAAGCCAAGAACCCTGGCAGCACTCCTGCCTAATAAATATTTTTGGAGAAGTGATTGTGGGATTCCCCAGTGATGTATGAATCCCCCGAGTCAGAGCCGTCTGTGACTTTGAGTTAAAGATTTTATTTTCATGCTTATGAACTGGTTATCAACATTTTTGCCATCTGATAATTTGAAGTTTAAGCACTTGATGAAAGAAATGGAGCCTTCCTCTCCCTATGAAAAATGCACAAAAGGACTAACGTATATGGCCTCTGTTTATGGGATCTGAGTTTAAGAAGCTATGCTCTGGTTATTAGCTAGCTTCCCCTCCGCTTTGGTGGATAAAGGGATGAGTCATTTGAACACGCTGGTTCGCAGAGTCAAAAGAACATTGAGGATCCACTGGCCCCATTTGCTTTTCCAGATGAGGGGGCTATCCAAGTTAGATCACAAGCTCTGAGCTGCCTTGTTTTGGAGGAGGAGCTAGGGATCAAACGCAGTGCTTCATGTGTGATAGGCAAGTCCCTAGCACTACAGTCTCATATTCTCAGGTATGCATGAAAAAAGCCAGATGCATCTCCCAGAATACCCCTTGCAATTCCATTATTCTCCCTTCTGCCCCACAGCATTCTTAAACAACCACCTAAACTGGTGTTTATCAGTCTATCAACCTATAAGTTTCTAGCTTGATGACAGGAATGTTCTAGGTTGGAGTATATTTCCCCAAACACCTGCCTTTCCTAAAAGATGGTTATAATGTCTCATTTCAAATATAATAATTCCAAAAAGAATTCACTGAGAAACCTAATGTGTGATTTGTATCCCCTTTCCTCAAACCTTCCCTCAGACCCTTCCCTCAGCTTTAATAAAGGATGCCAAGTTTTCAGATGTCTCTATAGATCCTTAGCTCAAAATTTTACGATAGAGCCTGTTGTTCTTTGAAAAATATTTTCCTGGCCAGTATCAAACTGGGTTTAAGTGACTGCTCTGCACTGGAGTGGCCTGAGTGGGTCTGACACTATTAAAACTGCTCGGCTCACCGATGCTGGACCGTATTTGAATGTACAAGTTGCCATGGACTGATATGTGTTCCAGTGCTTGCTCAGGACACGTACGATCATATCTGGGTCAGCTACGAACAAGTGGTATAATTTTAAAAGTGTTACTTGCCAAGTGTAGTTTCCACGTCTATCAAAATAAGGGGTGTGACAACATTAGTAAGAGGCTCTAGGGCAGTCCCCTCCATGGCTTGCAGCTAAGTGACAAAGGCTGTGGCCTCTGTAAGAACTGCTACCTACCTCTGCACATTCTCTTCCTCCTCAGTGCACAGACTGAATGGCTAAATTGACTTATTTTGTTGAACGACAGAGGAATTTTGTGTGGCTGTGCCTGGGACACACACCTAGCAGGCTCCCCATGCTATGTACTTTGATGTGCCATTGGGGCTGGCATTCCTGCAGGAAAACTTGAACATGGCTTTTTAATGGCTTTAGCCTTAAAAACTGACTGTCTGTTATTTGGAAAAGTAGTTTAATTGATTACATGCTGGCCTAAGAGGCAAAACTCTTTCTCCAAGGCCAATTTTTAGGGTGGGTTTTTTTTTTTTTCCTGTTAGCAAGGGCAGAGAAAACCAATTAAGAAAAGGGGAGGCTTTTAAACCTGTTGAAAATGTTCATCAGCCTGTTATATGTTCATTTTCCCATCCTAACAGAAAAATGTCTCAAGTGAAGACAATGAAAACTTTATTTTCTAAGCTTGCTATTAGGAATAAAAAACCAGTACTTAGCCTAATGTCTTGAACCATTGTGGAGACTACGTGCATTGCAAAGGAAAAGAGAGCACACAGACTTGGATGAACTTAGAATCACTATTACAGGGGCCATGAAACCTGTTTCTCCTACTTAGCACTTGGAGTTTTCTCTGTCTTTAGAAAGTTTCTGACTGAATAATAAAATAGACTAACCAGTGGAGCTGAAGGGCACTTAAGAGCGCTGGTAATGTTTTCCTTCAGAGGAACCATCAGGCTAGTGTGAAGGAAAAAAAATGTAAAAACAATTACACCATTTTCCTCATAAAGCATCCTAAAATGGGCATGAGAGAGCAACAAGACCACACCCATCCATGTCCATATCTACAGATGACACTGCACAGAAAATAAAGGAAATCTCAAAAATAAGGATTAGTAAGAAAAATAACTTCATAGATTCTTTAAAATGAATCACCACCCTAGGCAAGACATGGATTTTCACCCTCTAAAGCAAAGAACAATTGGCATTCAACCTGAGGTGGACATCGCATTAGACAGCAATGCGCGGATGTAATCTATGCGGTAAGATTAAATACCTGGGTTTTCATGTTTCACTAAATGTCTGGCCAGTATCAATTAAAACTGGCCCACAAACGCAATCACAAGCCACACCAAAGTCATCAGTATCTTTTCAAAGATGAAAAACCAAGGTTTAGGAGTTTCCCTCTTAAAACAAGTTCCAAAGAAGCAGAGTCATGATACTGATCAGAAAAGGCGCGTCTATCCATCCTATTGAAATTATCTGTAATAAAATAATATAGACGAATTTTCTAAATCTCATTTGAAGACCTCTGTGACTAAATCAATTCAAGCAGTGCTTAAGCAACGTTACAATTCATGACACATTTAAAATAGCAATGAACCTGTGATATAAAGGTCATTTCATTGAGCAAACAAATTAGTACTTCTGTGTCATCAGGTGAAACCGAAGATGTGCCAAGCTCTGTACTAAAAAAATGAATGAATTTCAGAGTCTTCAGATGCAATGGACATATCTGAATGGAGCCAAGGTGAGAAAGTAACACCTTAACTACACAAAGCAAGAGAAAATGCTACAGCAAAGGGAAAATTTTGAAAACCAGTAAAGGCTATAAAAATAGCTCTACACATGGCTTCAGCACACCTGCAGAAGTTTGGAGATTTGAGATATCTACAAAGACATGTGTCATTTGAACCTCATTAGCCATGATGGCTGCTCCCTCTACTGTCTCGTTAGAATTCAAGGCGTTAGCTCTTAGTGAAGCCTAGGTATGACCTGCAGTGGGGATCCAGAACACTTTTGCCTTGGGAATTGGTCAGTAATAGCTGCAGATCACATCTTGAAAATGACATCAAGGTTGGCACTTGAATCTACGCTCTTAGCTCCATTCTTGTTCAGCCTCTGAACATCCCACGATATGGGACTGAAATCACATAAAATCAACGATATAAAAAAACCCACTTACCTAGTAAGGTCACAGTATGAAGTATTACATACTGTATTTTCTGAACATGTTTTGGGTTTTCCTAAGTTTACATGTTCTTGTTTTAAACAAACCACCCAGGATTTAAAGCAGGATTTCTTGGTTCCTTTCAAATGTTGATGTTGAAAAGAAGATCAGAAACTGGGCATGGCGGTGCACAGCTGTAATTCCAGCATCTGAGACACTAAGACTGAAACAGGACTTCCAAAGGCTCCGGGCCAGCCTGAGCTACATAGTGAGTTTGGGACACTCTGAGCTGTGCTGTTTATTTAAAAACCAAAACCAACCAAATAAAGTAAGAACGAGGAAAAAATGCCTATAACATACAGGGTGATTTCCAGATACTTTATCCTTTTCCCCACCCCCCTTTTCAGCACAGGGTTTCTCTGTGTATCTCTGATTGTCCTAGAACTTGCTCTGTAGATCAGGCTGGCCTTAAACTCAGAGATCCGCCTGCCTCTGCTTCTGAGTGCCGGGATTAAAGGCGTGCACCCTCCCCCCCCAGGCTTGTTCTCATTCAGAAAACTTTTCTTTCTGAACTAAACTCATGAAATCAACATTCCTTCAGATTTTTTGCACAGTTCTTCAGAGTGTATTTACATATTTACAAAAGTAGTATTAAGTACCATGACCCATATTCTGCTTTACCTGTAGTATGTTTTCAAACGTCCCGGATCATGGCATGCTGACATATGCTCCCTGGGACTGGGAACAATGTGAACCATGAACACGTGTAAGGACAACTCAGTGCATGTGTGGATTCCTAAACTTGCATGGAAGCAAAGCAACCTCCACAGTCCCATTAGTAATCCGTGAATGCACGACCAGGCTTGGGGAATACAGTTCTGAAAGCTCGTAAAGAGGCATACCTGGCTCTAATAATTAGTGAATGACACTAAAAGTTGGTCTTTCTGTTTTTATTATGTTCTTAAGAGTTCTCATTTCCCTATTAGATATAAATTCCCTATTAGATGTCAAGCACTGCCATGTTATTGTTAATAGTCTAATATGGCAGTTCTTCTTATAACAACAGAAGTAATTTCTCATTTATTTCAAATTCAAGTGAGTACTTTGAGGACAAAGTAAAAACAAATTTTGGTTATTGTCTGTATTCTTGTGCCTATTATACTGTGTGCGCATATGTGTGTGAGTATACTCCTGTGTGTGTATAAATGTGTGTGTGCATGTGAGCACACTCCCGTGTGTGTTGTGTGTGTGTACATGTTATCAAACTCCTATGTGTGTGTGTACATGTATATGCGTGTGTGTGCATGTGTGTGTACCTGTGGGCACACTCATGTATATGATTGTGTATATGTGTGTGTGCATGTGTGTGTATCTATGGGCACACTCATGTATATAAGTGTGTGTGTGTGCATGTGTGTGTATCTATGGGCACACTCATGTATATGAGTGTGTGTGTGTGTGTGTGTGTGCATGTGTGTGTATCTATGGGCACACTCATGTATATAAGTGTGTGTATTTGCATGTGTGTATGTAAAGATCAGTATATCAGACATGTGAGCATGGTGACATGTTAATTTCCTATCCTTTCTCAGCAAAGTCTCTGTGATTGAGAACTTAATGAAAAATTACGAAGAAATTGATCAGATGGATTAGAAAATTCAATTTTGAATAGTTTTCTCATGGAATAATTTTTATGTTTAAAATAAAAACCAAACAAGTAAAAAGACAATAAAATTCTTAAAAGCATAAAAAGCACATCTATGACAAGCATATACTACTAAGACCCTACTGTGTGCTGAAGGACAGTCAGGCTACAGTTCTGTTTTCACAGTAGGCAAATAAATAAAAAATAAAGGTGAATTAATGGCTCCGATATCAGGAAGAAAAGCTGACTCTGATTTCCACTTTAATCAACAAGGCAGAATGGTGTGTATTATGTTTGTTTCCGTGAAAGCTCTTAGCATTTATAAAAACTGACCCCAAGAGTTATACACTTCTGCTCTTTGGAAATAGTCTTTATGTTGTGATCATCTCCATCTGAATAAGACATCACTATAATATTGCTATAGTTCTAATAAGACCCTTAAAATCACTTCATAATTGCATCGAGCTTATATTTTTCAACAAAAATGATTCAATTTTATTTAAATTCTAGGAGAAGCAATCAAAAGGCAATCTCCTGCTTTGATTGCTTCTTAGGAACTGCCATAGTAAAATAATGTGGTTGCTTTGAATACTCAGTAATGATTTTCAACATTTCAACACACTGGTGTTAAAACTCACTTTGTTCCTCCTGTCTCGTAGGCTATAGAAGTTCAGGAGACGGATGACTACAGTGGTAATAAAACTGAAAACCTACACACTCGATTTTTGAAATGACAGTCGTTATTTGTAGATTTCAGACTCTGCTCCATGCTCCTAAACTGAGTATGTTTGCCCTAAACTTGTTTCCGAGCTTACAAGATGGTCTCTAGTTTCAAAGACAAGCTTGGAATCAGAAAGCAGGATATTTGGTTTTGAAAAAAAAAATCCTTAAAGATTTCTTTGAAGTCAGATATGGCAGTGTTTCTTTGTACACACTACCTATATACCCCCAAGAGTTTGTGTATAGATCACGGTATTTACTTTTACTCCTCAAGGTTAATTTGAATTATATTTACATAAAGACATTTTTCTATATATGTTTAGAAACCCAGAACATGAGCATACTTCATCCAAGCTGCTGGAATCTGTATGGAAGTAGAATGGATTAAGCAATGCAAAAAGACTTCAAAGTTTGGAGTGAATTTGCATTGAGACATAAATTACCCAGGATATTCAAAGCCATAAATTAGCTTCAGGACATAAATAGCTCTCTGGTGGCTCACAGAAGCACAACAATTCTCTTTATTCCATATATATCTATTATCACGTTTTCTCTAAGACTCTTCATGGGCTCTATTTCTTTGCCCACACTGTGTTTTTATTTCTATATTCAAAGCATGCTCACTGGTAGCTGCTACATGCCCAAAGTTAAAAGTATCGCACTGCCTATATTAATATTAACCTCATTTCTTTTTTATGTCTAGCACACACATGGGGTGAGCAGGCATGAACTACTGGCATTATATAAATGAACAGAAATATTTATAAAATTATGAATTAAGTATAACCGTCTAAAGGATTCTGTTTAGCTTCTTGATTATATAATATATACAATGATATAATAGAGATATAATGTGCACTATAGTACATAGAATACATACATGTATATATAGAATGCTTAGTAATTTTCATAAATATCTGCAAATAATGTTGAAAGCAGGATCAGCATTTTCTAAGCAACAAAAAAAACAGAAATCATTTATTCAAAATATATTTCCTGTAGCTTAAGCAATTAAAAGTTTCACAAGAAGTGTTCAGAAAAAAGAAAACCCTGAAATTTTTGCACTCTTATAAATGCAAAACATGAGTTCTATCTCATAAACTCAACGCAGTATCTTGGATAAATGTCATAATGTCCCCAAAGAGTGATAGAGGGAGAATCTGGCAATGAGTAACCACTACGAAGTGAATCTCATAAATATTTGAAATAACTGTCCTTCACTGATTAAATGTTCATACACTTCTGCTTTGGTCTCCTCCCCTCAAAGGACTCTTAATTTCGGAAAAAAGATGCTGTGGACCAACTGCCCCCATTTTAATCAATATAATAAGATGACTCCCTGTTCTAAGTATAAAGAAAATAATTAAGTCTTTCTAATATGTACTAGTTCCTTACATGTAAGCTTTATAAATTTCATTTTAAAACGTGTATGAATATAGACCCATAAAGCAATAATCTCATGACTAAATGCCTATTTTGTACCTTCATCCTTTCCAAAACACACACACACACACACACACACACACACAGACACACACACACACAATGTAATGCAGACAGATGCACAGTCAATGCAAATGAAAATAACATACTTTTCTCATCAACATTGAAACTGCTGAATTGTTACATTTATATTTTTTTAAAGGTGTGGGTAAACAGTTGAATTGTGCTGGCTCAGTTTACTTAAAATATGACGTGAAAATTAAAAGGCGGTGTGAATAACGAGTGTGAGTGCACACTTGTTTAGTGTAGGACAGATTTACTATGATGTAATCACACATTCTACAAAAGTGTGATATTAGTGGGGGGAGGGGGTCTTCATCCTGATATGAGGTTTGTGAGGAGCTCCTTAGGTCCTGATTTAACTGAAAGGAAAAGTCATAGGAAGTTGAAGGTGTTAAATGCTAGTAACACTGTCTGAAAAATCCAAAGATATTTAATAACAATTAGAAAAGCCAAAGGTATTGAAGGAATTTAAAGCAAAAATAAATAATCACTTCTCTAGTAATATTTTTTTAACAATGAAACCGAGAACGAAAATTCTCCAAACCAAACCCCATCCTAATATAGAAATGTAACTTCTTAAAATTATCCTATAGTGTTTTGCAGCTAGGAACAAAAGAACTCCATTATTTAATTCCACACACCTCACAAAAACCTTAGGCTGGAACTTAATACATCTTTAAAATATATGTCTTTAAAATGTAAAAAAAAATAATAATAATAACTCACTAAAAGTGTTAATATTTATCTAGATATTTCAACCAGGTAGCAAAATCAACACATACCCAAAAGGGAGAATTATTTAGGAGCCCAGATCCAACTGTTTCTCTTATGAAATAGTCCATCTGAACAAAAACCCCAAATAGTGAGGCAGGAGGGGAAAAAAAGAATAATAATCAGAAGAAGAAGAAGAGGAAAGTAGCAAAGGAGGGCTTGAAAACCAGCAACAGCCTGCCAATTGCCACAGTGAATTTAAATAACCAATCACCATCAGTGTCTTTAACAGAAATAAAATCAGGCGCATCAGGAAATGTTATCGTACCTGCATGCACTTTAAGTGACTACGGCGCCCGGCACACGCTGTAAAACCTTCAGAAATAAAGCACACTTCCTTTAACTGCTGCAAAACACGGCTGCTGAAGCTCAGGATACATTTTTTTCCAGGCAACTGATCCAGCTTTCTGCCAGCCCCGTGACCTTTGAACTCCCTTCTGCCCCCTCCTCTTCTGCAGTCAAAGCCTGTGCTGCTCTCATTTGCATAAGGTTCAGGCAGTGCTCCAGCAGCCAAAACGGAATGCTGGGTAAGGAATTGTGGAGCTGCGGTGGTTCGCCCAAGGTACCTGCATCCTGGAGCACCCGGACCCGCAGTGGGGAGTGGGTATGCTTCACCAGGCTGTCAACATCACACCTGCTATGTCCATTAATGCATAAAAGATTTTAGCGGATGTTTCGGTCTTACGCTACTTGTTTACGGTCTCCCCACCATAAGAAGCTGTCTGCAGCGACTCTGGTAACCAAGGAAACCCAAATAGTCAAATACTTCATTTAAATACGTGTGGAAGGCCAATTTAAAATTGTCATTAACTTCTCTTGTTTTGGAGACACAGCTCTTTTTTTTTTTAAGTGGAATATGTATCGTATGCATAATCAGACATATGGAATGTTTTTGTTGTGGCGGTTTAAACAACATCTCACAGACATCAATTTACATTAGGCACTATACACATTAGATGCAGTCATTTTAGTAATTTTGAAAAATGTTAAATGTGCCTAAGTGCCTTGGAGATCATCATCTTAAATGGTACCCAAAAATTAATTGTTAAGATTTTAGGTCCCAGGATGCCTTTAAAGGAGAGAGCATGAAAACCTAAGGCAAAGTTAGACTGCGTATTTAAATTCGAAGAGTCGCCTCACAGAAATGCCTGTCTTTCTTTCCCAGTGAATTTGAGTCGTGAGCTATTTATTATTTGTTACTCCTGGCTTTGATTTCCTTTCACACCAATCTGTCTATTTGAAATACGAACTTCTCTACTACTCATATACCCAAGAGCTACTTATTTTCCGATAAATATTATGTGTGTGCATATTTTATAAATATCTACAAAGACATACTTTCTCTTTTCCGAAATATTGAACCAACAATAATTCTAATTATCATAGGATTGGCCCAGTTATGTTTTGAAAATTAAGCTAATTATTTTTCTTCATATGTTAGTAACTAACATCCATCATATAAAAGGTTTTATAAGTGTTTTCCCTTTCTGGAAAGAAAACATAATATGGAAAATAAAAAACAAGTAAATATTAGTATGGACATTTTACTAAAGTATAAATATGTCTTTAAATAACATTATTGAAATTTTTCATATAAAATTTCTTATTTAAAAAAAGTTATACATTTTACATAAATACCCTTGCAGTATAGTGAAAAATATCAGCAAATTCTTAATCTTCTATAAGAAAAACAAACTAAGGCTATATAAAATTTTTTCATACGGAAAAGTGAAGTTTTTTTAAAATCAGCTATTTATTAGTCATTCGGCTTTATATATTTCTGCATACATAAAATATTAGAAATTGCTAAATTAAAATTTTCTTACCTATAAATTTTAGATAGAATAAACAACTTTTCAGTTTAAAATAATAATATCAGCATTTCTGTTATATTTTACTACATCAAAAATTTAATCTTGCTGGGTCACTTCAAGTGCACCTTTCCTATTACACATTTGAAATACCCTTCAAAGTTTTTGTTTAAGGCAAAACCACACATCAGCCCAACCTAATTTAAATGCAATCAAATACCAGGAAGTGTTGGGGGATTTATAAAAATCACCAACCTGTTCAAACAGCTGTAGTCGAGTCCTGGCAGTCTTTATTCATTAGAATCCAAAATAAATTGATTATCATTTTACAGTACGTGTCAGCATCACGGAAGGCATCATTCTTCCTGGTTCAGTGGAATCTTCTTACATTTCCCAGCCCGGTATTTTATTGCTGGTACCATATGCTTTATTGTTCCGAGACAAGAGCTTCACTCGCACAAAGACTCATTACCTACTGCTTGCCGCACGGCATCAGCCTCAGCCAGCCTGCCTATGTGTGATCACATGGAGTTCCGTCTGAGAGAGCCAGGCGTGCCACTGACTTCACTGTGTCTATGGATATTTTTATCAGCTGACTCTACCAGGGAGGAAGAAACAGCAGATAAGGGAACTGCCCTAAGACATTCATGGAGCACAATTAGGGGAAATCCCCACACTAGATTTCATTATTACTGAAAATGATTCCACAGCCATTTAAAAGGGGGGAACTAGATTTTATTTTAATCAGAGGTTGAATAAGAGTTTATGAAAGGAAAACTTACCACAGCCATTTCCTACCTTATGTTTCTGAAAGTACTGTTGAATACATATTATCCAAGAGCCCTGTTCTAATGAACCAACTGACTGTACATTTTTAATCTTTTAATTGCAACTATTTCTTTTCGTGGTTCCCTCAACCCCCACTAAAAGGCCAGATGCTGATTTCCTCAAAATTTCTCCCAGTAAAATCCCCATCACTAAAAGCTACTCCACGTGAATACAAATATACCCATTCTTTTTGATCCGGAGGATGAGAGGGTTAGACTCTTTTTATTGAAGTATATAAATGAGGTAGGTGATTAATTTATCTTCTCAAAAGGCAACACATTCCTAGAACAGCTGACTACAATGAACAATAAAGATCTCAAGTTAAAGAACAGATGGTTCATACTAATTCTTAAAATCGCAGTAACTTATTTTAGACAGCTTACCTCAATGGAGCATATGGTTTACCTTATCTGATTTTAATGGTAACAAGTCCTTCCAGAGATGATTGCGCTACATTTCCGGGAACCTTTGGCTGCCTTGATATTGTTTCAGTACACATATACTATGTATGACGGAATACAGACACACTAGCTTCCCATAACTAAATTCTCAAAACTTGAAAGTCAATTATGGATCTTCAAACAAATAAAAACAAACAAAAACCTACATAGCTGATGGAATTTGATTTAAAATTCCAAATATTTTATGGGATATTTAGTTGATAGGCTGCCTAACTAGAATTGGTATTTGAAAGCTTTTGACTTGCAAATGTCAGTAATTATCTGGTGGCAAACACATGAAAATTCCACAAAGACCATGGAAAGAAAAGCCAAAAGCATCATAAAATGATCAGAAAAATGAACTTCCTACATCATTAGATTGATAGACAGTGCACTGTCTTGGCCCTCATAAACATGTCAGTACTTAAAAAGAGTGAAGGTACAGGCACACACGTTCGTGTGCTTATTGCTATGCCAGGATATCAACCTTCAACCAATAAACTCTTATTTTCTAAAAGAAAAACCATACGATGCACACATTTTCTCAACTGAACATTCAAAACACAAAGTAAGTCGGTGTGATTAAAAAAATAAGTACTTAAATGAAACGATTTTTCACATTTTTTCATATTATTTGAAGGGTTAGGTTGATCATGTCTTAGGTAGTAAGTTTTTCTTAGCATGAAAGGAACACTGAGATGTACTTCCAGTGCCACCATTTTCAAATGTTTGCTCCAGAACACCACGCTCATCTTTCCTTCTAAAATATAGAGACACAGAACCTCGGGCCATAAATACACATGCGAACAAAAAGATTCCTGTTGAACCATCATTGTCAGGCTCCCGAAAGGTGCCTATGTTTTAGTGAATACCTTTGATGAGGTCAGCATGCTAATATACAAGGAAAGAAACAAAAGGCAGCCATTTTTTTCTTTTACTGCATCACTTCAAAAGAGGGAGATAAAATGGTTGCCAAGTGGAAGGAAAGACCCTGTTTTTAAAAAATCAAGTTATTTCAGAGTTCCTCCGCTGTTTCTGGGGGTTGGATGTGGGAGAGAGGAAGAAAAAAATCCATGTATGTGTGATTTTTTGTATAGTTATGAATATAATATAATATAAGAAGTAATTTGATATAAGAACTGAAGATAAGTGAAATCAATATAAAAATCACTAAAACAAGTGTTTAGAAGAATGAGGAATCTCTGATAGGAAGACTAACCACACAATCTGTTAAATGTAAAAACCTGAAATTTCATTTACGTGGAAAAGAGAAAACTAAAAGTAGATGCCAGAACCAGAGAGATCTTGAAACAGGAAGAATGGATCACGAAATAGTAATAGTAACAGGCCTCTTACTATTTCCTTAAATGACCTTGGTAAGTTATTGTTGAAAGTGACACCCTAATTTCCAAGTCTGTAATGGGGAACAAATACTTCTTTGGTGAGCAAGTCATGGAATACATAGAAATACTTCTACATTTCAACTCCATAAATTAGATTTAACCAAGCATTGGTCATTAATATTAATAATAAAAAAACATAGGTTATAAAATCATAATAACTGCTTACAATAATTTTAATAAATTTTTTTTATATCAAAAGCAAGTAAGGCTTTGGGAGAAAAAGATCGTCTTTTTATAGCGCATAAAAAATGGAAGACGTTTAAGAAATAATTCGAAATCTCAGGAACTTGCCCTTGATTAAAACAAATTAGAAAATAGGCACCTCATTACGATCAACATTCTGGAATTCTCTGTCTGCAACATGGCACGAGAACTACAGCAGCAAGTCTCACACTGCACAATAAACAACAGTACTTCTGCTTATGCAACACTTTCATCAGCCAAGAGTTCTTCAGGTTTGTAACTGACAGAGGAAGACGAGATCACAGCTTAAAACAGTAAACTACCTCCAAGATTAAAGCGGTGCTTTAATTTTATGATATTGAAAGTTGTGAACAAAGGT
The DNA here is from genome assembly GCA_028551405.1 of Uromys caudimaculatus. NCBI lineage: Eukaryota > Metazoa > Chordata > Mammalia > Rodentia > Muridae > Uromys > Uromys caudimaculatus. Next base: position 102,342,924 of record CM052701.1, read on the forward strand.
AGTTCAGCTCTTACTATTGATTCTTACTAGCTTAGCTTTCCTCTGAAGACAAATTGATATCATGGAATCATTTGGTTTCCTCCTTTTTCCTCCAAAATAGGCAAAGATTATTAAAAGGAATATAAGATGCTTGCTCTCTGGCTCCTGAAGTAACACAGACATAGACTATTGCTAAAAGGATGATCCACCTAGCAGGAAGAGTCACTGTGCTGAGTGTCTGTGTTTTGAGACTGTACTATCTGCCCTTTACCCCAGCACCTCCTGGTGAGCTCACCTTTGATAAAGATGCCTGTCATCATCTCCTTCCAGTCTATTAGGGAAGTAACTTGGCCATGTCAGCTTAAAAATACAGGAGCAAGGCAGTCCAATTCAACAAACATTTATTGGGAAGTTACCATGTCTCAAGCTCTGAGACAGTTGCTAGGGATATATAAAAATGAAATATTAAGTGTTTGCTAGAAGATTGGAATCTCTCTACCTTAAAAAAAAGCAAATAAAAAAAAAAAAAAACCCAAAAACCTGCCACCAAGGTTGTGATTGAATGGTGGTGACACAGGGGGCATTGTTTTAATTTTAAAAACTTATCAACCCAATAAGTACTTCATGTAAAATCAATATAATGTCTTCATGTTGAGATTGTCTGTGAAAATAAAAATGACGTACTATAAAATAATTCCTTTCGTAGCCTATTTTGTTTGGGGGATATCAAAATCTAAAAGAGAATGTAAATCTTTTGTAGTAAAATTATTTATGCCTATCATGGTTGCAAATTCTTCACTCTTCTTTAGACAAAAAGTACAGCCTAACCCTTCCACCTCCCCTTTAGCCCCTGTAGCTTTTACTGAATTCTTTTCCAGGAGTCTGTAAAATGCCATTCTGAACATTGTAAGGATAGATCCTAAGAAACCCATGGCTTCAACCTGAACCTCCAAGTCCCCTGAGGCACTACATAAGCAGACAGGCTATTCCAAGGCCGCCATGCTGGAGAAGACACCCGTAGGCACTCTGGGAGAAAGCAATTATTGCATAAATCTTGCCTTGGAGAATCTACAAAGACAAGGGGAACCTTTACAAACTAGAAGAGGGAATTTGAGTTGACTTGGGGACATAGGAGATAAGGCAGGTGTTCAAAAGTGTTGAAATAGAGAAAAAATACTCACAGGAGGAAATATTGAGACAAAATGTGGAGCAGAGACTCAAGGAAAGGCCATCCAGAGACGGCCCCACCTGGGGATACATCCCATATACAGCCACCAAACCCGGACGGTCTTGTGGATGCTGGGAAGTGCTTGCTGATGGAAGCATGATAAGCTGTCTCTTGAGAGGCTCAGGCAGAGCCTGACAAATACAGAGGTGGATGCTCGGATGCTCGCAGCCAACCATTGGGCTGAGTGTGGGGTCCTGGATAGAGGAGTGGGAGAAGGGACTGAAGGAGCTGAGGGGGTTTGCAGCACCACAGAGGTAGCAACAGTGTCAACTGACCAGACCCCCTGTAGCTCCCGGATACTGGACCGCCAACTGAAGAATACACATGGAGGGACCCATGGTGCTGGTCACGTATGTGGCAGAGGAGGGCCTTGTTGGCCATCAGTGGGAGGAGAGGCCCTTGCGCCTAAGGGTGTTAGATGCCCCAGTGTAGAGGAATGCTAGGGAGGGAAGACTGGAGTGGGTGGGTGGGTGATGGGGGAGCACCCTCATAGAGGAAGAGGGAGGGGGGATGAGATAGGGGGTTTCCAAAGGGGAAAACATTTGAAATGTAAATAAAGTAAATATCCAAAAAAAAAAAAAAAACCCACAAGCAAACAAACAAAAACAAATGTGGTGCCCCCATTTGGCAGCATGAGACTATTGTTGGTGTATCTGTGAGGCTGTGAGGTCAGCAAAGGATGAGAGGTAGGGTCGACATCATAGGTAAAGGAGACAGGTTAGCTGTTGACTAACTCAATGAACTACTGCCTCACCCAGGAAGGGTTGGAAAACATGCGTAGCAACAGTGAGCTAGACCTGAACGTGGTGACTGGGGCAAGGAGAAACGAATCTAGCAGACAGCAAGATGGAAAACTTAGGCCTGATGTGATAAACTGGCCTCCGATCTCGTTTATGGCTTAAAAATCTAAGTCCAACGGCTCAACTACCAGTCCTATTCAGATTTGGAAACGTTAATTAAGCTAGCTTTATTATGCTCAGTAATTTTGCATGTATTTTGATTTGTGCTGCCCTCAGAGTTTCAACTTTGAAATAGTGTGAAAATACTTAATGTCAAATATTATTAGCATGTTTGGGAGGCTGAAAGTAACTGTAAAACAACTGACTTTGAATACAGGGCACACAGGAAAGTATTGACATTATTTTCTTTTTTCTGATTTGGGCATTGTGGGAGGGGCTGAAGGAGAGGAAAAGAATACGTTCTGGTTGGGCGGAAAAGACAAATGTAATTTCGATTTGTGAAGGATAAGGCTTACCATATGTACAGAACTATGCAAAGGAACATGGAGTTTTATTCTTGTAGCTTTTCATTCTATGTGGACATTAGATGGTAAAGGCAGCAGATGTTAAATTTAGCAACCGGTGAATGGGCACTGGGGGGCACAGGTTAAATGGCTGGAACAACAAATGACTCCAACTATAGCAGCTACGATACGAACATAAATCATCTGAACTTGGCTGCAAAGAAATCCTTATGCAAAGTGACCCAGATTAGGAAGTGTCCAGATTTCCTCCCACCCTTCCACCTACCCCCACAAAGGGGTTAGAAAACAACATTTGTTAAGAGAAAGAACCCAATGAAGCAAAGCTCCCGAGGAACACAAAGGGTACACTTACGTCATAGTGTGCATCAGCAGTGGCTCTAGTAATCTCTTCTTAGGCTGAATTAGATGTCTAACATGGGACAAAATAAAATGTGGAGCTATATGGTACGACCTAAAATCAACCACGAGCTGAACAGTTAAAAGAAAATAAAAGGAACAATGAAATAGAATGGATGGATTTTTTTTTTTAATTCCTTAATTTTTATTCCTGGTACCATTACCACAATTTACAGGACAATATACCTGCTGTAACGAAAAGAAAAAGACAAAGCTGCAACAGATAAAAGACCTCGGGAATGTACATCTAACTGACACTACACTGCATTAATCAACGGCTGCACACTGTGCAAACTGTGGCTGTGACCGTCCTGAACAAGAAGGGTCTCCTGTGTAAGCTGCTGTCACTTTTCTGACTGTGGGTCCTCGTTTTTTCTGTGGCAGATGTTTCCAGTTCCTCTAATGCATTTGGGACGACTGTTTCAAAGTCACCTGCAGCTTTCCTGACAACTCCTCGCTCTCTCTCCTGCTAAGAGCTGTAGCTGTTTCTATTTTATTTTAAAACCTTCTGCTACCATATCCACCACTTCCACCTCCAGATCCATAGCCACTGCCATAGGGACTGGCTGAGCTTCTGCCACCAGAACTGCCTCCTTCATAGGTCCATAATTTGACTGTTGCTGTCCACTATAATTTCCAAAGTCATTATGGTTCCCACCACCACCATAGTTACCTCCACCAAAATTTCCTCCTTCCCTGTACCCATCATATCCTCCTCCTCCACCACCACATCCACCCCCTTGGTTTCCAGATCCCGGTCCCCCAGCTCCATAGCCTCCTCTACTACTGTAACCAGGACCACACCATAGCTGCCACCATGACCTCCAAATCCATTATAGCCACCGTCGCCACCTCCATAACTACCTCTGCTGCCGCCACCTCCACCACTATAGCCTCCTCTTCCACCAAAGTTTCCTCCATGACCAAAGTCTCCTCCACCACCTCCAAAGCTTCCTCCACGACCCATAAAGTTGCCAGATCCACCTCCGCAGCCTCTCTGTGAGCCAGCAGACTGCATCTCTTGTTTAGAAAGGACCTTTTTCACTTCACAGTTATGCCATTAATAGTGTGGTATTTCTGAACAACAATTTTATCAACTGTGTCATGATCATCAAAGGTTACAAAAGCAAATCCTTTCTGTTTTCCACTATGCCTGTCTTCCATAACTTCTATGGTTTCAATCTTGCCATACTTTTCAAAGTAGTCTCTCAGATTATATTCTTCCGTATCCTCTTTAATACCACCAACAAAAATGTCTTCACCCATTAAATGGACACCAGGCTTTAGAGAATCCTCTCTAGAAACAGCTCTCTTCGGTTCCACCACACGCCCATCAACCTTGTGTGGCCGAGCACACATTGCAGTATCCGCCTCTTCAACACAAGAGTAGGTCACAAAACCAAAGCCTCTGGACGTTTTGTTTGGGGATCTCTCATTTCCACACAGTCTGTAGGTGTGCCCCATTTCTCAAAATGTTCTTTTAAGTGACCATCTATGGTTTCAAAGCTCAGACCACCAATAAACAGCTTCCTCAGCTGCTCTGGTTCCTTTGGATCATGGCCCTCCTCCTCCTGACGGCAGCGGTGATGGCCAGAGTTAGGCTGGAGGCAACTGGGCAGTGGTTTTACCTCAGTTTTGAAACTGGACTCGCCTCTTCCAACTCAAGTTTAATATGGGAGCAAGAAGAAGAGTGAATGGATGGATTTTTTAATGTCAGTAAGGTTATACCATAGCTAAAAAGACCACAAAACCTCTTTAGAGTCAAGACTAAGAGAGGTTGTTTGTTTGTTTTTGTTTTCATTTTCATTTACAAAAAACCATAAACACTTGGCCAATGAAATAAATATTTTTGTATATGTAATGGGTATATCTACATGCAAACAGTTTTGGTATATTATTTATATGGAGTCACTGATGCAACTATATAGGCAGATATAGATGCAATGGGAGTGTCTGTTGTATATTCACTATTAATGCTTGGAACTGAGTTTTTACTCTGACATGTTAAGAGAGATAAATGTTGTAACCAGTGACCTAAGTAGTTCTCTATCTACTTACAGAAACAGATGCAAAGAGTGAGTTGCAGGATAAGAAAAACATTTTAAAACTGAAGAATAAGTAAGAACTCAAAGACAAGGTGGACAATGTTATCGAAATCTCCTAGTAGTTACCAAACACTGGTCAAATGATTTATAATTAATAATTCACATAAATCATTGAAACAAGCATACGAAGGAGTTTTTCAAAGCATCTCTTCTGTATAGATGACATAACTGAGACACAGGCCAGTTAAGTACCACAGTCAGTATTCTGTCTGAGGAAGTCTGACTAAGGATTTAATCTGGTGTGGCCCTTCTGGGCACATTGCCCTGTCACAGCTGATGTGCATATGAGGAGCACTGAGGAACCCAGGCTAAGGATGTTCAGGTTTTTTGGGAGCAAGCATTTGTAGTTGGATACTTGGGACCTGTCTAGGCCCCAAACTGCACAATTCAGGATAGTGAGGAGAGCTTGGTTACAACCATTTTAAGAAGTTCTGGAAACTTGTCAAAGAATGAATTGGAAAGAAAACCTGAGAGACTGTTAAATTATTTCAGGAAAAAAGGTATAAAGCTCTGAATGAATAGGTTGGTAGTCTCAGGGTAGAGAAACGGACTGGGCAATGAGCAAATCGCAGACACTCAAACTGGGGTTGAAGGAGTGCTCTATATCCAGAGTTTTCAACTTGGGAACCAAAATGAATGATGATACCATTAGCCAAGGTTAAAAATACATGAAGCTTAGATGTAGAGCTATTCGGTGCTAAACATCAATCATTTCCATGCATCAGGCAAGAGGAGGACAGGATTCTAAGAGAAGGAAGACGCCATGTTGGTCCTTCAGGGCCCAGGCCTGGCAGGGAGAGCTTGTAAACAAAATTACTCAGATACCAATTGGTTTCATCATAGATAACTTTGAAGAGTATGGACTCTCAGCCAGGTGGTAGTGGCTGGTGCATACCTTTAATCCCAACACTCAGGAGGCAAAGACAAGCAGATCTCTGTGATCAAGGCCAGCCTGATCTACAGAAGTAGTTCCAGGACAGCCAAGGCTACACAAAGAAACCCTGTCTCAAAAAAAAAAGGACTTTCTCTTAGTATTAAAGATTAGGAATAAAAAAAAAAGGGCTGCCTTTCCCAAAATATTTCAAATCTAGAATGCCATCAATTACATGTAACTGTGATGACTATTTAAGCTACTACTATATAAAAGTACTTTAGGCAGATTAAAACCATGCTCCTGATCAAGAAATTCACCTCCATGCTTTATATTAATCATACAACCTGAATAAATATAAGAAGTGCATTAGGTTTCTCCTTTAGGCAAATGTATTAATGAGTTTGCTTCCGTGGCTACTAACGCTAGTGGCAGGCTGCATGGCACGAAGCAAGCATTTTCTTTCTTGCTCATATAGTCAGGTTCCTATTTAGTATTCATTATTCATGTCTATTTTTTATCATGAAACACTATTTCATGAAGCCACAATCCAAGCATATTTGGCTCTTGGTTTTATTTATGGGGGAAAGAAATTATGCAGCCTTCTGATCCTGAGGTGTGACTGTAAGAGCTGGATATGCTATCATACGGATGAGGAATGGATCTGTTCCTTAATGTTAGATCATGGAGCATTTAATTTAGAAAACCCATTTAAACCGCAGATTTTCTTGCACTTGCATTCATTTGAAAACCCAACAAGACATTGAAGAAGAGCAATAATTGCTTAAACATACTGATAAAATGTGTCCACTTTGATAATGAACATTGATAAATATATTGGCAAGAGGGAGCTCTCATATATTATTAATGCAAATGTAAACTAGTCCAGCCTCTAGGGCACTCAGTGGAGAGGTTCCTCTGAAACCTAAAAAAAGACCTACTCTATCACACGCCTCTACCACGCCTGTATATTTACCTGAAGTCCACATACCGTATCACAGAAATGCTAATCATCGTTGTTATTATTATAGAACTATTCACAAAGGCTGAGTTATGGAACCAGACTAAGTGTCCAAGAGGGATGATCGGTAAAAATATGCTAGATGTACAATGAATATTTTTTGCAATAAACACAATTTGAGATAATATAGAGACTGGACTGAACCAGTCTCAGAAAGATAATTATGACATGTCTTCATTCATTTGTGGTTCCTAGACTTTATATGGAAATATAAAGTCACACAGAGAGGACATGAAAATAATTGAAACTTTATAGGACAGCATGTTATACTTGAATATTATAACCTTGGTACCTGTAGCTGACCACCATGGATATTATTACTGTTTGTTGGCCATCTTTATCGTTTTAAATCTTGGTGGGTTATCTATAGAACATGTAATAAAAATGGGTAAGATAATACTAGACTTTATAATTGCTACTGTTCATGGCCACTCACAGTCTAACAAATTTCCTACAATATATTTATACACTATGTCTTTGGCCTGTGGAAGCCTATGCTTGCATACATCCCTCCAATTCGATACTCTACAAATCTTGGAATCAAGAGACAGTAAGACTTAACAATCAAGAATAATGTAGTTTTGAATACAAAGATATTTGAATACATCACATTTATGATAGCTAAAAATTAGAAGCATGCAAATATTTTTAAAATATATTCTCAATGCCATAGAATATCAGATAACCACTAAAACTACAGCATTGAGTATGTACGGACAGTGAAAATATTTATAGAATGAACACTGTTGACAAAATTACCAGAAATATAGTATGCACAACTGCAACTACTGCACAGAAGAAAATTGGAAGGAAACAAAAGAATTAGTGATTATGTATGAGCACTAAACAATATGCACACTGTGGTCTCAGTACAATCGGCTCTCTGTTCTCATTGGTTCACATGTACAGAAGTCTACCAAACACAGAAACACTTAGGAAAAATTAACTTGTTCTGAACTTGGACAGATCCTTTTTCTTGTAATTTCTCCCTAAATACTCTTTGCACCGCATTATACTGTGTTAGGTATAATAAGAAATCCAGAAATGGTGTGTAGGTATTGGAGGATGCAGGCTACTTCTGTGCCAATGCAGCACCATTTTATGCAAGGTTCTGCATCATCCTAACTGCTGCTGTCAAAGGGTAGGTCCCAGACTCATTCTTCCATCAATACTGGGGGATTACTGTGCTTTAAATATATAAGCACAAAGTAAATGAAAAAAAATCAAAATATTTTTTTAAAACAACAGTGATCTCTTGGAATGGATGATTTTGATATTTTTTTCTTTGACTTTTTTCTATACTTTCCTACTTTTATTATCATTAGTGCAATATAAAATAATATCAAATAACCACATGAATTAAGGATATTCCTATGGTTACTGTGGTGGAGTTAGTTCTACTAAAATTATCATAGTCAGGAAAGGATTTAGAAATCAGTGTGCGCCTTTAAAATTTTCAATTGCTGTAAATGTACGTTTTTAGAAATGAAAGGGCCAGGCAGTGGTGGCACACGCCTTTAATCCCAGCACTTGGGAGGCAGAGGCAGGTGGATTTCTGAGTTCGAGGCCAGCCTGGTCTACAGAGTGAGTTCCAGGACAGCCAGGGCTACACAAAGAAACCCTGTCTCAAAAAACCAAAAAAAAAAAGAAAAAAGAAAAAAAGAAAAAGAAAAAAAGAAAGAAAAGAAAAAAGAAAAAAAAAAAAAAAGAAAGAAATGAAAGGATTGACCCCTGACACCGGCACTCCACCCGTAGGCTAGGATTGAAGCCTGCTATTGCTGTCTCCAGCCTCCCTGAAGACCTGATTGCTTTTGACTGATAAACATTCATTCCTCTGTAACATTTTCTACAAGTAACCAAATACCAGGGTGTTTTCTGCTAAATTCACTTCACAGGTACTGCAAAGCACTTTATGCAGCTATTCTTCCCTTTCCCAGAGTTTCAAGGGATGGAAAGGCTAGCCGGTAACGTCTCACAAAGGACTCAGTGAGTGACACTCCACATGGCCATAGGGCCCCAATCATCACGTTTATCTTCAATAAAGTAGTTTATCTGGCAGTAGAAAAAAGAGGGGTTGTACCTACATTAAAAAAAAAAAAAAAAAGTAGGGGGAAAGTCCAGGGCAACTAGAGAAATATTTGACTGTTTTATGTGAGAGGGAGCTTGAGAATTTAGATAATCTAGAACTGAGCATTATGCAGTTCCAGTTAAAATTCAACAGCTTGGGGGGGAGGGGATAGAAAAGAAAAGGCCTTCGGTAAAAACACCTAATTGGGAAAAAAATAGTGTCTTCCTGCCAGGGTCCTCTTAGGCTTGGAGAGTGCCCTGGAGGCAGAGGTTCCTGTGATCAGCTCTTCTTTTCCTGAATCCCAGAGAGATCTGATGCTGAAGCTTTCTGAACCTGATCATGTGACCAGTGAGTTCTGTTCCGGTTACTAACTGATACTGAAAAGGAACCAATCATTGCACGATCGTTGGGAAATGTTTCCCAGGCAACAGCATGAGGGACATTTTTTAATGTGCTTTGCTCAATAAATCTTTGGCTATAAATAGGAGCCTCTAAAAGTCCGACGTCAGAGGGCAGTGCAGTAGTAACTATGAGATGTCTACTAACCTGATTCTCAAAGTTTCTGGTTATAATTCTCATGATTTTTTTTTTTTTCTTTCACAGGTTGAATTTTTCATTTGCCTGTTATGCAAATGCATTTCTATTTCTAGAAATATAGTCAGAAACAGGGTTGTCTATGTCAAGGGACCTTCCTGACTGTGTTCACAGTCTTAGAACAGATCTTGAGACTTGTCCATGAAAGGTGCTGAGAACTGTGGAATAAGTTCTCAGGAACTTCTATTTTGAAAGAAACAGAAGGTGCACACAAACACTGAGACAGATGTCTTTAGAATATTGGCTACTGCTGGTAAAACTTCAGGTTGTTCAGAGGACAGAATTGTTTAACACGGACTTCCTGTTTGTGTTTCCCAAGCTTGTCTAAATAAAACAGCTGAAAAGCTGGCAATATTGCAAGCCCTTGTTCCTCCCTCCCCACAAAAGGTTTACAAGAACTGGTTCAGACAAGATATCTTGCAGTTATTTTCCTTTCCTACAGACACTATGCAGCTGATAACACATTTTCAACCTTGTTACAAATTTTTCCTACTGCTAAAATTTCTTGGGCCTTTTTCTCAGGCAACAGTCATCACGACCAATATTTCTGTCAACGTCCTTTCCCCTTTATTTTCTTGCAAACAAGGAAAAGATGTGCTTTATGCTGTTCCCAATCCTATGAGCTGTCCTGTGACATTGCATGCCCGGCTTCATATCAATCTGTTTAGAGTCACTGGGTACTGAGTGGAAATATACGTGTATCTCGGGGGTATCCAGTGAGCCTCACGTATTGCCAATATGTAAGCCACTCAAAAACCATTATTATTTCTGTCAATGTAAGCATCTTTTATGGTATGTGATTAAAAAAACAAAACAAAACAAAGCTTCGTAACTATTACGTGCAGAAGAGTGATATTTCAGATTCACGTGGCATCAATTTCCAAGGAGTTTAGTGGCATTCAGTATTACTGACATATTGGTTAATGATAAGAATTTTCTCCTCAAATGAATCCTCAAGAGCTGGATCAAAAAGCAAAAGAGGAAGGAAATTACAAAATACTCTGTTTATTCATATTGTTGATTCTTCTCTCTGAAAGCAAAGGACAGAGTGTGCTGTAGAGTCTATTAAAAACTTCTAGCTCTGGAGAAAAATGTCTTGAACAACAGATCCCTCTGTGGCAATACTTTTGTAAACATTGGCATTAAACTCATAGAAAATAATGTGTAGGAGTAAATGGGATCTGAGGGTATTTGCAGAGAAAGCAATCTAAATGAACAGTCTATTTCAGACACAATGAATAAACAGTTGAAGTTGAAATGACTCTTTTAAAGGATATCGCACACACACACACACACACACACACACACACACACACACACGGTTACAGAATTGGGAAAATAAAGGTTATTATTAGAGAGGATTTTTTTTAAAAGAGAGAGATGCCCACCGTCATCACTCTACGAACCCTCTTTTATACAGTGATTTACAGAGTTTGTGCTTCCTAACCAAAAAATAGTCCGTCTCTCAATGGACTCACATTGCCTCCTGGTTTAAACATTTACTTCTGTCCTTAAATAGTCTTGCAAGTTTGAGGGGCCACTTGTAAGTCTATGGGCTTTAGAGCCAGGAGAAGTAAGGCAGGGGTTCCATGTGGCCACTTCTCTATTAGAACTGTCTGCTCTCATCTCTTTCATCTAAGCAGGCTGTGTTAACAAAGCAGGAAATAAAGCTTTTTAAAATATAGAATTTAACATGTAGAGATCCTCACTATGATATAGCATTTCCTTTCTGAGAGGGAAATATACAATATTTAAAGGCATAGTTCCTATTCCTAAATATACTATATGAAACCAGATGACAGTTTTAACTAAATAAAAAAATAATAACTCTGTGAGCTCCTCTAACGTGAGTTTCAGTGAGACAGACCTCATCATGAATACTATTGAAATCAGCAGCCTAAAGATTAAAAACAATGGGGCCGGAGAATTGGTTCAGCAGTTAAGAACATTTGTTGCTATCGCAGAGGGCCAGGATTCGAATCCCAGCACCCATGTGGCAGCTCATCACCATCTGCAACTCCAGTTCTAGGGACCTGACACTATCTTCTGACCTTTACAGACACAAGGCAAGCACATAGCACACTACATACATGCACATAAAATAATATTTATATACATTAAGGTAAATAAATCTAATTTTTTGCAAGATTAAAGACACATGATTAAAGAAGTAATTGCTTGCCAAGTACATAAGCAAAAAAAAAAAAAAAAAAAAAAGTCTGATCAACTAACCCTAACAAAGTTGTATAGATATCTGTCCCTGCTTTCTAAGAATCTATTTCTGTATTTCTTTCTTTCTCTTCAAAAGTCACAAGGCTTCAAAAGACCAAAGCTCCACTGGCTATCAAATCCTGCAGAGTTGTAGCTGTGCTTTCTGTAGTCTTGGTGGATGCCATTGGGACCGGAAGAGACAATCCCTCAGGATGAGCCAAGTGGCTTCCAGGCAGACAGACTGCTGTAAAGCTCGCTTGAGCTTACAGAACAACATTCTAAGACAAGGCCCAGGAAGATGGAGGGACGGATAAGTAGTACTGTGTTTATAACACCGGGGTAGACTTGATTGCCAGTGGGAAGGGATAACCGCTCAAGTCTATATCACAGAAGCCAGAGCTGACCTCCTCCATGTGACTTAGGAGAAAAGGGTGTATAATATTTCTTCTAAAGAATAAACTTCGTAAAATGCCATTTACATCTATATTTCCAGTTTGGAATATTTTTAGGAGAAAGGTCCATCACTGCACCACTGAGTTGAGGAAAAATTTTTCCAGGCTAAAATAATAAGAGTTTATGAGATTCTGAATGGTAGTAATGAAACCTAGTTATAGACTTTGACCTCGGCTTAGTATTTAAAAGTAGATCTCCATTTTTACTAGTATTACAACCAGTTTTACCACCCTATGCAATAGACAACATGAAGATGATGTAAAGTCAGAGTAACATTATTTCCTATTTGTTTTCATTATATATCTTTCAGTTTAGTTAGATTATATAAATTTATATATAATAATTATCATTATTTCCCACTCTACACCTTCTCCCTACCATCTCTAACATATCTCTACTGCAAGACCTTGCTGTACTATAGAAGAGGTATAAGAGTTCGCAGACTACCCGCTAAGGCATGGATGAGCCTGGTTCATATTACGTAGTATGCTGCTACATAGACACTAAGAATGAGAGCACTATCATCAGTCACCTTAAAGGATCCCATACAGCAATCCATGTCTACAAGCAGATTAATGACGAAGACAGGTGTGCCAAGATGAATATCATTATAGGTCATCCAGGGCTAACTCCCCTGGAGATTCAAAGATTTATTGGAAAGAATGAAGGACATCAAATAACTGAATGTGAAATTAATCTGCAAATTCCCCAGCAATTGAGTAATACGTAAATCATTGGCACTTTCAGATGAATACATAATGTTTACTTCCCTAAAACAAGCACTGTAGTTGTTTGGGCAATTGGGGTGAATATATACATATTCATGTCATTGTGTGTTTGCATCTTAAAATTCCATCATTTTATGTGGTAATTTCCCCTTTTGTTAAATCATGAAATGATGGATTTCTCTCTTAGATAGTCTCTACTGTGAATATGTATTTTAAATGGGAAGTTTAAGACGTAAATCTTTCCTGGAGGCAGAAGAAATTGCACAACAGTTATGTAAAGTCCTTTGGAAATCTGTATGCCAAGACACAGGTAAGCCTCAAGCAGTTCATTCAGCGTCCTCTTGGCACTTTTGACTAACTCAGTAACTACATTTAAGACACGGGCTGGCAACACATTTATATGTGACTGTAAGACACCAATTGGAGGTTTGGTGAGGGAGCAATGGAATCCCAGGGGCCATGCAGCTCACACCTTAAGAGTGAATTCTATGCAGTCCAAAAAAAATAAAACAGGTTTTTTTTCCTGCCTCCTGTTCTGTACCAGGTTTTGTGTTCCCCTCTAAAGTTTGCAGCCCTCCGTGTGCCGATCTTTTATATGGTCCATGCTTTTAAAGAGAATATGCACTAGCTTTATATTTCAATATTACCTTTTCCCCAAAACCTCTAATGATTTATAAATCCATTCATACTGAAAACAAAATGGGCAATTTTAATAAGAATATTAACTCCCTCTGACTAATCGGCTCCAGTTAGTGAACCGAAAATTAACTAAATAAGAAACCCAGCTTATATTTTCTTCATGCCTCTAAACATAACATCAAACTTTAATAAATGTGGATCTAGAAAGTAAGAGAATTAAATGCAAGGCCCTAAGGGCAGAGGTTTTCTAGGAATGTGCTTATAATAGAGTCTCACCTGGGATTCAATGAAATATTTAGTGAAAGTAGCTGAAAGACAGTCCATGTGCTGAAAGAACCCTGTGGAAAGGTTCGTGTGGAAAGGCACGGGTGAATAGGACAGTTTTTGTCCTCTGGGATGAGATGATCAATGACAGTTCAACACTTCAGTTTAAGTGGGAGGTGGGGGAGGGGCATTTCTCCTTCAGCACTTACAAACCTGCTTGTGTTTGTGCAGTCTTATCAGCCCTCTCCTGGGTTTCCAACTTCCTTGGTCAAAACATCTTTTCTTTGTAATTGAAGGCTAATCTTGCCTGGTGCACCCTTGAAACAACCTTACTCCTGTTTTCTGGAAATTCCCTTCTTCTATTGCAGGGATTTTATTATAAACCAGGGGTCACCCAGCTTTTCTGTAATAAGCCAGGTAGAGAATAGTTTAGGCTTTTACAAGCATATGGTAGGAGTTGTGGCTACCTATCTCTGTGGTAATATCAAAGTAGCTGTGTATAAAAAAAGTACAAATATGCCTGCAAACCTTCATGTATACATGATAAAATTTGAATTTCATTAAAATTTCATTTGTTGTGAAACATTCTCTGTTTTGTTTTAAAAATTCATTTGAAAGATGAAACCATTTCATTTTGTCTAATGGCCACACAAAAGCACACAGTTAACCCATTCCTGCCACTCACCGGATTTGCTGCCCCTTGCTTTAAAGGACTGCCACATTACCATATGGTCAACCTTTCATCTTCTGTTCTTTCTCAGCCTGCAATCACCCAAGACATATAGTAACCTTTCACAATGATGCTGAGTACAGACCGAGAAGAGGATGCTAATTAGTGAGAGCAGACAAACCAGGCAGTCCGATGGAGCTGTCACTGGCAGCAGCCAGGGGACCGTATCTGTGCATCCACATCTCTGCCTGTCATCTTATTTGGAAGAGAAAATAAAGCTCTCCTCACATCCTCATCTCCATGTTGCTCCTCTGCTCTACTCTTCTGATCTTTAGGTTTGCAGACTCATTTTACCAATGTGGGTGTTCCTAAGGCATTTCAGTGCAAGTGCTGGAAACAGTGACCTGAAATTATTCCATTCAGATGCCTGTGTGTGGCGCCCTGTCCTAGCCTGGCAAGCTCACCCTATTTTCTGATCCTAAGATACGGGTGGCCATCCTCAGCAGTATCCTGCCCTGCCTCTAGTTATGCTTACTTACTGTCCAACATGACTTTTCCTCCAAATGTTTCTCACTTGGACACATCTCACAGCATTTCTAGTCTTCTTTATTTAACTGGATCATGACCCTGGTTGAGTCCCAGATCTCTCTTTTCACAGTATATGGAGATAGGGAATCTAAAACTAATCTAAGCCAAAGAGATACCTTGTTTAGGTATTTAGCGAAGTCCTACAGCCCTCTACCATATTGCCTCTAATTCTTGTCTTGGTCTTACTATTGTAAAACCTATCCCCCAGTAATAAGGAACTAAAGAGTATACTTTCATGGTATTATACATGCTGTTGCAATTACCTGAAAAGGCATTCTCCTTTATCTGACTAACGTCTAGCATCTGCCTCTGAATCTATGAAATGAGGAGAAAAACCTTTCCGTTGTTTGCCAAGTTGTGTTGGGAAATATCCTTTCTCCCTTTGAAAACCACTATCATTTCACCATTAGCAAGCTAGCCAGGAAGGTTGAGTCCCTTATGCGCTGAATCCTAGACCCCTATCTGACAAGCATGAATAGTGAAGATACTTGGTAAACCATGTGGGGGACTTGGGAAGGACAGGGGCTGAACAAAGTGCATAGAAGTGAAGCTGCCCGTGGTGTATCTCAGTAGTACAACTCATTGATGTGCGATTGGGGTTTACGCTTTGCAATCTGCTACCCTATCTATAAAAAGGAATTTCCATTTCTTTACTGAAAATTACTAATACACACGCGCACACACACACACACACACACACACACACACACACACACATGCACATGCACATGCACATATATATCAGGCACTCTTTGGGCACAGCATTTTTTTGCATATTTCCAAGAAGGTTGCATTCCAATGGACATGGAAGATGGAATGAATTAAGTTAGTAAATAGTTCTTAAAACTATTGAATGTTATTTTACGTCTCCTGGTTAAGAGACAGTGCATGGGGGCTGGGCACGGTGCACAGAGATCGGGGTGGAGCTCAGAGGCACAAGAAACATTCAGCAAATCTGAAACAGCAGGATCAGTACAGAGAACTGACCACTGCCCTGAAGGAAGTGAAGAGGTGGGTCCGGAGAATATCTGGAGTGAGGAGTATTTCAGAAAGAAGTAATAGTAAGTGCAGAAGGCTGAGCAGGTCTCAGGGGATGAGGAGGAGGATAGACTGTTGAGGAAGAGCTGGTAAGTGGAGGGTGAGAAACGAGGAGCCTGTGAGCTGTTTGGTGGACAGGAAAGGGACCAGCAGAGGCTGCTGGAACCTGAAGGACTCAGTGAAACAGCCAGTGGGAAGATGAGTAAAAGATCTGAGGAATATTAAAGACAACCACGGCTGTTTTCCTGACACACAGTGGGAAAGCAAGTAAAAAAGCACAAAGTGTTAGGGGATAATTACAATCATTCAAAGAAAAGGTCATGGTGGCTTGGGTCACACTATGGTCAGATAGTAGTTTGTTCCATAACTGAAGAAATAAAGTCAAAATCATTTGATGAGTGGTAGGTGAGCAGGAAGAGAGGAGTAGACACTTCAGAGCCAACATCTTGTCATCTGTGCAAGTTTGGGGCAGGATGATTAGCATTCGGTGCTAGAAAAGCTGCCATGGTTTTCTGAGCGGTAGGTGAGGTCGCATTGGGATGTATTCTTATATATCCATATGTGTTCTATGATGTATTCAACTGGAGACATCAAATACAGAATTGTATCCAAGTCATATGCATGGCATAGTGTTCATGCTAGGATTAAACTAAAGATTAAAAGGTTCCCATGAAAGGACCATATTTAAAGTCTCCAGACTGTAGGAATCAGCATGATGTCACATGGTCCTTTTCTTTTCTTTTCTTTTCTTTTCTTTTCTTTTCTTTTCTTTTCTTTTCTTTTCTTTCTTTCTTTCTTTCTTTCTTTCATCTCCTTTTTTTTTTTTAAAGATAGAGTGTTGTGTAACACAGATTGGTTTCAAACTCATGCTGCAGCAGAAACAACCTGAGAACTGAAGCTCCTGCACTCCAATGAGGTAGCAGCAGAGAAAATGAGAAGAGACCAAACGAGGACCCGAATGGAGGAAGACCAGCAGAAAACTGTTTCTTTGAAGCAAAATAACGTTTGGGGGAAGAAAAAAATCACAGCCATTGAGTATGGGGGCTTGAGCAGCATCCTCAGAAACTACTGATGGCTCAGGCAGCAGATTGGGAATTCCCAGGTAAGTCTCAATTCACAGAGGGCACTATGACCTTGGCAAACAGTCTTGAAGCTGTAAGGGAAATATAAACAGCTCCTTTCTGGCAGCCTTGCCAAGCAAATGAAATTGGACCAGTGGACAGAAGGTATACTTGGTCATGTAGATGAGAGGGATGAGACTTTTCATTTTTAGATGAAAAACGATAGACTTATATGCTGGTAGAAATGATATAACAAAAGGAAAACCTGATGACCCAGGAGAGGGGAGAATGTGAAGAACAGAGTCTTTGGGTAGGCGAAAAGGAGCCAGACCTACTGCGCATGCTGAGCATGAACCTTGGATACAATCACATCATTCAGAACCGGAAGTGGAAGGTAGAGGCTGGGGGCAGAACGCAACAGAGTTCTGTCCTGCTTCTACTTTCTTAGATTATATGTTCTATGACTATATAGCTAAATACAAACATATGAGGGGACTGTGCTGGGAATAGGTACCAGGAAAGCTTTTGAATGGGAGGAACTGGGCAGATCGTGTTAACAAGGTAGAATTTGTGGTTACTTCCTAGGGTTGGCTGAACTTTTGGTTACTAACTTGAATGAAAATGAATTAACAAAGCTGTGTCCTTTCCTGGTCAGTTATAAGAAAATAAGTGGGCAGTGTACGGGGTTAGACCTACACTGGACTGGAGTCATGGTGCGCATGCGCTATAAGCAAAAGAACCCGAGCAAAAAGAATTCAGAGTGATTTTAAGGATGTTTGTTATAATGATGGGCTATAGACCCTAATTTATTTTAGAAAGGTGGGGGGATGTGCGCAGAAGGTAGCAGGATCAATGCACACACCTCAGTAGGTTTGAAGAACTCATGAATCAGGTAATTAGTAAGAGAGAGCTAACAAGGTACGGAGTAGCAGGCGAGGAATGAGTTGCTTGAATGTGAGGTCACAACAGAAGGACAGTAATGGTATGAAAGATACGCAAGCTGTGTGTGCGCAAGAAGAAAGGGAGGGAGAACAAAACTCCGGCTGCAAGAGCCATCTACACGCTACCAGGAATCACGAAGGCAGGTTGGGAGAGAGTGACACAGGAGATAAAGCTAAAATCGCCAGGAGAATACTGGGTCTGTCATGTACTGGATAAAAGAGAGCGATACTTTGTGCCTTTCAGGGTGGTGGAGATCAAAGTGAATATAAAGTAATTGCTGAGCTCTGAGTTCATAATGAAAATTTTAAAATTAGCTTTCACTTGCCATCCATGCCCACAGCTGACAATCACGAACTTCTGCTGTCGACACAAAGCTTGCCTTACCTCACTGACTGATAGGGTAGCTTTGTGCTGGATGGGAAGGCCAGCTTCTCTCCAGATTACCGAATAAGATTTCTCTGGGGGCTTTAGACACTGCAGGGTTAAGAGCACCAGGAAGTACGTTTTGAATTGAAACTATTTTCACATAGGATAAACTTAGAATCATCAAATTTCAATGAATGATTTACCTATTTTTTTTTAATTAATGGCTTTTTCTTTCTTTTTAAATTACATTTGCACTTGAGCCACCCCACTTAACATGCTTGTACACGAAAACCCTAGGGGAAGTGGTCATGGATTTTTCATCTGAACATGGCTGGTCAGCTATAGGAGCTCTCTATATTTTGGGAATGGTGCTATTCTTAAAGCCTTCTTGAGGCAATGAGGTGAGTCCTCAGATTGCATCACGCCCCAATGATCGACAGGCTAGTTTCTTGGAAATGTCTTCCATCCTTTTCATAGTTGCTGAATTCCTATATTTCTTCAGCTACTCTTAAGATGCTTTCTGCATCCCACCCCACACCCCACTGATCTGACTCATTTGAGAACAAGTTGACACCATGGTCTAAATTTGCATGAAGTTTTTAGTTGCTCTCTTTGGCACCGCTCATATGGTCCTTCTTGCTACCAGAGACAGAAAGGTAATCCTTCCTTCCTGATAAGTCCACACAGCTGCAAAACAACATGCTAGGGAGCATACTTTTTACTTTGTTATGAAGTGCCATAGTTTAGATTCCCCAGGGAATACACCCTTGCTCTGTTCTGGCTTTCTATTTTAGCAATGAACAGCTAGAATTAGAAGGAATAGCTATTATCAAGAACTGCAGGGGGCTTGAAACTGCCTCCTGCCGCTATTGAGTACACAGAGGACACACGTGAGAGTTTTTAATGGGAAATTCCTCCATCTCTGCTTGTTGTTTTGTGCCAGGGGACGGGATTGGGGGCGAGGAGGGAGCAGCAAACAGACAGAAAGAAGGAGATTTCAGTTCCCACTGGACTATCTAGGGAAACAACAACAACAACAAAAAAATGTTAGGGAACTAGATAAGACACCGTGGAAATAGTTATTCACTTAGTGGGGATTTTTAAAGATTTCTGTTTCAACATTCTTTCATAGAGTTCATATTAGGATGGAGAGAACACAGGACAGAATACTGTAGATTACGTAGATTAAGGCTGGAGAGAGGCAATGGCGGGGGCGGGAGCGGGGGGCGGGGGCGGTTTTTAGCAGGCAGGAACAGAGCTAAAAGGAGTTGGATTCAAATGTGAGCCTCATAAAGGATGGTAAGAGGTGTCCAGACTGGAAGGCTACTATGGGAAAAGGCGGATGTGAGAGAGGAGCTTCAGGAGTGAAGTGCAGGGAGGTTGGAGAAAGGGAGATTAAATAATGAAGCAAACAACTGGAGTTTGCTTAAGGAAAATCTGACCTCCATTTTTTACCCAGTGGCCGCTCTTGGTAGGGTCAGGAAACATTTCCTACCTAAGGGGTAGTAGTGGCCTCCTTCCGATAGTGTCAGGGGCCGAAAGTAGGGCAGAGAGAGATGGACAACATTAAGCACAGACTGGGCAAAATTCATCCAGTGGGGAAAAAAAATCTATCTCCATCAGTTTAAAAATAGAAACTCAAGAGAATCTTCCTTGACAGTGTTCTAGAAAACAGGATGAATGGATCTTCCTTTTCACTCTGCAAATGAAGGAGGTCTGGGTTTGTTCTGGTGTCAACACTGACAATGTAAGCACATCTTAGTTCACATCTATGTGGAACATAAAGGAAATTCCAACAGCTAGAATCTATTTGTCCCAGGAAGACAATGACTCAGCTAATTCTAAGCCATTGACGCTTAATTGAGCCGTTAATACAATTCCCAGTCTATTCAAAATAAATTGTCCACTCTGTTCCCCTTGATTTTTTTTCCATCTCCCCCAAGACCACATCATAATTCATCCACAGGCTCACGGAGAAATTGAATTCTTTCTGAAACAGAGTCTTACTTATTATAAAATTGCACAAAGTAACATTTTCCCTGCTTTTGTTTGGCATCGGCTTCTTGCTCCTTCCCGTTTTTTCTTGTCTTTTGCACACAACGCCATACTTAAAATATGAGATTTTTATCAATGTCCCTGCCCTCCACCCTCAGTCACTATCAACAAGCAACACAAATCTGGGGAGAAAGTCCTATCATTTTACTTCATCCTAAATCCCTGCTACAGTTAGGGCTTTTCAGACGGATTTCAGAATGCCCAAGGTCCTGCACATATAATGGCCATTTAATTGATTATTTTTTTTTTTTGAAAGCTTCCTGTACCAAAACGCTAACAGTCTTTATTGAGGAGTGGCAGACTAAAGAAAACTAGGGGTGGTCAGGGCTTTTCTCTCCCTCCACGTCTCCAAGGTCACTCTGACTATCATCTCTAGTACATCAATACAAATGTGAAAGAAGCCATCATCAGAGCCATATGAACTACTACAAGGCTGAAAGCCCCTTTAGCCACCCAACAATGAATCTTCATTTTATTCTAGAACCTGGGTGGCCTTGTTGGGGCATTTATGGCAGGATAAGAAAAAAAATTAATTTAAAGGAAGGAGGAAAAAAAACGTCTCTAGTCTCTGTCATGCTGGATTGTGAAGTATTTCCAGCCTCCTCAGTTCTTTCCAGTTTGAGTGCTCGTGAGATGCGTCTCTCCGCAATTTTGTGAAGATTTAAATGGACTAACATAAAAGAAATTGTCACAGTTCAGGGAAACACCCACTGCTATATGCAATCAAGAACTGCTACGTAGGTTAAAATAAGGGTCAGGTTATGCTTGGGGCATATTTCTTAAGTCAATCAAAACATTAACAAACATCTTATGCATTCACTAACTGTAGATGAAACTTTCAAAGTGGTCTCTTTGAACTTACATGTATTACTCTTACATTCTCCTGATAAATGAGTAGGTTTCAGTTGAGAATCTCAGAGAAGAGATTATATAGTCATACTAGAAAAAAAAAAAAAAAAACAAAACCCTGAAACTTTCTAATATTTGAGAGATTTCAACAAAATCTGAGGCTTAGGTGCCCTACCTATGCAATCTCTGTGTAGATTAAAAACAACTCCGGGTTACAATCTGAATCCCCCGTTCAGGGCTCCTGGGGTAATTTCAGTTAGGAGTGGATATGATAGCTAGACTAAAGCATTCAAGAATTGAAAAGCAGGTTCTTATGAGCTATCACTCTCTTTCCTTAAAGTCACACACACACACACACACACACACACACACACACACACACACACACACACACACAAAATCATACCAGGAAAACAAAAGAGTGGTAGTTAAAAATAATAGCAAAATAACAAGAATCTTTTAAAATGTTATTTCATTTTCTGTACAACCCAGAATAGAAATCCCGAATGACATAGTTCTGAAGAATTCAGCGAATATTGATTGCATTAATTTTTGACACAATTCTGACTGACCCCTCTATTTGAACATCATCCTTCCCACAACAGGTTGACAGAAAGACGGCAGCGTATAAGATTAAATATGGTCTTTTTATGCCACCACTCATGTGGTAAGGTTCATTGTTGAGGGAGGGTGATCACTGTCAGTGTTTAGAGGTTTTGTTGTTGTTGTTGTTGTTGTTGTTGTTATTGTAATTTGTTTTCCTTTTTTTTTTTTTTTTTTTTTTTTTGTGGTAAGGTGGCTCTGAAGCTACCTTCACTGGGATTGTGAGCTGACAAAGTCAAACCAGGAGCCACTAGGGTTGCACAAGGATTTTAAGTGTTTCTCTAAGAATAGGGTTTCTCATGAGATTCCTAGAAAACTTACAGGTTCATAGGTGGGAAAGGAGAAAGGTCTTTAAGTGGCGGTTGACCATACTGGGTTTCTATACTAGTAAAAAGACCTGGATTCTAAGGGCCCCCTTTTCCCTCTCCTGTGTCCAGAATTTCCCCTGCCTTTCTCACCTGCCTCAGAAGATACAGTTCCATGGATAAGCAGACATAACCCAAATTCAAATCATACTGCAGGTCAGTTAAGACTCACTATGAGCAAATGACAGCAAACAAGAACCCAGACACACTAAACCTCTCAGCTGTTGATTTAATCACAACAAATTTAGGAGAAGCCACAGTAATTCATACCTCACAGAACAGATATCAAGAAACTTTCCACCTCACGATTCCTTAAGTTGTCCTTCTAAATGCTTCAGTGTGCTCAAATAATTGACAATTTTTGAGGAAGTAATAGCGCACCATAATTAGTTTCTACAAAGATGAAGCTGAGCTGAGCCCCCTGCATTTTACACAGCACAGGATGTGGCTTTACTATGAGCGAACAGTACTTTCAGAATAACAACAAAGCAAATTTACATTTAAACACTCAAGGTTTCAAAACAACATGCATAATCTTTTCTGCTTTGTATAAAAAGATAACACTCGAGTATCCCGTGAAGTATAGCGTTACCAGAGGCACGTTGTTGAGAGTGACTGTTACAGGTCACAGCAAATGGATAGACATTTTCCTTAAGGGTGTTCTTAATAGTCTTCTATATTGGTTTCTGTACATCTGAATCTTTTTTTATTCATTCAATTAACAGTTTTACTGTTACAGTCAAGAAAACAATATCCACCTAGAGATACTTCCTATCTGGATGACAATGACCTACAAATACATTGTTCTCTGAGTAGAATTAAGATACAGACTGGAGTGTTTCAGTGAAGCTAACAAGAAAGGTCCTTGAGGAATTGAACATTTTTTGAATTCTATGTGGGGTGCTTTAAAAAGGACTCCAAATTGCCAATATACATGTGAAATGAAGATCCCCTCGAGGAAATGTAAACTGAAATTAGAAGATACTGTCGAGGTGCCCTGCTTTAAGTCACTCCTTATTGTGCAAGAGACTGACTTTTCAGACTGTGCCTTGCCCTGAGGGACTCAATGTTACATTGCATCTTTGGACTCCATTTTTTTTTTTTGAAGATGAAGGATGGACCTGGGCCCACAGTACACAGTACACAATCAGCACCATCTGTCTGGCACCACCAGGGAGCAAGACAAATACGTGACTTATCCCTGAGAGTAGAAAGTGCCACCGTATAGATTTATTGGGTTGAATTGAGACTTTAGGAAGGCATGGATGTGCTAAAATTACATTAGTGAAACTAAGCCCAAGAACATATTGGAGGTACTAAAGAACAGAGTGTAACTCTGTTGCCTGAACGCCATACAGGGTTGGACAATGGCCTCACCAGCCTGTCATCTGACAATCTGGTATGTACATCCAGGAAGAGAATGCCTAACTATCCCAGGAGCCTCAGCTCAGTCCCTTCTGCCTATTCCCTTGTTTGTCCATCTGGACCCCCACACCCACGCACCCATGCTAGTCCATGCCTAGTTAGTCTTGCTCTGTGCTGATTACTTGTTTTGCTTGTTTGCTTTTGTCAGCATGATACAATGCAGAGTCGTGAAAAGAAGGAACCTCACTTGAGAAAAATGTTCCCATCAGATTGGCATTTTCTTGGTTGGTGACTGATGTGGAAGGGGCAAGAAGGCCCCTTTCACCAGGTTGGTAGTCCAGGCTGCATCTGAGAGCAAACTGAACAAAGCGTGAGGATCAAGTCAATAAGAAACATCCCTCCATGGCATCCTTTCAAATTCCTCCCTCCACCCCTGAGCATTGTACACTGAAATAAATCCTTTCTTCTCCAAGTTGCGTTTGGTCATGGTGTTACATCACAGCAACAGAAAGTGACCTGGGACATACAGTTTCTCCTCTGTGAACTCAGCTCTGTAGATTTGCTCTCTAACCTGTAACCAGCAGTGGCCTGACCCACGGCTGTCACACCTTCTCCAGCAAGGTCTCTTTTCTCTCTTAGTGTCTTACCTGTTACTATGCCAGTACAGACTCTATTTATATCACTTTCTCTGCTTCTCTGGCCTTTTGACATTGTAAGTCCCTGACCTCAAGACTCTTTGCATTCATTCTGTAAACCGACATATATACATACACATAGATGTATTTACCTTGTGACATAAAATGTGTGATATGAGAGTTAATATTATAATATTAGTAAAAAAGATTGGAATATTGAAATCTCTGCAGGGATAATCATGAAAGGTGAGAGTATCTGGCAAGTTGCTGCCATTGAAACTGTTGTACCTTATGAATTTATTATTATTCAAAAAATTCTGACATTGTGGAAAGATGCAAACATGTCTCTGATATAATTTACTCATGGCATATCAATGGGGAACACTACAGTGGACCAGCAGATATTAAGACTGATAATATTCAGGGAAAGGCAGGTAGGGGAGGGGAGGTTCTGTAAACAGGCTCTTGACTGAGGACATCTTTGATGAGATAGCTTTTATTCACTAGCTTGGCATTGTGTGCCACAGCTGTTCAACGCATAGGTCTGCCACCCAGCAATTTCGTGGCTAGGGACAGATTCTCTTGTAGCTGCACAGGTGTTTGTTATTTATAATTCTGAAAATCTGAAAATAAATTCAAATGCCCTTCCACATAGAAATGAGGAATGATAGCACTGTACTATAGGAGGGTCTATGGATAAAAAACTGGAATCATTCCCTAGATGTGCTGTAAAAGTGTAAGAAAACCAAGAGAGCACAGAAGGCTTGAAGAGAAACATCAAACACTAGCAAAGGGTAGGAAGAGAGAAAATTCCAAAATATAGGGGACGCTTCCTTTTTATCTAACATATTGAATTTTCTATAATTTTAGAAACCAAAACGTAGCAAAAATGGACATAATTCCAAGTCAGCTGAAATTCCACCTTTGCAAAGAAGTATAAATAATTCACTTTCTAGTCTCCAGTGGTCTTGAGAGTCCGAAATCATTTCCCCTTTTTCCATGTAATAGACAGGTGCCTATCAAAAATGAAGGAGAAAAAATGAAACAGATCCGGCTACACGCAGTGTCAGTTGAGGAAATTTCTGTGAGTTCTTTCCAGTGTGCTCTGCATTTCTTTAGAAGTATTAATTATAAATGTATTCTTTAAGCAAAGACAGAATTCTTAGAAAACAGTTCTGAAATTACATGGTGAAGGAGTTATTTAGGATACAAATTACTGAGAGAAAAACTTTGTCCTGGGTTTTTGGGTAACATTTGTGAGCACCGACGCTGCCACAGTCAGACTCTGGAAGCAGGTCAGTGAGTGAAAAGGCCACAGAGGAACCTGATGTTCCTCTCGATGTTGTAAGCTCAGGCAGGATGACTGACAGCTGGGTTCCTCATCTAGAGCTAACAATACACATTGAACTATATAACTTCAAAACACATTATAAGCATCTAGTTCGTGTTTGCATTGTGGTTCAGAATCACAGACTATTGAGAAAATCAGTCAAGCAGAACTTCATAAAATATAATTATTCCATAAAAATTACCAATTATGAGTCTTTAGATTTATTTATCTCTTTAACAATGTTTATTCTTTCATTTAAGATTAAATGAAAGAAGAATTCATTGTGATAAATTTGAGAATCACTGAAAAGGAAGGGAGAAAGAGAGAAAAAAAACAAAATAACTCCATCTAGCAGTCAATTGGCAAATATGTCTGAAGCAGCTACTTAATGTGCCGATATCTACTGGACACCGTGCTCACAGGGTTTACAAGACACATGTGATCTGTACTCAAGGCCCTTGTTAAGATTTCACAGTCTAGTCAGGCATGGTGGAGCATACTTTTAATCTCAGCATTCTGGAGCCAGAGGCAGGTAGATCTCTATGAATTTGAGGTCATTTCGGACTACACGGTGAAATCCAAGAAAGCAAGGACTACATAGAGAAACCCTGTCTTAAAGAAAAAAAGGAAAAAGAAAAAGAAAAGAATTCATAATCTAGAAAAACAAGTAGAAATAAATCCACATACCTGCCTAAACATCGTCTACTTCTACCTTCAATGCTGAACGTCTTGCAAGTCTTAGGATGTTGTCCTTCGGTGCCAACCGTATTACCCTTCCACTAGTATAGCAGATCTCGTCCTGTTCAGCCTGCTGAGAACACTGAGCAGGGCAGCACTCCTCCCCCCAGTCACTGACTTTCGTTTGCTAGGGACCCTCTCCCAACAGTGTCATTTCTCTTATTTAAAGTAAGAGCTGCACATATGATCGCCCCATGTAGCTGCTGCCCCTTTCCTGGGTTTCTTTCCTAAGAAAAATCCCAGAAATGGTTGTTAATGAACCCGTTAGCTCTTCCCCACCCACCCTTTCTTTTAAAAAGCTTTAAGTCAGACTTTCTTTCTACCTGACCAGTGGAAATGCACCAATCAAGACCACTGAGAGCTTCCATGATGTCATGTGCAATGAGTAGTGCTTAGTCCGCATTTTACTTCCCAATAGAAACAACTGATGATTGTTTTGTCTTCATGGCCACTTTGTCTTATCTTGTTGCCCATAATAAGCCTTTTCTGGGGTTCATCCTGCTTTGCTGATTGGTCTTCTGTCTCCTTCCCTCCCTGATCTATTAATCCAATGGTAGAGAAAGAAGCAAGGTTGGATTTGCATCTCAGTGGCCTCTTCTCCTGGTAAGTACTTTGTGATGTCATGCTCTCCTATGGATGTGCACATCACAAGCCTTGCAACGTGACGCGTTCTGTGCATACTGCTCTCCTGGATTCCAGCCCATTCTCCAATATAACTGTCTCCCAACATCTCCATCCACCATACAGTGGACACTCTAAGCTTGTGTGTCCACATCTCAACTTCTGCTGCTCTCCTCATGCTTCCTTGGCACCTTAGAAACTTACAACAGATCCCATGGTTAGGATTTCAGACTGTCTCCATACACAGACCAATTCCTGTGTCTCATTAGCATCCTTCTGATCTGGTCCCCTAAGATGCTCTTCTTTGTTCCGCCTCCTTTCCCCATCTCTTCCACATTCAATTTTAACCAGGTCAAGACTTTTAAGTATCCGAGGCTGATCATAGCATGCTCTGCCAGGTTAATGCTTAACATTAATGTCCCGTATTAATACAAAGGCCTTTATAAACAGATTCCTTTACCTTGCTGAAGTTATCATTTAGAAATCTTCTCTCACAGGCCCTCTTAGCCATCCATGGTTTCATCACAGTGCTGGGAACATGGGGACTTCCTTCTGTCTGCCGTCTCTTTCAAGAACTCCAATGTCTCCCCTAGACAATTCCTCTACTCACAAATCTTCCATCCTCTTTGTGAAGTATAGCTGGACCACCATCACCAATATTTTATACTTTGGTTCCCAATTACCCAGTTCCAGGTTTTTATTATTTTCTATATATTTTCTATACAGAGAATATTTATATTTTATATAATATACTTTCAAAATATATGTGTGTGTGTATATATAATATAATTCTATCAATTACTAGTTATCGTCATTCACTAGAAAGTTAAGCCACTTGGAGTGAAGATGTTTCAATCTTTTCATTGACTAATGGGTTCAAAGTCCTAGAGTACTGCTTTGCATATAGCAGGAATTCATCTAATGTATATTGGTTGAGTGACTTTAAAAACACCAAATGTATTAGAAATTCAAAGTAAATTCAGTCCTGGCATTTTAGTGTATTTCATCTTCATCAAGAAACTACTAGCACAATCCTGATTAGGAAGAAAATGATTCAATCTGATAAATTAAATGTTTTCCTTACCTTGATATTACTATACCAGACTTAAAAAAATATATACAGAAAGCCAGGTATACCCTACAGATGAATGATTCTAATTATATAGCAATAGTCACATGTCCAGTTTCAAATTATGATTAAAAAATAATTAAATGTTGACAAGATCTTAGGTAAACCAGTAGACTAACCCTTATGCCTATTTTTATAAAATAAATGTGCTTTAATTTGAATATCCTTTAAATAAGCATTATATCCTACTGATTGAAGGGTGAAACAATTAAATAAAAATTCTATTGATAAAAAGAAAATAACAAATGTAATTATAGAAGCTCAGAAGGCAATTGCAGCTTGCAGTCCAAGATGTAGGGCACACATCCATAAGTGTTTATGGAAGATAGATGATACAACCTGGTCTGGCAAACAAGAAGAAATCCCAAAGCTTCAAATTAAATGTAAGTCGATTGATGTTTCAGCTATCCAGGAAGCCAGATAACTGTCACCCTCAGCCCACTCAGGAAATGACAGAGGCACGTGACATTCTTCAGCTGCTAATGAGAGACAATTGACTGTCTGATTTGTTTCAAGGGTTCAGGACCTCTGACTAGGTAACCCCAGATTCTTAGTCAATTCAAAACAAAAATATAGTCCTGGTTTATTGTTTGTTATCCAATAAGAACTTACCATCAGAAGTCTTGAAGACTGGCTATCTCTATATAATTGTGTTTATTCCAATAGATAATCTTGTGACTCTGGGCGAACATAAAAAACTTTGTAGTCAGAATATGGAAGCTGATTCCATACTGATGAAGCATTTCTTTTCTTCCAGTGAGAACAATCATACATGAATTAACAATCATACAAATATTTTTAAATGTTTGTTCTATTTATTCATTCATTCATTCATTTGTATAGTGTGCATATGTGTGCACGGTTTTGGGTGTGCATGTGCCGGAGCACATGTGTGGAGATGGAGGACAACTCGTGAGGGTTGGTTCTCTCCTTCTAGTCTGTGGGTCCCAGGGATAGGACACAGCTTGACAGGCTTGGTAGCAAGCACCTTTCACACTGAGTCATCTCACCAGTCCAGGATTCTCTTCTAAGAATCACTACATATACTTGGAAAATATAAATAACTCTCCCCTTTAACATTGCTCATATTAGATATATCAGTACAGTGTAAAACTATGCAGCCATTATAATTATGAGGTCATCGAGTAATGGGGAGAATTTTTACAATATATGGTAAATGAAAAACCACTTAATTTTACATTTATTGACATTATGAATTCATTAAGCCTTTGCTCTAGTATTATGTTTAAATAAACACACACACACACACAGACACACATACACAAAATCCTTAACTAATGCTGACAGAATGCACAAAAATTAACAGGTTTTTACAAGACTCCAGAGTACTAGAATATTATGTTTTACCAATCTGTGGGTGGACATTTGTTCTTCCCTTTTGTTTTATGGAAAGCTGCATTCCATCCCCAAAGGCCTAGTTCTCAGAACTCTCCCTCTGGACAAGTCAGTCAGGTACAAAGACAACTTCCATCAGGAATATTTGGCATTAGGTGTACTAATTGTCGAAAGCAGGAAGTGGACAGCAGAGCCTCGAGAGCTCTGAAAGACAACGGGAGATTTGAAAACCAGTCTTTGAAAATTCTCATAACTGCTTGTCTTACTTTCTTGTGGCTGGGATCAAATACCCTGACAAAAGCAGCTGGAAGGAAACCATTACAGTTACAGAGGAGAACACCCATCATAGTGGGTGAGGTGGACAGCAGGCAGCATGGCATGGTGGGAGGGGCAGGAGGCCACCTGGCCACTTTGCATCTGTCCCCAGGAAGCAGACAGTGAATATGAAGTGTGGCCAAGCTCTAACGCCTTAAAGCCCGATCCTATGACCCACTTCCTCCAGGGAGGCGCTACCTCTAACAGTTCCACTGGCTGGGGACCATGCATTGAAATATGTGAGTCTGTTAGGGATTTTCCACATTCAAATCACAGTACTGTCCGGACGCTGCAACAACAGTATTTGGACTCTTGACTCTTGGTTGTTGTTGTTGACACTGACAGTGGTGGTGGTGGTGGTGGTTGTTCTTGTTTCAGACTTTGTCTTGATGTTTAGCCCAGGTTGTCTGAATGGTAGACTCAGTCTACAGATAGACACTGCTGTACTGACTAGAAGCTCCATGCTCTACATCTGGTAGAGATGAAGGTCTAATCATTGGGCATTATTTCCTTACATGTATGAAAACAATTTTGCCATCTGTGGATGTGGCTTTATTTTAATGCCACTGTCAGGCCTACTCTGAGGCCGGAGAGATGTTCAATGGTTAAGAACACTTACTGCTCTCGCAGAGGACCTGAATTCAGTTCCCATATAAGCTCACATCCATCTGTAACTCCAATTCCAGGGTATCTGGGGTCCTCTGCTGGTCTCTGCATGCACCACACATGTCTGTGGTACACAAGCATACATTCTGGCCCAGCATTCATACACATAAAAGAAAAATAAATAAATCTTTAACAACAACAAACAAAAAAATACGTGGAATCAGGCCAGGCACTGTGTTGTATACTGGTAATTCCAGCACCAAGGAGGCTAAGTCTACCTTTGAGATAGCCTGGGCTTAACAGCAAGACTCAGTCTTAAACAAACAAATAAAAAAAAAACCAATAACAAGAACAACATATATACACACTAAATAAATGTAGCACAAAAAATCATAACAAGAATATTTAGAAAGCACATAACAAAACAACAGGAAGAAATGGTGAGCTCTATACAGTAGACTCTCTACGTTGACTCTATACTGTAGACTCTATACAGTACTTCCTTAGCAACTGTGACCATGTATCTTTATTAGGCTGTTTGGAGACTTGTCCCTTCACTGTGTGTACACTGGAAGGGATTCTAAAAGGAGAATAAGTTGCCACAAGATTAAGAGTCTGCAGGACCACCAGGAAAATTCAGGGGACATTTCATTTGTGCCCGCTGTGCATAGCAAACTCACCTACTTCTGCATCCTATAGTAATATAGACTCGATGGGTTCCATCACGGTGATGAATAAGGGCTATACCTGAAAACTTTGAAGGCAGATGACATTCACAACAGAGTAGGGAAAACTTCAGTTTCAGCCGATCTTGAAGGGCACAGAAGAAGAAGCCTTAGGACAATGACTGTAGGACCCGTGTCTAGTGCTCTGGTGCCACTGAGAGCCACAGTCCCATATGCTATGTTATCTGGTGTTTACTCCATAAACATCTATCATTTCCAAAATGATGCATTGTGCAATAAGACAAAGAGCTTGGTAACCTCTTCTCTCTATTTGCAAAGTCCTCATTTGGTGGAGAGGACATGGTTACCAGGCACTTAATCAGGTAGAAAGAAAAAACAGAGTGCTCTAGTGGAGGGACTGAGTTAGAATTTGAATTCTGAATAGTAACTGACTGTTCAGAGGTAAAAACAGTTGACCGATGGCACACCAAACACGGGCTGCACATTATGCCCAAGTCCTGAAATGTCACACTGGACCCCGAAAAGTGCAATTATTGCATGACATTTAAAAAGAGAAATGCATATTGAATAACATAGAAAAAATGAGTAACTCCAAATTCAAGAAGCTGGGGCAGTATAAGATGTTACAATGTAACATTTTCTTTCAAAAGCCCTATTTTTCAGAAAAAAAGAAAACAGTCATTGCCATGTGAAAAGATATGGGTTTATAAATACTTTCGGAATGTTCCTGCAGTGCTATTTCTAGATGCATACATTAAAGAAACTACCCAGAAATGATACTAAAGACAAACACAAGGATTACCACACTGCAGAGAACAGAAATGGTCGGCAGCTTCCAGGCAGGCTGCAGAGCTGAGCCCTCCAGGCCACTACAATCACTCACCATTCAGGCTTGAGAGATTCCAACTAAGTAGGTAATTCAGAATGTAG
The DNA here is from genome assembly GCA_028551405.1 of Uromys caudimaculatus. Taxonomy (NCBI): domain Eukaryota; kingdom Metazoa; phylum Chordata; class Mammalia; order Rodentia; family Muridae; genus Uromys; species Uromys caudimaculatus. The sequence goes on from CM052701.1 coordinate 102,374,993, forward strand.
CCAGAATCCTGGAGGGAGCAGCCAGCAGGGATTCCTGGGGAAAACAACCAACTGCTACAATAAAACTGGAAAGATCAATGGGGTGTGCTGTGGAATACAGGAGAACAGTCTGCAGGAATCTCCAGGGCTTAGTATGCAGAAAATGTGAAAGAGCCGATGACTTCACAGTTAAGCATTAGAAGCAACTGCCTTGCCTGTCAGTCCAGCAAAGGACAAGATCACAGGGAGTAATTATTTTTCCTCACAGAACTCAGAAAAATTAACATGCAAAAATGAAGACTTTCAGGTTACTGGGTAAAAACTTTATTAGCGGCTGTCTCAGAGAGACTATCGACTTGGCTGATATTGTTTACACTGGAAGGAATGTTAAACAGCACACTGCAAACTAAAATTAAAACACTATCAGTACACTAAATTTAACAATAAAGACAAGGAGCAGTTGCCAAGGCAAGGCACTGAAGCAAATAACATAAACAGCCTATTCAAAGCATTTGGTGCAGAGACAGAGGCGAGCTGGGCGATTGCCAACACCTTGCTTCAGTCAGACAATGCACTTTGCTACCTAGGAACAGAGTGAGGTCAGAGGCTAGGCTGGACGGTATTGTAATGATGTGTTGGTTTTCTGGGGAGAGATGACAGGTCAATCACTTCTGGCATTTTGTCCTTTAGGCTTACTGGCATATTATCAACAACCTGACAACCTCTCAGATGTGGAAAGAAGGCCTTACTTCTCGATACTCTGATTTCTAGCAACTGAGTCTAATCTTTTCCTCTAGCAAGGCTGCTAACACATATTTTTTAGTTAAGAAGTAAGTCTGCCTAGCAAGAAAATAGGAAGTACCCAGGCACACACTCTCTTCAGGAATAGGAGCCAGGGTTTTGTATGTGTTCAGATGCTAAAGACCATCCGTGCATCGAGCTTCATCTCCATTTCTGCCCACCTAACACAAGACATCCGTATCATATTAACTCCTGTTTCTTATTGTTCACCATCTCTCTAGCAGGCAACCATTTACAGTTAAAATACAAACCCACCTTAATTCAAACAAAAAGATTCTAGAAGCTGGGAGCATAACACAGGTGTAGCATTTGCCTACATCTACAACACTCTGGATACGATTTACAGTACTTTAAACAATTAAAAATGATAGATAGATAGATAGATAGATAGATAGATAGATAGATAGATAGATAGATAGATAGATAGATGGATGGATGATAAATAGGCAGGGTCAGGAGATATCTCAGTGGATTCAGTGATTACTGAACAGGCATGAGGACCTGAGTTCTGATCCCCCAGAACCTGCCTAGAAGCCAAGCACAAAGGTACATAATCTATAACTCTTAAGTTATGGGGTAAAGACTGGGAGATCCCTAAGGCTTATTGACTAGCGAGTCTCGCCTACAATGAAATCTTGGTTCAGTGAGAGATCCTGTCTCTCTCCTAAAGCCTTTGTTTTCTTAGAGCTCTCAACCAAAGGCATGGAGAAGGAGTGGCAGAAGACTGCTTAAACTACATAGGCACTAGTAAAAAAAAAATAGTCTAATATTTGGCAAAACAGGTAAGGCCTTTTTATAATATCATATACAAATGCCAGCTCCGCATGGAGAAGAACACTGTGCAGGAAGAAATATTAGCCGTGAGTACTGAGGGGCTTAGTTAGGGAGAGTGAAGGAAAAGCAAATCCTTGCTTTTTCCTGTCTCTTCCCAGGGGAACCGTGTAGCTTCTTCATGACATCGCAGAGTGAAAACAGAGACATTGATCTTTGAGTTTTACTGAAAATACCCAGACAATATGAAGTAATGCAAACATTGCTTTGTTCTGTTCCAAACATCAATAAACCATGTGAATTGATGTAAAAAGATGTCTAAAATACAAAAAGGTAATATTCAAATAAAACCTCAAGCCTGGCTTGTTTATCTAAATAGCCATGTATCTTCCTAGCCTATTAGCATGATAGCGCATGCTCATTGCCTAACATTAGGGGTTGTTACCTACCAATGACAAGATGCAAGATAGAAGACCCTTCCTGATGCAAGATCATTCATGAGAAGTGCATTCCCAAGACAGGGCTCACCGATGCATGGATGCATGCCAGAGAGTATGGAAAGGTAAAGCAGATCTCTGTCAATGGTGCTGGCCAGTTTTATTTTAATTTGACACAAAATAGGGTTATTTGGGACTAGAAACTCTCAATTGTAAAAATGTTCCTAGCAAATTGGCCTGTGGTCAAGCCCGTGGTACCATTTTCTAAATTAGTTCTAGATGTAAGGGGGCCCAAGCCCATGGCTGGCAGTCCTTCAGGGTCTGAGACAGCAGGCTGAGCAAGTCATGGAGAACAAACTAATGAGCACTCCTCCCCGTCCTCTGTTTCAGTGCCTACCTCTGCGTTTCTGCCCTGACTTCCCTCAGTGATGTCTTGTTCCCTGAGTATTGTAAGCAGAAATAAACCCTTTCCTCCCCAGGTTGCTTATAGGCACGGCGTCTCACCACACAGCAATGGGAACCTAACTAAGACACCAAGACAAACTACTTCATTATACGGAGGGGAAGAGGCCCTTCAACTGAGGGCAGGAAACACACTGTATACATCTATCTCCAGAGATGAATATAAGAAACACTGTGAGAGTCACAAATAAGAAGAGCTTAATTAACTAGTTTTTTTTCTGTGGCCCGTTCTCATGTACAGTCATTTCTACGGCACAGAATGGAAGACTGGCCGCAGGCATGTGGTATCCAAGTGTTCTTTTCCCTTTGTCTACAACCACTCTGATTGTACTTTTCTCACTGTTCAGAAAGAAGAAGGAGAAAGCTCTGTGGCATCGGCAAGCCAGGCTCTCTCTTCTTCACATAGGCTCCTCCGTGTCTATGCATGTGAGAGCTAATAAATGATTCTGAATTTAACACATCAGAAAGAAAAATGGAAGACGAGCTGCAGTTCCAGGCCATAAATTCCATGAAGGTAAGGTTTTTTAAAAAAAGTCTTTAAAATCAATACGAGGAGAAAATAGAAAGGGGGTTGTGGAGAAAAGAAGCAACATGGAAGATGTAAGAAAACTTTAACAAGATAAAGAGAGGAAAAGTTCTAAGTGAAAAATCTAATGATAATTCTTCACGGTACCATAAATAATTTTTTAAGGTGAGTTCTTTGAAAGTAGGAACCACGTTCTGAATAATTGCTAGTAACTTTCCTTCCATTTACACTCATGAGCCTGACATATTAATTGATGATAATAAAGCCTTCCTTTCAGCTACTTCTAATATGACATTGACATTTATCTTGATAGAACAGATAAATAGCATTCTCTCTATATCCCATTGGAAAGACTATTTCATCTGGAAAATTAAAGTTATATTTCTGGTCTCGAAGGCCTTTGAGTTCCCAGAGACACTATCTCTGAACCATTGTATCAATAAAGCAGGAAGTACTCTCTTCCCACCTGGGGGCATTTGTAAACCCATTGGCTCCTGAAAGTAGGTTCTTTCAGTCTTGGTTTGCTTCTGGCACAGACAAGAAAATGCAACAGAGTTTGGTGGTGTCATTACTACTAGGGGGCATTTTCTCCAGTTCCCTGTCCTGACATTTAGAGGAGAGTTACCTCCTTTCCTGAACAGCGGAGATAACTGAGTGATGTGAAAGTGTAGACATCTAGCTTGCTATAGCTAGGTCTCTGGGGAACTCAGAGTGGGAGAAGCTTTAAAGGGAAGGCAATGTTTCTTGCATGTGTTCTGTATCTTGTTTTCTGTTCACTTGGGGGAATACCGTCCACATTACAGAATACGGCAATAGTGGTGACAGCCATGCAGCTCAACAGATCTTAGCTGTCACATGATTAGCATTAATACATAGTATTTTTTCACATATCTAATTGAAAATGCAAATTTTTGTGATTTTGAAATCATGTTCTCCTGCAAGATAGCATTTAATGTGTCCAATAACTGGTGCACATAGGAACTATATACAGTGTTTATGACTAGATATTACTTTGGAAAGGGTGGATTGATTCTGCCAAAAATATGGCTCCACTGGAGTCACCTAAGAAACCCTTACATGTATTCTGTTCACTGTACTAAGATGAAGAACATGACACATATTTCCTAAGTATTCTAGAGATTTCAAGGGTAATTCCCTAAAGGCGGTGGCAATAAAGATCCAGAAAAATTCCTGAAAATTATCATTATTTTTTATATGACCACATGATATTGTATGACTCTTTTATGGTCAGTCAGTACCATCATGGTGGTAGACAGGCAGCTAAGTGTTATGAAAACATTACAGAAAACGTTGGCGTTGACTTTTATGGAAGAAGTTTAGAAGATACTAAGGTGGACATGATTGAAACTTACTTAAGTACAGTTACTAAAAAATAGATGAATAACAATAACCTGGAGAGAAATAAATCTGTATTTTCAAACTCAGGCTTTCTGTCCTAAACTAATATTCCCATAACAACAAGACTCTACCTTTTGACACACAGCAAATATACTTGACAGTATACATCATATTTAAACTGACAAAAGCTTAGAAGTGTTACATTGACATATTTGAATAATTCAATTTTGGAAGCATATTATTGACAGGCAAAGATGCATATAACCTGAAGTTGAAACCTTGATGTTTTTTTTCTTTCTGATCTCTAGCATAAAGCTAAGAAAATAGTTTCAAAGTAGAACTCGGGATCCATGGATAATTGAAACTCTAATTCTGCATGCAAATTTCGAGTGTATTTTCTAACAAACTAGTCACAGTTTCCTGGTAAACAGAAACCTTCAACTCTTACCCATTCCGGTGATGTCTGGACTGGCTAGATATAGCATTAAATCTACTGTAAGCGTACATCATTTTGTCAGCTTCACATGTGGATTTTATAACCTCGGCCACGGTGCACTTAATTCAGAGCCTTTCATTTAGCTCTGTTCAGTCTATGCTTGCTGTTGATAATGGTGACAGTGGTCCTAGTCATGGTCTCATTTTCCAGACAGGGATCCCTTCTGCATTTTCAGGTCCCTGTCTAGGCCAGCAAGGTTTTATTTTCTCTCATTTTGGCCATAAAGCTGTCACTGTGATCAGACTGGGCATAAAAACTGCCAAGGTTAGCAATTCCCTTCTCCAAACTCGCTTCTTTGCATGCAGGCTTTGCTCACTCTTGATCGTGTCCAGGATGACAGGGAGGACTCTTTGTATATCATCTGTTCATTTGGGGACCAAATGGTTGACAAGGACAGGGCATCAAGATTTTGCCAAAAATCATTTTGCATCCCACGTCTACTTCATGATTAAGGTTAAAATGGCAGGATTTTCTTCTCGGCAGCAGGAGGAAAATGCTTTTTGTTTTCCTTCCAAAATAAGTAATTATGAAATTTTAAAATGTGGGCCAAAAGAACAGCTTGCTACAGCGTTTTCATTATGTCCCCGGACTCCAGGACACAACCTTTCCACAGGATAAAAAGGTTCAGGCAAAATATTTTCATTTAAGTCAGAGTACAAATAGCAACCAAATGCTGATAAATACATTCTGAGTAATTATAACTTCATCTATAATAGGCACCATAAGTTTTACTGTGTCAATCAAGTCTTATGCCTCAAAATAAGCAGTGATATCTTATCTAGTAACATTGAGTATAATGCTTTAGTGTTTTAGATGCCTGTATAAAGTTTTTAATTGTATGGTATGTATAATTTCACTAAATATTGTGAGAATATAGTTTTAGGATGCCATAAACCTAACATAATCCCCATCTCTCAGGAATAACTTTTATTATTAATCTGGTATATAAATTAATGCACAAAAGTATTATTTTAATGAGATTATTATTCTTAGACATACAAAATACTTTGTAGCCTTTAAAATTTTACTGCTCTTTTTTCTAAATATTATAAATGCATAACTTTTATTAAATGTGTATATATGTACACATTTATTAATAATGATATTAATTGCATTATTAATAATTAATAGTGCGTAATTATTAATAATGTATACATTATTAAATGTGTATATTAAATGTGTATATGATATATATATATATATATATATCACTCCATTATATAGGCTGATAAAATTGACAGGTAAATTTAGAAGGTTTTACATTTTCACTCATATATCCACATGAGCGTATCTGTACATTAGTTAGAATGGTGGAAGATGCAAAGGAATTAATGTTTTGAAACCTATTTCTCAGAACTACTGTTAAAGCGTTTGCTCCAGCTAGAGAGGTGGCTTAGCTAGGAAGAACATTCACATTCGCTGTACAAGCGTGAGGACCTGAGTTTAAAGTCCGAGACCCCATGGGCAAAGCTGAAGATGACCTCACTCTCCTGTCACCTCAGCTGTACATGTCTATAAGTGGGAGGAACATGGGCTTGCTGGCCACCAGTCTAGCTCCAGGTATACGGGAAACCCTGGTACAAGGGAATAAAGCAAAGAATGATAGAGAGAGTTGACTGTCCTACTCTGTCTTCCCATGTGCACATGGGCACGAGCACCTGCCTATATATTCCCACATCACACACACACACACACACACACACACACACACACACACACACACACACACACACTAAATATTTACAAGGAAGTTTGCATACCCGTCTTTAGTGTGTAAAAGAACCCGTGCATCACAGGTTTCCATGTTTTTACGTCATATCTTAGGAACTTTTAAAATCAGAGATTATAAATTCAGGGACTGTTTCGGCCACATAGACAAGCTATGTGGGGATTATTAGCACAGGGTAAGATGATGGGAAAGGGTAGATAGTCCACAAATCTGACTTAAGAGCATGACCATAACTAAACAGAACATGACTTCAGTTTTCTGACCTGAGGCTTCCAGGTATAAGGTCTGCTCCTCATGCAATATAGGCAGTTTTCTGGCGTTGTTGTTGTTGTTGTTGTTGTTGTTGTTGTTGTTGTTGTTGTTGTATTCAGAAATGTTGGGGATTGAAGCCAGGTCCTCAGACAAGCTAGGCTAGTGTTATACAACTGTACTACTTCCCCCAGACCCTAGTTTCAGTGTCCTAAAGCCCAGCAGTCTGTTTATTAGAGAAAGCAGGACAAGTGTTGATGAGATAGCTGATTTTAATAACATATGCTGGTATTACCATATTTCCTTTACTTCTTTTGTACAAAGTTTACGACTGTAAGTTCCTCCTCTCTTGTATAAAGTTTATTGTACATTCATTTTATAAACACCAAAAATAACACACATTGAAAACAGCAATATATTGTCTTATACGTTTTTATAGTCATAAGTCCAAATATCTAACTCTTTTAAAACTTTAATATTAACATGTATTAATTATGCAACTGAACAGGATTTGAACGGGCAGTTCCATATGTGCATACATTACATGCTGATCTTGTCTAACTCTCATCAACTTGATATGAAGATTTCAATTTAAATACATTATTTTAATAGCCTCATTATTAACATTGAGTGATAGAGGTTATAAAATATAAATATTCTACTTGTCTCCCCCACTAAGCAAAAATATCTAGTCAAGACTTATATTTACTGTACAAAAATGTTCCCTAATAAAAAGAGAGAAATTTGTTCTTTTAGGTTAGCAAAAAGAAAAAAAATAGAAACGGAAATTTTCTGTGTTCATTTGCTAGCAGGGCTATCTTACAGTATGGAGAAAGGATGAAGACCCTGGAGAAAACTGAAAATTGCTTCTGGTCTCATTTTTGAGTACCTCCCCCCCTGCATTAATAAACCTCTGGAAGTCTCAACACAGACATAGAATATGAGCCGAAATTAGCTGGGCCTCTCTCAGAACCTTGATGTCCTTTTCACCCCATGAGGACATCAAAGAGACATGTAAGAAGAGGCTTAGTAAGAAATCCCCCTTCTGACAGCAAGACCGAGACATTTCAAAGCAGTATAGTTCCTCATGTACTCGAGGGTGGGTGTGGCCACAATTAGGAAAGAGACCATGCACGTGAGTATGTTAAGATATTCTTTTTAAATTATTTGCCTTTTCTCAATTTTATGTGTATTAGCGCTTGCCTACATGTATGCATGTGTACCGTGTGTGCCTGGTACCCTTGGAGACTGGGCATGAACCTTGGTCCTCTGCATGAACACTGAGTACTCTCAACCACTAAGCCATCTCTCCAGCTCCCTGTTAGAATATTCTAAACATACTTCCGTATTGACAGCTGTTCCTCATGCCACTTTGAAATCGGACTATCTCAAAATAAAACATCTACTCACTACTACTGTATTTAACAGAAATGATTTTATGACACTGATAGTAAGTCAAAATCACACTGATGAAAAAACAAAATGCCTATATAAGGTCATATTATCCCTTTGAAAAAGCATCTTAGCAGCAAAGACAAGAAATTCAAGGTTAAGAGATTATTTTTTAGGTGTTTGAAAATAAGGTTCCACTTACTGAAAACTTCTTAATTAAAATATTCTTAATAGGGGCTGGAGAGATGGCTGGATGGTTAAAAGCACTGACTGCTCTTCCAGAAGTCCTGAGTTCAATTCCCAGCAACGACTATATGTAATGGGATCTGATGCCCTCTTCTGGTGTGTCGGAAGAGAGTGACAGTGTACTTACATACAATAAATAAATAAATCCAAGAAAAATTACTTGTAATAAGGAACTTCTCACACTACAGATCCAGTTCTTTGCCTCTCAGCAGTTAGTCATGGCTGAGATAAAAATAACATTTGTTCGGAGAATACATGCCATTGAGTAGGACAGAACTGGCTAAGAGTAACACTAATTTTCAGATATTTTATTTTGTCTTGATGGTAAATATCTAAATAAACTACTGGGTTGGATTCTTCACTGCTAAAAATAAAGAAAAAACATACAAAGATGATTCTATTCTAACATATTAGTCGAGGAAAAAAAAATCCAAGAAAGATTTTAAATCCATCAGATTCATAAGTTCTTTAAAAAAAAAAAAACAGTAAATCATTTCCAATTAAACATTTCATATTATGTTAAGAGAGGGGATTTGAATTTACCCCAAAACAACACCACCAAGATATGACTATTATAGATAAAGATATTTTATTATCCCTTTGTGTATTCATTTTTCCCTTATTCAAACAATAAGATGATTTTTCTTTATATTTTTCATGCATTTCCTGTCTGGAAGTATAGATACCAGAAACTCTAATGTTGTATAAATTGGCATCTGTCAGTAGACAACCCACCAAATTATTTGAATGGAGCTACCTCTATTTAAGCTCGTGACCTTTTCTTTAGATTATTTGTTATTAGTTGACTGACAGGTGCTACTTAACTTTTAAACAGGTTTTCATAAGCTACCCACAGATTCCTCATTCATCCCTCGGGTAGTCTCATCCGGGTCGGTTTATTATGGAGAACTATGTGAGTAGCTGTGGACGGATGTGTGGACAGATATCCATCGACCTCCTGCCTAGGATCTGCTCTTGGATCTCTCCATCCTCTCTGTTAAGATGGGAAGTTCTCATCTTCATTTTTACTACATTCATACATAATCATATGCTGACAAGATAGATTCATGAGAATCTATACAAAGTAAGAATGTTTTATATGGTCATATAACAAGTACACAATACATGTCTTTGACCAGCACTCATATTAAACTTTTGTGATTTTGTAGTTTCTTTTTTTTTTCTTTTCTTTTTGTTTTGTATTGTTTTGTTTGGTGGTGGTGTTTTTGAGACAGGGTTGTATCTGGCCTGTTACTCTGGCCATCCTGAACCTTGCTGGAGACCAGGCTGGGCTCGAACTCAGAGATTACCCTTCCTCTGCCTCCTGAGTGCTAAGATTAAAGGTGTGAGCCATTACTGTCCTGTCAGGCTTTTTATTTATAATAGTAACTTCTCACTCCTAATTGAGTGATTTAAAGTTAATGACCATTTAATTTGACAGTTTGGGTTCAAAGTCAATATCGTTAGAGTTAGTTTGTGAAAAGCTTGTAAAAGGCAATGTCAATTATCTTTATAAGGTTTAGTATAATAATCAATGGCTGTATTTTAATAATATTAGTTGTTTTATCTTATATATGCAATGAGGACTTTCTCAAATAATCATTTTCTAGTTGAATATGTCAATCAAACTTTTATAAGATATTTTTAATAGACATCAACAAGATGACTTCAAATGCACAAGGTAAGACAAAAATACAAAAGGATTCAAAAACTATCTATCTGTAAATGAAGAGATCCTTTAGACATAAAGGTCTACTTGAAAAGTATTGTAACCAGGTAGCTTGATAATGAGAATAGGGGAAAAACAAAGAAGCTAGCAATCTAGATGTATATTATTGGCAAACATGTAAAAGAAATTTAGTGAAGAAAGGATAATTCTTTTCACAAATGACAGAATATTTGAATATTTTCCCGTAAAGCATTAAATTTCAAATTTTGGAATTATACAGAAAAAAACTCTCAACATGGACCCAAATTTAAGTACAAACCAAAGTTTAGAAAAGAAATACACTATAAAATATTTGCAACTTTGAGTTACTCAAAAAGCTTGTAGCGAGTGTACCGTAACGTAACCATAATTGTAGAAGAAGCAAAAATATGGCTCCATCAAAGCTTAAGAAGTCTGACTCTAAATAAGATGACCAAGAAAAAAAAAAAAAAAACAACAACTATGGACTGAGATGAAGATTGCAAATTGCCTATCTCAGAACTCAACAACAGAAAACAATCTAGTCAAAGGTGAACAGAATTATTCGAACGCTTTACAGAGGGCGCACGTAGATGGCTAGTAAACATGAGAAAAGAAGTTTGGAATTGCTCGTTGTTAAGGATAGGCAAATAAAACCATAGTGTTGAATTGCATGGCAAAAATAGAATAAATGAAAAGACAGCAGTATCAACGAGCTGAAGAAGAAGGTGGGCACAATGGGACGTTCATAGATTCCCACTGGAAATACAGAATGAAATGAGTTACTTTCTACATTTTCACATAATTTCAGCAAAATGTCCCATCCAAGGAAATTTTAGGTTCTATACTATTACTTGCTTTCTTGTGCTTGTGACCAAATATACTTGTCAAGGAGCAACTTAAGAGAGGCATGGATCATTTCAGCTTATATTTCAACAGGGGGCATAGTTGTATTATGGCAGGAAAGATGGCGGCAGGAGAGTGAAACAACTGACCACACCATGTCTGTGGGCAGGACGCAGAGAACAGACAGGAATTGGACTGAAAATCCTAGACCTAGGGCTGGAGAGATGGCAACACTCAACTGAAACCCAATAAGAAAGACCTCTGGCTTATGGTAGAGCTATCTGGGCTTCAATGGCCTAGGCCATCTTAGCCTTCCTACTCTGCTGCCTACAGTATTAATAGCCTCTCTCTTAGAGCTCTCTCTACTGCAGCTTTTCATGGTCCTGGCATCTCCAATATCCTGGGGTCCCGACTGCAACTTGGGCTTTAATTGAATGTCTCTGTGCAGTAGCTTCTTAGGGTGCTTTGGCAGAGTGTCCTGTTCTTGCACATTGTACCACCATAGTAACTTGCCAGAACCTGGATATAAGCCTCCATGAGCACTCACCCTTTCATGCTTGGAAAACCAGTAGTACAAGCAAATGCTGCCAAGTTCTGCTGTGGCGAACAGCTCAATAATGTGGCCTGGCTTCCTTGGGCCAAAGTTGCAGTGGCATCTGCATGCCCCTGAAGCTGAAACACTTCCCTAGGGGTTGTTTTCAAGCAGAGAACCTGCTCAAAGGTATTGATATCAGAACCAACTTCCCACCTTTCAAATGAACATGCTTTTTCAAAACACTGCTACCATATCAAATATTGACACAAACAGCCTATTTCCTTTTCAAATCATACTAAGTCCACATAAAGATAACTTTATAAACTTATGTTTATAGCAGCTTCAATTAGAGTTCCAAAAACTAAATGATTCAAATATTCCTCAGCGGGGAAAAGAGTAGACGGACTGTGCCGTGTTTATAAAGTAGACTATGATAGCAAAAATAGGTGATACGCATAACACATAAAATAGCATTAATAAATCTCTGGACATCATGTTAATGAAGGCGACAAAAGCAAAAGGCTGTAGTTTTTGTTCTGTGACTGATAACTATGTTCTGGAAAGGGGAAAACTACCACTCCCTAGATTGAATTAGTTGTCTCAGATTAAGGTTGGAAGAAGTTGTCAAGGGGAAGCTCAAAATAATGTTTTTACGATTTTAATTTTTGAACAATTCACCTTGATTTGTAGTGAAGACAGATGGCTTATGCAATCATCACATCAAATAGAATGGGAACCAAGAGAAAATTTTATTGGCTTTAAATTTTAAAACGAATGGCAGACTCCATTTCTCCTTTGATTTCTTGTACTGCTTGAATGTTTTGCTAGGCAAAAGTTATATGAATACCTGCAAGCTGTATGGATTTACTGAATATTCAGTAATATTTGAAAATAAATAAATACCTGGTACTATAAGCCTGACTAACAACCCAGGTATGGGGAGGTAATAGACCCATATGGGGACCATATTTCTGATAGTTAACTAGATTAACCTAAGAGCAAACTGCCCTCTAAACACCTCTGCTTATACCCATAGACAAAAATAGCCCCAGCCTTCACCAGAGAAGCCCCTTCTTACAATGAGAAGTAGTAAATAAAAAGACTCATGGGTAACTCTAAGTGAGAGATGTAGGTGACACCCTAACCAAAATCTCTTAGACTAACCTAAGATTCAGGGGCTTTTGCAGAAGAAGGAGCAGGTAGCATGTAGGAGCTGAAAGACGGGATGAAGGGCTATGAATCTTATTCCCTAGATTTGACACAACTATTAACCCCCATCAGCTGTATTACCTGAACTGGACCAACACAAGACTAGCTCTATTAAAAATCAATCAAGGAAGGGAAGTACACCAGCTGGTTTTGTGTCAACACTAGGTAGAGTCATCAAGAGAGGAAGCAGCATCCATTGAGGAAATGCCTCCATGAGATCAGCTGTAAGCATTTTCTCAATCATCAATGGTGAGGGCTCAGCCCATTGTGGGTGCTACTATCCCTGAGCTGGTAGTCCTGGGTTCTATAAGAAAGCAGACTGAGTAAGATAGGGGAAGCAAGTCAGTAAACTCTACTCCTCCACCGTTTCTGCATCAGCTTCTGCCTCCTGCCCTGTTTGCATTCCTGTCCTTGACTTCCTTCAACATTGAACACCAATTTGGAAGCATAAACCAAATAACACATAAAATAGCATTCCTCCCCAACTCGCTTTTTGGTCATGGTGTCTTGCCACAGCAATAGAAACCCTAATTAATATCTTTATCAAGCATTAATTCATTATGGATATTTGAATCATTAACAAATTTGAAAACCCTCTTCAACGGCTATTGATTATCTTTTGGTTGCATTTTATGATTATATATTTACAAACATGAGAGAGACAGAGAGTGAGAGCAAGAGACTATTTGGGGTTCTACTGTACTCCACTGCTCAGGTGGTACATTGGGCATTGATTGATAATGTGCAGGTACATATATCCAGTGTGATTCTGTAGTTTTACTGAAGAAGATCAGAGGCATCTGTGAAGTAATAGTCTCAAGAATAGCTCAATAAAGGAGCATGTAAGGACAGAAAGGCTGAAGAACAATCTCCTGGGAGCATGGTCATTCAAAGCAGGAGTAGATACTAAGGATTTTGGTGGGCGTGGTTTTGACGCTTCCAGTGTTTATCGTTTGCAGTTAGTCAATCAGACTCACTTATTTTACCTGTAGCCATCTGCTGGGGTTTGGGTTTATGATTCAAAACTTTCTCAAAGGAAGACCTGACACACTGGAAGCTAGGAAACAGACCTTTTACAAAAAGATCCATAAGAAGTATGAGAAACAAAAGAAGAAGAAAAAACAGCCTAGAGAATGAAAGAAAAATGTAGTTAACACTGTCAAATACCCTGAGAGAGCTGGGCAAGGTAAAGGCCGCAGGTCACATGTGCCTTTAGACAGAGCACACTCTGTTAAAAGGGGTTAGGTATCAGCTGGCCTTCTGCCGAGGACTGGGTGACTTTCAGAGATGAGGGGAACGAATGGAGACCTCTGCTTCTGAGCTTCAGAGTATTAGAAAGGAGAGAGATTGAATCTCCCAGCGGTGAGTGAGAGAGTGATCAGTTTGTTTGTGTTTGGATAGAAGTCTACAGAGCCGAGTGGGCAGAAAGAGACAGAATCAGCAATGAAGACAAGGTTGAAGCTAAAGGACAAACAGCAGATAATGGATGCCAAAAGGTCTCAGCCTGGGGAAAAGGGATAAAGTCAAACACAGGGCCTGCCTGAATAGCAGGAAAACCTGATCCTGCTTTGAGATGGGAGGAAAATAGGACTGTTTATAGAGAAGAAATTGCGAGGACTCACAAGTCATTTCCACACAATGACCCCAATTTTCTCTTTAAAATAGTAGATGCCTTGAGAGTGGAGGGGGGAGATCTGTAAGTTGAGTGGGGTGACGATCCTGAGAGTGTCTGGCTGCAGTCAGCAGAGAGGGATTACTGGATACTGCTCAGCGACTAAGTCAGATTAACAAGAAGAGTCAGCACGGTGGTATGGTTTGCTCCCGTGGCACTTACAAGAGGGCATCAGGGTAGAGCGGAGTCATGGTAGTGTGGCTTCAAGGTCATATGTCCTGTGTAAGAAGAACAAGCCTGACAAAGAATCTGAGGAGATCAAAGGCACTAGATGTTCACTATGTCTATTAAAAAAATGGGGGAAATAAAAGCATTACCAGATTTCTTCTTTATCTTAATTTTCCCACCCTTTTAATGTTTAGGCTTACTATTTTATAATGCACATTATAAATACAAAATCAGGAAGAAGGCAATAAGGAGAAATTTAAAAATACAAGTGGCCAAACAGCAGTATTGTTCACTTAAACAGAAGTGAGCCATTTTAACTGAGGTGATACTTTAGAGGCGAGAACTTTTCTGTTTGATGGAGGTGAGTCTTTGAGGTCCTAGATGTTAAAGTCTGGTGCTCTTCAGATGTGGGTTATTTTGGTTCAGTGAGACAATTGACAATGTTCAAAAACATTTTAGAGTAGAGTACTAGCATCAGGTGGTAGGAAAGGGATGCTAAATATCCCATAATGCATGGAGTC
Organism: Uromys caudimaculatus; assembly: GCA_028551405.1. NCBI lineage: Eukaryota > Metazoa > Chordata > Mammalia > Rodentia > Muridae > Uromys > Uromys caudimaculatus. The sequence goes on from CM052701.1 coordinate 102,390,078, forward strand.
CCATAAACGGTGTTAACAGTGGTGAGATTAAAAACCATAGATTAGGTCAAATCTTTATTAGACTCACAGAAGAATAAGAAATCAGTTGGATAATCGTAGAGAACAGATATGAACAGGGAAGAGAAAGGGAGTGAGGAGCAGGAACACACCAGCTGATGCCAGATTGAGCTGTATGCATGTGGGGCTGGTTTGTGAGAGGAAGCACGAATCTCCAAGGAGTAAAATATATGCTACATGTTTAAAAGTGGGATAGCACATTTGTAAAGCATACTTTGGGAAAGATGAAATCAAAGGAATTGAAAAGAACCCATTTGCTTTGGCAAAGTCATGCCCTAGGTACCCTTGAATAAATGTTTTCATATGAATGTGGGGAAAAGGTCCCCGTTGGTTTGAAATAAATCTATGATCTAACATGCTAACATTGCACAAGAAACCTTTGCTTTCTTTTTAAGGTTCTAACAGTCATCTATCTTGCCCACTATCTCCTTTCTTTTACTTTTAATTTTGGTTCTCTCAACACAGATAGACGTGGCCTTGGTGGTCAACTATAGCCAGATGTTAGTTCTCTGTATACCATGGCATAAAAACACTATCTGCTTGATATCTGTTGATACAGATAGCAACTAAACAAACATCCCACTCTTCGGTCCTTTCCCTACTGCTATGCTGGGCTGTCAGTTTCCTTCATTGATATGCTATGATGGCCAGTATGAGAATATTTAGGAAGACTTCAGGAATTGTTATACTAAGATGTTTGGTTTTTCGCTTATTGTTACCGCTGTTGTTGTTATTTTGACACAAGCTCCCTCTGTGTAGTAGCCTATTCAGGATTGCCTAGAATTCACTAATAGATGAGGTATTCCTGAAATTTCTGCTCTCCATGACCCCTTCCAGCCTGGCCTGCCAGCCTTTGCAGAGTCCTTGAGAAACAAGTAGACCAAAAGTGTGTCACATCGGGCACAGTCTTGGGATTTGGTAATCCCTCTCTGTTTTATTTATTTGAGTAGCCAAATAGTCCATATTGACTTGAAATGAAATAAAATTAGCATAATTTTTCTACATATAAAAAAAAAAAGGTAAGCTTATCCTTTGTGCTCAGTTTAGTTCAGGCTGAACGACTTTGAGGATGTCAATAGTTAAGATAGGATATGAAAAATGGGAAGGAACGGTGGAGACCTCTGCCTGGACCACCAGGGGTCCATAGACAACAAGCGCCAGGAGAAAGCTACCCTCCCAGGAGCTTGGAAAAGCCCTGAGTGGGGTTACAGTGAGCACCACTGCTCACCGGGACCTCCTGGAACCCTCAGGACACAGGGAATGAGGTAAAGTCAGGGACAGGAACTTTCTGGATTCCATCTGTGCCTGGGGACCTCAGCCTGGGCCACAGAGCTCCGGGGAGTGCTGTTATCCCAGGAGTGCTGACACACCTTTGAGCACAGGCAAAACCACACTTCTCTTCAAACTCACTAGAGCAAGAGGGACCCTTGCAGAGCCATCAGGACATAGGAACCAAGGGACAGCTGGGAACAAGATCCTTCTGGTTTCTGTCTGCACCCCAGAGCTGACCCTGTGCCACAGCTCTCCAAACCCAAATACCTCTCAGAGAGAGCTGGTCTTCAAGAAGTATTGACACAGAGGCCTGCAGGAGGGGCAAGCCACAGCCAGACAGAGTAAGACCAGCTAACATCAGAGTTAACAAGATGGCAAAAGACAAGGGTAACAACATAAGGAACAGAAACCAAGGCTACTTGGCATCATCAGAACCCAGCTCTCTCACCACAGCAAGCCCTGGATACCCCAACACACCAGAAAAGCAAGACTCAGATTTTAAATCATTTCTTATGATGATGATAGAAGACTTTAAGAAAGAAATGAATAACACACTTAAAGAAATACAAGAGAACAAAGATAAACAACTAGAAGCCTTTAAAGAGGAAATACAAAAATC